>QCXZ01000053.1:33031940-33364421 GCA_025024175.1 Rhyzopertha dominica
GATTTCAAAAATATGCTCTAAAATGAGCTAGGACTGCGGGCAGCCTAAATAAGGACACTTCCGACGAACCGTTGTAGCTAGCGACCAACTGAGACCATTCCGAAATTCAGGAGGTTCCAAATCAGTAAGTATACTTGTATTCAGCTGAATCGGAGACGAAAAAATTTTAAGGTCAAAAAAGAACAAAGGGTTAGCCTTGGATGTTTGTGATTTTGACAAAAAAATAGATTTAGCTCAAAATTGACGTACAGATGTATTTTGAACTGCAGATTTCAAAAATATGCTCTAAAATGAGCTAGGACTGCGGGCGCCTAAATAAGGACACTTTCCGAGCGAACCGTTGTAGCTAGCGACCAACTGAGCCATTCCGAAATTCAGGAGGTCCAAATCAGTATACTTGTATTCAGCTGAATCGAGACGAAAAAATTTTAAGGTCAAAAAAGAACAAAGGGTTAGCCTTGGTGTTTGTGATTTTGACAAAAAATAGATTTAGCTCAAAATGACGTACAGATGTATTTTGAACTGCAGATTTCAAAAATATGCTCTAAATGAGCTAGGACTGCGGGCGCCTAAATAAGGACACTTTCCGAGCGAACCGTTGTAGCTAGCGACCAACTGAGACCATTCCGAAATTCAGGAGGTCGCAAATCAGTAAGTATACTTGTATTCAGCTGAATCGGAGACGAAAAAATTTTAAGGTCAAAAAGAAACAAAGGGGGTTAGCCTTGGATGTTTTGTGATTTTGGGCAAAAAATAGATTTAGCTCAAAATTGACGTGCAGATGTATTTTGAACTGCAGATTTCAAAAATATGCTCTAAATTGAGCTAGGACTGCGGCAGCCTAAATAAGGACACTTTCCGAGCGAACCGTTGTAGCTAGCGACCAACTGAGACCATTCCCGAAATTCAGGAGGTCCAAATCAGTAAGTATACTTGTATTCAGCTGAATCGGAGACGAAAAAATTTTAAGGTCAAAAAAGAACAAAGGGGTTAGCCTTGGATGTTTTGTGATTTTTGACAAAAAATAGATTTAGCTCAAAATTGACGTACAGATGTATTTTGAACTGCAGATTTCAAAAATATGCTCTAAAATGAGCTAGGACTGCGGGCAGCCTAAATAAGGACAATTTCCGAGCGAACCGTTGTAGCTAGCGACCAACTGAGACCATTCCGAAATTCAGGAGGTCCAAATCAGTAAGTATACTTGTATTCAGCTGAATCGGAGACGAAAAAATTTTAAGGTCAAAAAAGAACAAAGGGGTTAGCCTTGGATGTTTTGTGATTTTTGACAAAAAATAGATTTAGCTCAAAATTGACGTACAGATGTATTTTGAACTGCAGATTTCAAAATATGCTCTAAAATGAGCTAGGACTGCGGGCAGCCTAAATAAGGACACTTTCCGAGCGAACCGTTGTAGCTAGCGACCAACTGAGACCATTCCGAAATTCAGGAGGTCCAAATCAGTAAGTATACTTGTATTCAGCTGAATCGCAGACGAAAAAAATTTTAAGGTCAAAAAAGAACAAAGGGGTTGGCCTTGGATGGTTTGTGATTTTTGACAAAAAATAGATTTAGCTCAAAATTGACGTACAGATGTATTTTGAACTGCAGATTTCAAAAATATGCTCTAAAATGAGCTAGGACTGCGGGCGCCTAAATAAGGACACTTTCCGAGCGAACCGTCGTAGCTAGCGACCAACTGAGACCATTCCGAAATTCAGGAGGTCCAAATCAGTAAGTATACTTGTATTCAGCTGAAATCGGAGACGAAAAAATTTTAAGGTCAAAAAAGAACAAAGGGGTTAGCCTTGGATGTTTTGTGATTTTTGACAAAAAATAGATTTAGCTCAAAATTGACGTGCAGATGTATTTTGAACTGCAGATTTCAAAAATATGCTCTAAATTGAGCTAGGACTGCGGGCCGCCTAAATAAGGACACTTTCCGAGCGAACCGTTGTAGCTAGCTACCAACTGAGACCATTCCGAAATTCAGGAGGTCCAAATCAGTAAGTATACTTGTATTCAGCTGAATCGGAGACGAAAAAATTTTTAAGGTCAAAAAAGAACAAAGGGGTTAGCCTTGGATGTTTTGTGATTTTTGACAAAAAATAGATTTAGCTCAAAATTGACGTGCAGATGTATTTTGAACTGCAGATTTCAAAAATATGCTCTAAATTGAGCTAGGACTGCGGGCAGCCTAAATAAGGACACTTTCCGAGCGAACCGTTGTAGCTAGCGACCAACTGAGACCATTCCGAAATTCAGGAGGTCCAAATCAGTAAGTATACTTGTATTCAGCTGAATCGCAGACGAAAAAATTTTAAGGTCAAAAAAAGAACAAAGGGGTTGGCCTTGGATGGTTTGTGATTTTTGACAAAAAATAGATTTAGCTCAAAATTGACGTACAGATGTATTTTGAACTGCAGATTTCAAAAATATGCTCTAAAATGAGCTAGGACTGCGGGCGGCCTAAATAAGGACACTTTCCGAGCGAACCGTCGTAGCTAGCGACCAACTGAGACCATTCCGAAATTCAAGAGGTCCAAATCAGTAAGTATACTTGTATTCAGCTGAATCGGAGACGAAAAAATTTTAAGGTCAAAAAAGAACAAAGGGGTTAGCCTTGGATGTTTTTGTGATTTTTGACAAAAAATAGATTTAGCTCAAAATTGACGTACAGATGTATTTTGAACTGCAGATTTCAAAAATATGCTCTAAAATGAGCTAGGACTGCGGGCAGCCTAAATAAGGACACTTTCCGAGCGAACCGTTGTAGCTAGCGACCAAGTGAGACCATTCCGAAATTCAGGAGGTCCAAATCAGTAAGTATACTTGTATTCAGCTGAATCGGAGACGAAAAAATTTTAAGGTCAAAAAAGAACAAAGGGTTAGCCTTGGACGTTTTGTGATTTTTGACAAAAAATAGATTTAGCTCAAAATTGACGTACAGATGTATTTTGAACTGCAGATTTCAAAAATATGCTCTAAAATGAGCTAGGACTGCGGGCAGCCTAAATAAGGACACTTTCCGAGCGAACCGTTGTAGCTAGCGACCAACTGAGACCATTCCGAAATTCAGGAGGTCCAAATCAGTAAGTATACTTGTATTCAGCTAAATCGGAGACGAAAAAATTTTAAGGTCAAAAAAGAACAAAGGGGTTAGCCTTGGACGTTTTGTGATTTTGACAAAAAATAGATTTAGCTCAAAATTGACGTACAGATGTATTTTTGAACTGCAGATTTCAAAAATATGCTCTAAAATGAGCTAGGACTGCGGGCAGCCTAAATAAGGACAATTTCCGAGCGAACCGTTGTAGCTAGCGACCAACTGAGACCATTCCGAAATTCAGGAGGTCCAAATCAGTAAGTATACTTGTATTCAGCTAAATCGGAGACGAAAAAATTTTAAGGTCAAAAAAGAACAAAGGGGTTAGCCTTGGACGTTTTGTGATTTTTGACCAAAAATAGATTTAGCTCAAAATTGACGTACAGATGTATTTTGAACTGCAGATTTCAAAAATATGCTCTAAAATGAGCTAGGACTGCGGGCAGCCTAAATAAGGACACTTTCCGAGCGAACCGTTGTAGCTAGCGACCAACTGAGACCATTCCGAAATTCAGGAGGTCCAAATCAGTAAGTATACTTGTATTCAGCTGAATCGGAGACGAAAAAATTTTAAGGTCAAAAAAGAACAAAGGGGTTAGCCTTGGACGTTTTGTGATTTTTGACAAAAAATAGATTTAGCTCAAAATTGACGTACAGATGTATTTTGAACTGCAGATTTCAAAAATATGCTCTAAAATGAGCTAGGACTGCGGGCAGCCTAAATAAGGACACTTTCCGAGCGAACCGTTGTAGCTAGCGACCAACTGAGACCATTCCGAAATTCAGGAGGTCCAAATCAGTAAGTATACTTGTATTCAGCTAAATCGGAGACGAAAAAATTTTAAGGTCAAAAAAGAACAAAGGGGTTAGCCTTGGACGTTTTGTGATTTTTGACAAAAAATAGATTTAGCTCAAAATTGACGTACAGATGTATTTTGAACTGCAGATTTCAAAAATATGCTCTAAAATGAGCTAGGACTGCGGGCAGCCTAAATAAGGACAATTTCCGAGCGAACCGTTGTAGCTAGCGACCAACTGAGACCATTCCGAAATTCAGGAGGTCCAAATCAGTAAGTATACTTGTATTCAGCTGAATCGGAGACGAAAAAATTTTAAGGTCAAAAAAGAACAAAGGGGTTAGCCTTGGACGGTTTGTGATTTTTTGACAAAAAATAGATTTAGCTCAAAATTGACGTACAGATGTATTTTGAACTGCAGATTTCAAAAATATGCTCTAAAATGAGCTAAGACTGCGGGCAGCCTAAATAAGGACCAATTTCCGGGCGAACCGTTGTAGCTAGCGACCAACTGAGACCATTCCGAAATTCAGGAGGTCCAAATCAGTAAGTATACTTGTATTCAGCTGAATCGGAGACGAAAAAATTTTAAGGTCAAAAAAGAACAAAGGGGTTAGCCTTGGATGGTTTGTGATTTTTGACAAAAAATAGATTTAGCTCAAAATTGACGTACAGATGTATTTTGAACTGCAGATTTCAAAAATATGCTCTAAAATGAGCTAGGACTGCGGGCAGCCTAAATAAGGACACTTTCCGAGCGAACCGTTGTAGCTAGCGACCAACTGAGACCATTCCGAAATTCAGGAGGTCTAAATCAGTAAGTATACATGTATTCAGCTGAAATCGGAGACGAAAAAATTTTAAGGTCAAAAAAGAACAAAGGGGTTAGTTAGCCTTGGATGATTTGTGATTTTCGACAAAAATAGATTTAGCTCAAAATCGACATACAGACGTATTTTGAAAGGAAAGCTATATTTAGTGGGGGGTGTATCGTCGAAGAGGGGGGGGGGGGCAAAATTTCGTCCGTTTCGCTCTACGACTTACCGTTTGTGAGATATTTGTGTTTGAAGTTTTCTCTGGTTTTCCTTAAGAAATCATAGGACTTCCACGCTGCCCAGGCCCCCGTCGCTCTTTACCCTCACGTTCCCACACTTCCCCGGCTTGTCAGGATCAACTGAAAATTTTTTAACAATAAAAATTTTCACAAGTTTCCCGTATGACTTCTATATATAGTGGAAAGAAAAGTGATAAATAGTTGTATAGGGTGTATATATCGTTTCTGAGATATTTGCGTTTTAATTTGCAGATTACTTACCTTGTTCAGCGATTTATGTATGTATAGCTGTAGGTGGCTCCTAAGTTGGTTATTGTAAGTTTAGTTTTAATTTACATCTCGAGATTTTGAAGTAAGACAACATGCCCCTGTTTCGCCGTGTTGCAGCTCATCAGTGTGGTGCAGGTATGGAGTAGTTATCAACAATAACTATCCAAAACCAACCACAGACAGAGGCAGGACTTACTAGGGATTACCGATACGGATATATATCATTAGCCGATGAAAAAAGATCAAAAAAATAAAAGATAAAGCGCACTTTCATCAAAACTACATCTTTTCTGACAATAAAATATATACGTCTGTAATGTATAACAAATACTTATTATTCTTTAGCTAGAAATTAAACAGAAATAGAACAAAACTTAATGGGGATTCCGGATTGAAACTGTAAGATAATATCAAAAGCATTTTATTAATATTGATAATTTAGTTTCGGTAAGTTGTGGTGCAATAACAATAAACTTTCTGTCCCATCAGGAGTGATCTGCTTCGTTTTGCAAGATAATATTACTAGCTTCAGAAAATACTTGTTCGCTAGGTACACTTCCAGTCTGTGTTTAAAAAGATTTGGAAATCTTATTTATTGTCGTTCCATTACTGAACAGGATTTTGATTTCTAGAAATCACTGGATGACATTGATATAGTTTAATTTCATCCTCCACTAATTTAACAAATGCAGACCTTTGTTTTCGTTTTCACTTCGAACTTCCAGACGTGCCTTCACCTGCAAAATGTTGATAAGACTCCCAAAATAAATTATGCACAGTCTTCGATTCACTAGAATTACTTTCACAGATAGTAATTTTAATGGCTAATTGTCTCCTCGTCACTATCACTATTATTATCAGTAATAGTCTCGACGGTACCTCCCTCTTAAGCAATAATTTTTCTTTTCAGTATTTCATAAATGTGTCTTCATTATCAAAAAAACTGTTCTTAAAACGTGGATCCAACAGAGTGACCAGTGTATAACTGTCATAAAATTTTTGAGTTTGGACTTTCAGAAACAAGTGTGCATTCAGCAATATTGAGAATTTTCAAGCGAGACAGTACAAACCACGACGGAGAGAAACGAACGGCAAAATTTCTATATCGGTCGATCCCTACTTGCAACAGAGGTTACTGAAAATTACACTACTATAGAATAATGCAACTGACTAGTCCTCTAGCTGCTTGGCTTCATTAAAACAAGATTAGTTAAATGTACAAAAAGAAATCGCAATATCAATTATTATTCGTAATATTTTTAACCTTGTCCAAAGGCAAATTGAAGTTAATTAGCATTAAACGAGCTCCCAAAAATACAAGATTTAATGCAAAAATTTTGGTTGGAATTTTACATCAACGCACAAATAACAGACTTTAAAACATGAATACGTATTTCAAAATTGTCATATTGCTTACTGTCAATGGCAAATTCTACTAAACTATAGCGCTGACAGGACGCTCGGCTAATTTTAGAACTAGTTGAGTACAACAGTTTACACATTTAAACGAAAGATGCGAGGCCTATATCTATTACAGTTGATTTACAAAGATGATAATAGATGGCACAATATAAATATATTGCTTAATTCAAAGATGTATATTATATTTATTTATACATATCGACAGCTTAATTAATAAGCTGTAATTGAATCAATTTTGAATTGCACTAGCATAAATGCAACTTTAGTCCGTTTTAAGTATTGAATGTTTAATGACCAAAAAAAATAGTTACTGACTGCACTGCATATGTTAATGTCATCATTCTTGAATTGGAAGTTCTCTCTGAAAAGTAGGAGGTCGTTGTATTAGGGCAAAACATTTTTGTCCGTTTCGCTCAGCGACCAAGTGTTTCCGTGATATCGGTATTTTTCTTTCAGAAACACTGGCATTCTTGATAAGGTCCTGACTCATGCTGGACCTTTGTAAGTATCCTCAATTAAGGATGAAAAAATGTGTTGAAAAGAAAACAGTCTTTATTGAATTTAAACCTAGTCAAATTCTACTAAGCAAATAATGTGTATACCAATAATATTTACATGCTATACAAAGAATGTTCCCCGTCTCACAATTCGCTTTGCATATAAAAAAAATATATAACAACAGATTTAATTGACACCCTCCCGTGAAAAAAAAAATCACTAACGCGACACTGTTTGCGTTTTCGCCCTCCTGTGGTCGTAATTGACCAGCCTTTGCCCGACCAGGTACTTATCGTTTTTGATGTGCTCGTACAGCTTCTTGAACTGCCTAATCTGCAACGTAACCACCGCACAGGTGACGATCAACAGCAACAGGAATGGATAGAGCCGCCTCGCTATCAGATTCCTCAGGTGCAAACTATGGACGAAACACGGCACTATGGAATACGCGATTACGTACGGAACGGCTAAAATCAAACCAGAAGTCACTATTACCGGCACCGTCAAGTCTCTGATGATAAAAGTCAACTGCATTTCACGGATCCCGTCGCGATACACCCTCTCTATGGCCGCCCTGAGGAACCAGTCGGGTCCCATCATGGTCACGGCGCACGCGATCTTCGTGTACAGCACACCCAACGCCCAGTCTTGCCAAATGAAGAACAGAGGAGTCTGGTGGATGGGCACACGAAGTGGGATCACCACTATGACCTCCAGTAGCAGCCCGAAGAGCAGGGGAACCACACCTACACAAGAAACCAGTTAATCATCTATTACACAAAATTCTACTAAGAACATTGGTAAAGATTATGGCCTCGATATTCGTGTGATGCCGACCAGCTAACAGTGGGAATGGGCTGGGTAATAATTAAAAGTGGTAGATTGGGCGCCAGGTGATTTCTCACCACGAATAATCGTATATTGTCGAATAGAAGTGAAATTCCCAAAATCACCAAAATTACTTCACTTACACGCTTGCCAGTTTCATTCCAAACAAAGATACTAAGAATTCCCAACAAATATATATTAAACAGGCTTATTTACAGCTTTAGTAAATTACTCTACATCTATGAAGACTTAAGTTTAAATTTAAAAATTTGATGCGTTATACATATAGTTAAGTATAATTACAGAATTGGTTAACGTTTACGTAAACGCCTCACATATATACATGTAATAGGTAATGTTTTTTTTTTTTTTAAACAATCTCAATAATAATCAGACAAAAAAAAATATAGTTGCTCTGAGTCCAAATATATCTAATAATTTTGTATAACTCTAACTAAACTATTGATCCAATAAAAGATAATCAGAATTTAGATTCAGGGGCCCTGCAGCACTTATTTGAATCCTTTTTCTTTTTGATAAGTCTCCCAAATAAAGATCTATAACTGTCTGACCTGCTTTTGACACTGTCACAACTGACGCTGTCACTTCGAAATTTCCTGAGTTCTTTCACAAGTCTTGTACTGGCAAGAAATGGTAAGGTGCAGTAATTTTGTGCCAACCCTTGTACTCCAACCACCAGTCAAACCAAAACAATAATACGGACCAGGACTAGGACTCAAACAGTCAAGGAAAAAAAATAAAACTGGAGCAAGAACCCTAAAAGAAATATAATGGCTTAATCTTTTCACTAAAATTTAGTTGTCATACCTCTATTTTGAGGGTTCCGCAATTTTAATAACTTCAACTTCAATACAATAAGGTACAGCTGCCAACAGAAAAACAAAATCCCAACTGTGGGTAGGTAAGAAGACCAAATCAGTATCTCTCTAACACAACTCCAAATCTTCTTTCCAAAATAGAAAATCTCAGCAGAATCCCAATTAGGCAAGTTAATTTATACTAACTTTTGCTGGATAATTCTTTTCTGTGTTGCTATTTATAACAATTTTTTTTTTGTTTCTATGGAAAATGATTTCCAATTTCATGGCTGACCAAATTTGACTTTATATGTAACTAGGATGAATTTGTACTGTAATACATCCCAAGTTTTTCTGTTCCGTGTGACCTACCCAACAAGATTGCGCTGGCGACTATAGTTTTGCTGCCGATCACGCACCACTGCCTCAACCTCTCCATCATCGCCGCTTTTCCCTGCGGAAGCCAGCTCAGCAGTAGGGCTATGGCTCTGGCTGCCAACCAGCACAAGTAAGTGCCACACGCTGCCGTGTACAACTCGTGTACTTTCACTTCGGCCTGGGATGGAGATATTTGAGGTCCTCCTGGTGGCGGTGCTCCGACCAACCACAGGGCCATCACTCGTCTACCCAGCCAAACTGGCAGGGTCAACGCTACCAGGCTCGAAACGACAGAGGAGATGCAAACGCACACCAAGAGGATCACTAGACGCCCCACGAAAAAGGATGGGCGTTCGTACGGTTGGAAACCTACAAAGAAACAAGTGGACAAGTGTCATCTTTGCAGAATTTTTAAATTCATCCAAAGTAAAAGACTAACTGACATTAATTGGGATAATAAATTCGTTCTGTTTCATAATTTTCACAGCAATTTACTAGACTTAACTTTTTACAAACTTTCTGACTGAAATTCTAAAAACACGTAAATCTTTTAAATTTATTTGATGACCTTTCAATTTACAACTCTGTAAAAATGTGGAGAAGTGTGATTGCCAAAAAAATTATTAATTATTACTATAGATCCTAGTGCTTCCAGTACTTAAAAAACCGCTACAAATTGAATCAATACTTCCACATCCAACTGTCAAAATGACATTTACGTTTTTATTTCTTATACTGTACGATTAGTAATCAGGTTTTGAGCATTTTTTCTCTCTACACAGACAAACAGTCCTCGTTATATTAGCAAAAATATATAAATTTAAAAATCGTTTTTTTCCAAATCACTCGAAAATTATTAACTTAACAAAAAAATTCCAAAGTGCTTTCTGATCAGAAATTTGATTTTGTATATAATACCAAAATTTTTAAAAAATCGTACGAGCAGGGACCAAAATAGGTTTTATGGAAATATTTCGAAAATGTCAATATTTTGAATAAATTTTCTAAGACACTTTTTGTGAGAAATTTTATTTCCTATTTGATGGAATTTTCATTTTTTGAATATACTAAATATATTTGGAGATATTTAGGAAAAACCGTTTTCTTTAAGTGACGCTTTTTTGCCAATATCTTCTGAACAGTTTGCTGCACCGACAATTTATATGATCGAATAATACTCGCAGTTATACTACTAATCACATATTAAAATGAAAAAATTATAAAAAAATAAAAATTTGCAAAAAGGGTAGTTACTCCCCAATTTCGCCCCCTTCCCGATATCCTACTTTCCCCACAAACAATAGGTCGCTTTGGAGAGTTGAGATTTATACTTTTGCCAAATTTCAAGTTCATATATTAAGTGTTTCGAAAGTTATCGTGTATACAAACAAAACCACAGACACACAGACAATTTTGCTCAAATTTTGTTTTTTTTTTGCTTTTTCGACCATTTTAAAGCGAATGAGCAATAAAAACTTTTGAAAATTTTTTTCGCGATACAATACTTCCCATCCGTTGGATGCGGAAGTAATTGACAAAAAAGTGATTCACCAAAGATAATATTTAATTAAAACAAAGTACCTACTCGAAATGTAACTACAAAGTTTTCAAATTTTATGTAAAGTAACTTAGAAAATAAGAACAGTTTTAGTTCCTTACTTTTGGACTTTTGATATAAAAGACCAAATATTCTTTAAAAAAAAATGAAAACAACAGGAACAGATGGACCAACAACTACAATTATGTCAAAGTTATTTGCATAATAGGTGGTACCAGTACATAAATAGTGACAAGAGGAGAATCTTAAGTCTTAAGGTTCTATTTTTGGCCCAACATTTTTTTGACTAATTTCCAAAATCATATTTCATAATATACAGATGACACCCTACTATACTATACCCAAGAGGTGAAGAAATAATACAAGCATTTTGGAATATGGTGTCAAAAAAATAGAATATAATTAAATACACCCGATTAGTTTTCAACACAACCATAATACCAGAAATACAAAAAAACCAACTTTTAAGGAAGTGAAATTGTACAACTCAATAAGTGAAGAAGCAAAAAAGATATTAACCAATTAAATTTTCCCCTTACCAACAGGTCCCTCCCTCATAATAATAGCTTGATGGGCAGCCCCCAAGCCTTCAGCCTCGTCTGCCAAATTGTTCTGTTGCTCTTCGGTCAACTGCTGTCCATCTCTGTCACCCAACAGATAAGAATGTAAATCCAGCATCCAAGCCATCGCCTTGCACCAAGTCCTAACCAGACCCTTCAACCAAGTCCTCGTGTGCGACTGTTCCAACAGAGCGGGCAAAACGACTTGAAGAAGTAACAATTCCAATGACAGTTCGTTGACCTGGGCCTCCGTGTTTAAAGTAATAGTGTAAGGAAGGAAGGTAGGCCATAAAACTTTCAGGATTCTAATCGGGAGCCAGAGCATTAAAAGGACGGCGCTACCAAAAATGACAATCGATAAAAGTAACCGTCGTATATGCCTCAAGATCGGCAAGTGTATCATATCTTGTATCGGGCTGAAATCTGGATCGTTCATGTTCCGCAAGAACCAGAGGACGCCGGGACGCAGTATCTCACGCAATAAAACCACAAAGGAAGCGAAATAATAGACGTAAACCATCCCGACCAGCCAATGAATGAATATAGAAGTGCCAGGTGCCATTTTGAAACCGTTCTCGCGATCCTTCAAGGTGACATCGAACATAGCCAGCGAGCAGATGTCCAACCACCATCCGCAAATCAACGGAAGTATACCGATCTCGACCACGCAGAGCATCGACACTTTCACGACGACATAGCAAAGGCCGAGGATTCGTTGTGCCTTCGTCAATCCCACGAGCTGCGCTGCCTTGTGGAGGAACACGAAAAACATCCCCACCAAACAGTAACCGATCAGCGTCGTTAGCAACCCTTCGAAATGGGTGGCGGACGCCGATTCCCTCAAACTGAACATGTTCAGCGCCATCAGGCCCATGTGGTAGGGGCAGAACGCAAAAATCAGGATGAACAGGGAGTTTAAAGACACGACCCAGAAGACGTGCTCCAGAAAGAGGAGAGAACCGTCGAGACCTAACAGACGTTCCCAGGTCAGTTCTTCTGCCGCTCGATCCCATTCCATTGGAATCCAGTTGTTGTCTTCGTTGGCTATGCCATTTTCTGGTTGGTTAACTGGACCTTGTTCCAACGGTGGCTGTTGAAGAAAATAAAACAATCATGTTCTATTCTTATCGCATTGTTAGTAAGCACAGATCAAGGATGACTTTTTATCCTTCAACTTTTTAGTTCTTTTGTTGTATAGGCCATTTGGCGGAAAATGAAAAAAGAGTCGTACCTAATTTCGGAGAGTTATTCGCTCTGGAATCAAAGTAATCACGTTCTACTCGCATCGCACTATTAGTAATTACAGCTCAATAATTCCTAAAGTAGGTATGCCTCTTTTCTCATTCTTGGAATTATTATTTCTTTTGATGTGTAGGCCATTATGACAAAAAATGAATAAAGAATCACACAAAGGCCCCGTCGCACAAAGCGTGGTTAACCAGACCCCCTGGTTAACACGCGGTCAAGGGGCAGTTGTCATGGAAACGGTTCTTTTTCAGGGTTCTTCATTGGTGCTGCCTATGGCAATGGCTGGTTAACCGCGTGTTAACCAGGGGGTCCGGTTAACCACGCTTTGTGCAACGGGGCCTTACTGTAACAGAAATTGGTTTATCTTATTTTTTGTAGCTTCTCAATATGCTAAATAAGGCATCTGATAGTTTTATGCTAATATTTTGTACAAGACCTGGAGACTCACATAACATAAAGAAAGAAAGGATAGTTCACAATTGCGAATCGATTGCAACTGTTTGGATTAGGCAACTAAACAGTCTAGGACAAACAAAAAAATATCTCAATCTACTGAGACCATTTCTCACATCTTAATGATGTTATATTTCAAATCACTGATGATAGAGATAACTATGTAAATTATTGCTCCATACTTTGTGGTAATAGAGAAATTCTATGATATTTGAGTTCATTTTTTTTTTAATGTACAKTGTTAATATATTTTTCGGTTAATATTTAACTAGAKCTAAGGWAAGTGGTYAATAATACCTACAAATTATGTTTATAAACCGACATCAGGTAATGGTAAATTTAAATTAATGAGGTTGACCAACAATCGACGGTTAAATTTTTGTGTTGGCTACCATTAAATAGAGAAGCTTGTATCGTGTTGGTGCAACGTCACGATTTTATAACCATTTACCTCGATTATATCATTTGCCTCAGCGTTATTCTCATTTTCTTCAGGTATGTTGTTGTTACCCATGGGTACGGGCACTTGTTGCTCCAGCATTCCAGCTCCGTTGTCCCTCTGGAGCCAATCTGGTCCGCCGCCGTGTAAAATCTGTTCGCGTAACCAGATAAGTCCAACAAAAGCAAACAACGTGCACGTCACAACGAAACAACCGTGAAATATATCGGCGGCTATGTTCTCCGTCGACAACATATCAAACGGCAGCGTCAGGATGGCATCTATCGATCCGGCAAACAACGTCCTGTAGATCCGACACGCAGTTACGGGAACGACAACCAACCAGGCGATCGCTACCAGCGTGTAGTGCAGCCAGTACTTCACCGCAGTCATGATCGATGCTATCAGGCCACCAGCTAGGTCCTTCAGGGGCAGACGTCGAGGCATGTCCGGCGAATAGATCGGTGTGAAGGAGAAACGATAGCCGCACAGCTCGCAGTACTCCTTTCTCGAGTAGCGCATCCATTGCACCAGGCATTCCTGGTGGWTCCACTTTATACTGCCGGTGCATATGCACGGGTGGAATAACGGGCGTTCTGGTGCCCCCTCGGAACGGCAGACACGACAAATGTCCCCGCCAGCAAGGTCGGAATCCATAATTTCGTTCTGGAACACTTGAAGCGTAATGTTACGTTGACATCTTGCGATTTAACCCTTGTCACGGCAAAGTACAATAAAAAAACAACCTGGGCGTGCGAGGAAACACTCGTTATCAACAAACAATTGATTATATCAATCAGATATCAATTATAATTGGGACGATATGAAGAAAAGCACAGATTTCCCGTGACATTTGTGACATTGACGTTTAACATGGCGTTGCGTGACGTCTAACGACATTTCAGCAAACTATAATCGCCGGGGTTGCCAGATGTAGCAATTTATCCCCGTTGTAATAACATGATCTACAGAGTTAGCTAAATTGAATATTTCTTCGTTAATCCTTGGTTTATTGTATAATAAATGCTCTATGTTCTATGTACTTTGTATTCCTAATATTCAGTGTTCTTATTACGTAATAACCCTGCCTTTTGTACGGTCATTCTTGCACAGCTAATTGTAAGAGAATAATTTCTGTCATATTTCCTAAACCGGAAGTCTGGGACCCCAAATTACATACATTTTCTGAATCAGCACGTCGAGATTTACCCCGCTGACTTATCTCAAGGTGTTTCGAAGATTTTACAAAAATCGCCATTTTTTTCTGACCAAAATTATGAAATTTTTATCGATTTTCACAAAGTCTCCTAAAAACCTGAAATGATTCAGGCAGATAGATCTCGACGTGCTGATTCAGAAAGTCTATATTAACTTGGGGTCCCAGACTTCCGGTTTAGGAAATATGGCAGAAATTATAGCTTGCCGATTAAATATTCAAACGCATTAAATCGCTCCTATTTCCTAAACGGCAAGTCTGGGACCCCTAGTGTTTTATATTTTCTCAATCAGCACGTCGAGATGGATCTTCCTCAGGTATTTGTGAAAAGATGTATCATAAGAAGGGACATCATTGGACCCAGCAAATTTATTTGAACCTAGCCCCTTGATAATTTGTCTAATGGTCTCATTTACAATAGGATCGATAATTACAGTGCAGTAGTCAAGATTGACATTGCTATCAGTCGTTTTGCAATGAAATATTCAGGATAAAGTTTGAAACTTTCATACTCCCGTCACAGCTCCCGTTCGATGTTTTATTTATTTTATTACATGTGGTATAGTTATAGTTTTTTCTCTTCTTCTGAATTATGTAAAATTTCGCATTCATATTTTTTATGAAACGTTTTTTTAATCGTTTTTGTATAGTGGAAATTGGCCTTTTAATTTGAATAAAGGGACAAATTGCTAACAGTTGATTTGTGATAATTGCTGATTAATACTGTCAAATTCTCTAACTAAACAATGTAACGATTGATTCATATTTATAATGAAATTATTTTAATTACATAAAATTAAATCAAGTATTAGTTGTTATTATTTGATGACAAGTATATTCAGGGAAGAAGATTTTTAATTTCAAGTGAGGCTGTGTGACAATTAATTCATTAATTTAATGAATTTAGACCATATGGTAATTAAGTCAGAAACTGACACTTGTTTAAATAAAAAGACGCCAAGATTTATATGTATAATTAGATACTTCTATTTATATACAAACAAGAAGAAGTAAAAAAAAAACACTATTCACACAGGCGCGTAGAAATATAACCTTTTACTAGGATCTTTAATAAACAAGGGCTTCTGCGTAGAGGTGGAGGTCTCCTCTTCTACCAGTTCATCGCCAACATCGTCATATGTGTCTTCAGGTTCTTTAATGTCATCAAGGTTTTCAGTGGTGGTAGTCGTCGTTGTTGTACTTTCCGTCGTAGGCTTTGGCATTACAACGGGTCTTCTTCTATAATTACCCCCAGTCTTCTGTGTTTCGTTGTATTTTGCAAATACCTCAATATCTCCCGTTTTCTTGTCTGAACGTATGTTGGTCGTATCTATTAGTGGTTCACTAGCTTTTCTATAATTTCCACCGTGCTTTTGTGTTTTATTGTACGGAGCTATGACTTCCACGTCTAATTTTGCTTTTTCGCCTCTGTTCCTGAACAAGTTCTTTCGAAACGGTTTAACTAGCTGATTTTTATCGGCAGGGACTTTTATAGTTTCCAAAACAATGGGTTCAAGCGTTTCTTCATTCTCTTTTCTGTAATTGCCCCCGGTCTTTTTGGTCTCGTCGAATTCTTTGATTATTTCGACGTCTTTCTTGGGAGATTCCTCCTTGGAAATAACCTCCTTGTCTTTTTCCAATACTTGAGTGTCTTTTCTTCTGTTCTTGATGAATTTGCCAAGGAGTCCTACACGTCTGGGCTCTATAACATGCGGGGCGATCGTTACGTCATCGTCATCAGCTTTTTTGTAATTGCCACCGGTTTTCATAGACTCGTCKAATTCCMTTACGMTGTCTACATCTTTTTTGGGGTTCTCTTCGAACTTGTTGATTACTTTCACATCGCCCACTTTTCTTTGGGTGATCTTGTGGGATATTTCTTCCAGATCTTTCTTGTAGTTGCCACCGTGTTTGTTGTTTTTATCATATTCACCGATGACTACAACCTCTTCACTCGCTTTCTCTTCTTCTTTTCCGTCGTCCAGCTTCAGATTTCCACCGTGCTTCTGATTCTTGTCGTACTTGTTGATAATTTCGACGTCGGAGATTTTTCTCGGTTTTATATCGTGCTTTTTCAGCGCTAAAGTTTGGTAAATTATATCGGTCGTGATATTTCTTGGTATAGTTGCGTTGTCGTACATCAGATCTGATTTCTTCTCCGTGATTGGAGTAAACACTTCTTTATGGTTGCTGGGGAATGGTTGGTGTCTACGTCTTATAACTTTGACGTTTTGGGTGTCTTCTTGAAGATACTTCTCAGTTGTCGGCCTGGTGAGACGTCTTCGCAGCAGAGGCATTAAGGTTTGCTTTTCCGGAGCCTTAGTGGTAGTAGATGGTTTAGGAGTTGTGGTCCTGGCATACAGATTGGTCGGCCTACGATTTGGTTTGACGGTAGAAGAGGGAGGGGGAGTGTCAGTGGTAACGTCAGTGTCGATACGTCTGTCAGCAGAAGAATCGTCAACTTGGGAACGTACTCGTTCTATCGTCTTGTACTTTGAAGTATCAACCGGGGTTTTTGGGACGAAACTTTTCGATTGAGATGCGTCACTTTCGTCTTCGACGTTTTTTTCTTCAAAGCCTTGTCCACCAGGCGCATTTTGGTGGTTATGCGTGGATTCTTCGGCTTGAACTTCAAAAACAGCAACGGTGCTTTCTGTCGTAGTGGTAGTGGCCTTCTTGACTTCATCAGCATCCTTTATTTCCTTGTAATTGCTACTCGATTTGAGTTGTGCGATGAAACTGAGGTACTGAGGTGTGGTGGTCGAACCTTGTGTCGTACTGGGTGCCGGAGTCGTGGTAGTGGTGCTAGTGGGATCGGGTTCAGGTATAGCAACGTATGATTCGTGGTTCTTCAGGTATTTTACGAACTCCGTCCAAGGCTTCTCAGGTTTTCTAGTTGTGGTACTGGGTGGTTCGGTAGTAGTAGTCGTAGTAGTAATTTCTGGTTCCAACTCTTTATTGTCGTACACTATTTTGTCCTGTTCAGGGTCATAATGAAATTTCCTATTCCTGTGTGGTACGTAATCGTCTTGGTCTTCAGTAGTTGCGTTGACGGTGGGTCTGTTTCGCTTTATTTCGGAATAACCCCGCCTGGCGTTGCGTTTTATCCTCCTGTGGACGTTTCTCGTCCTGATGACTTTGTAATCGGCGTAAGTAATTGCGTTTTTGCGAGGCGGAGGTCTCATTCCGATCACGGGGAACGTGTTCAGTACAGTTTTGTCAGCGTCAGTCCATTTGGGCGGTACCAACCCCACAACCTCGCCCACGTTGATGTTTACGAATGTGGGGTCCTCTGAAACAGGATTTATATTACTAGGCGGCACGTGAGCGGGCCCCAGAGGTGGATATACCTTAACGGGACTGAGGATTGCCTCCGAACCGGACACATCCACTGGCTTCTTGATGCGCACCTTCCTCAATGGGCGTTTGGATTTTTTCATCTTTCTCACGGGGTATAGGTTCACTTCCACCTCAGATCCTTGCTGCTGCTGCTGCTGCTGTTGTTGTTGTTGTTGCTGTTGATTGGTGGGTGCTTCCGTTGGGTTAGTTCGGATATTGTTGATGACGTCCTCAAAGACGTTAAGTTGCTCATTGGGTTTTATGTCGTCTTTGTAGTGCACCTCGCTCACAGTCTTTTGTTTGGGKGGTTCTGTAGCAGCTGCTTCATCGGCGAATGTGTACTGAGATGGCAACGGCGGTGGGAGGAAATAATTGATATCGAACACGTTGTACCGGGTCGGTATGGAAGGTCGAGGTCTTTTCTTCCTCCTCACGGCGGCTTCAGCTTTCGGTGATGCAGTAGAGTTAGCGACGACTTCAGATTGTTCGTTCTCCTTCAAGGCTTGGTCGGTACTTTCAACCAAAGTAGGTACCGTGGTCTGTACCGGTCTCTCCCTCAACCTCCTGGATTTGGGTCTTCTTCTTCGAACCAACCTTGCCGTGACCGTCTCCACACTAACAGTCGATGGAGTTGGTTGGTCTTCTTGTACCAATTCTTGCTGACTGGTTACTGGTTCTTCTTTGACCGTGGTGGTGGTGTCATTATTTGCAGGTTCCTTCGTCGGTAAATAATCCAAGAGATGTATCTGGTCATATATATGTTTGGGAGTCAACTTCAACGTGTAACTCGGAGTGGTGATCAGAGAAACGGGGCTTTTTGTTGGCTCTTCTTTCGTTTCTTTCTTGGTGGGTGCTGCTTGGTAACTCTCTTGGATCTCGTTCTCTTTAGCGATGGTGTTGTATACTTCGCTGGCTGTTGCTTCTTCTTCTTCGCTGATTCTGTTCGTAACGGGAAAGAGTGGTTCGGGTTCTCCGACGTATTCTTCCTTGAACAGGGGATTGTCTAACGGATCTTCTCCGAAATATTTCGCTCGGAAACAGTCGATCTTATCACCCAAACCTTTGAGCCTGGGGGATTCCGCCAATTCTTCCACGTCCCCTTCGTGATGTTCCGCGTTTTTAACTCTTTCAGGTACGGGGTCGATATCTGTTTCGACTTCTTCACATCGCTTCTTGCGATCTGCTAGTTCGTAAAACGCCAAACTACCCTCGGTTTTTAACGGTATGTCTTTCGGGTTTTCCGCGTAACGCAACGGGGAATCCTTATAAACGTGGGGTGAATTATAAAACGGATATTTAACGTTCAGGTCCTCCTTCTGCTTGCCTCTGGGTAAATTCTTTCCGATCTGGTCGATCCAAGAATTGTCTACCTTGATTTTGGGAAAATCATTGACGAATCTCTTCGATCTTTTGTTGACCCTGGTTTCTTGCCTGGTTACGACGGTCATGTGTTGGGATCCGTCTGGTGTAGCATCGTAATCCAAATCTCTGGTAACCGTAGAAAACGAGGTTTCGTTTTTATTCTCAGACTTCTCTATTATAACCGCCTTCTTTGGTGATTTAACCTTGCTCCTCTTCTTCTTCCCGCCGGCTTTCGGGTAAATCTTCACGTATTTATGCGAGGTTGTTTTGTTATCGGGATTAGTGACGAACTTAACTTCGCTCTGAACTTGAAACTCGCCGTTATCACCTGCGTCCTTTACCTCTGTGGTCTTTATTTGTTTGGTCTTGCTGAACTTCATCGTCGAACCCGCAGAATCGGAATCTTCTTCGCTGCTGCCCAATCCCAGGGCGTACTTCTCCACGTTCTTCTCCATTCCCTTGATGATTCTGAAGACTTCGCTCGATTCCGCGCTGTCAGCATCATGTTTCGGTGGGTAATATTTAGTGTGGCTGTTTGGCTTTTTCGTCTTCACCTTCTTGAGGTCGTGATAATCGCCTTCGTCTGTTTCGGCGCTCTTTTCATGACCAGCGTGATCGTACGCAGTATCCTCATAACCCTCCTCGGTGTATACGGTTTGGATTTTCGAATCGTTGATCACTTCCTTCAGTCTGGGCTCGTCTTTGTCTCTTGGAAGGTGTTGGACCTCGTCGGTTTTGCGTACTTGGGCGTACACCTTCTTGGGGATGAATTCGTATTCCTCTCGGTCGCCTTCCTCGTCGTTTTCCCGCTCATCGTACTGATTGAACGGGAACGATTTGAATCTGTTATCGAACGAATCTTTTTGTTTGTCGAAAATCTTTTGTCCCTGCTCGTAAATGTCATAACCTTCCGGTCTTTCTCCGCTCTCATCATCATCTAAAGTGCTATATTTCTGCTGGCTCACGTACGGACGATGCTTCTTCCCCGGTTTAGCCCACTGGCCTTCTCCTGGATAAATCGGTTTTGTGGGTATGTCGTTCGGGTATTCGTGATCGCCGATTGGCGCTCTTTCTTCCTCGCTTCTTTCAATTTCTTCTTTTTCTTCGTCCTCTTCATCGTCGTTTTCTTCTTCGGCAGATTCGTGAGTCTTATCATCTCTGTGATTCTTCTGTAACACGGCGTTTTTGTAGTCGTCATAGCCACCGCTGGAGCCACGCTGTTCCACGTACGGATTATTTAGATTGAACGCTTGCGAATAAAACGCGTTCTCAGTGAACAAAGGAGGAATCGTCTGAACCAATGGTTCGTCTAAACCCAACTCCTTGAAGAATTGTTGGTAATCATTTGTGAAGGAGTTAGATGGTGCTGCGACGTAATTTTTCTTCGACTGTTTGGGTTCTTGTATAGGTATCCACTGCGTATTGCTACTGGCAACAGGTTGTTTTTGATTGTACGTTATATAAGGGACCGGTTGTACCGGTTGCGGCTGTTTAGGAACTGGATAATTATTGAAAACGAAACCATCATCCCCGAATATAGAAGCGAAGATATCTTGGTGTTGTACGGGCAAGAATTGATTGTTGACGATGGGATATTGTAACCGCGGTTGTTGTATGTGATAATCAGTCAAGTCTTGTCTGTCTGATATTTTGGGTTTAGGATTATTGTCCACGGGAACTTTGATTGCCAAACTGACAACCAAAGAAGCACCTAACACCGCCGTAAACAATTTCATTGTTAACTGTTCAATTTCACTATCGTCCTTTGCACTAAAGTTCGTTTGACACAGCTCATTTTACGAATCTATGGAATCCACCAGCTCATCTCGTCCTCTGACCTGACTACAAACGTATTGTGAATAGATAATCTCATTTTAAATAACCGGGATCCTTAACGGATATGATTATTTATGATGATAATACAGGACCGAAGTGAAACTGACACACTTCCTTTACAATTAATTACCGAGTGATACTTATTGCCGATAATAAAGACGAAATGTGTTTTAACACGGTGCAGATTTCTTGCGTTGCCTCTGGGCGTACGGTTTTCGATTTTACGTATACTTTCGCTTGTTACACACGTTATTGGAGCAACCGGTTTAAGTGTGCTATAGATAGATATACCGGTGCTTTTAAAATCACAAAAAGTAGACCTGCTTGAATAATTATATAACGATTATCTTCCTCCAAGCAACCTCACATCCAAATTGCAAAATAGAAAACTTTTTTTTAATAACTCTTCTAGTTTGAGATCAATTTATAACAAATTTGGCACAGCCATATATTTTGTATTGCGTTTGAGGTGCCCTAGCATAAAACGTCATGATAAACTGTACATTTTTTTAAATAAAATGCATTTAAATATTTCGTTAAGAGAGTGAAATTACTAGTCACATTTCACAAACGTTGACATCTAGTAGACAGCAAGTTTTTAAAGTTTCATACGTTTTTAATTTGGAACTAAGTTAAATTGGTTTGGCATTTTTATTATATAAGAATTTACTACAGTAGCGGCCAAAAGTTTATCACAATTTAATAATTATAAAAATAATAATTATTTTTTCAATTTTTAGCAGTTTTATCTGACAATTAAAAGCTGTATACCTGTACACTACCATATTAATTTTGTCGAAATAACCTTAAATATCAAAACGTATTTTTAAGGGTGCTTTTATATCAAACTCTTGCGTGAAACTATCGAAAAAAATGCTAAGAATGTTACAGATTTTATCTTTTGAATGTAAAAGTGTCGAAGGGATTGAACGGGTCAAAAAAAACTGTCCTAATGTACGTCATCTCCATCGAATATCTAGATCGTTTTAATATTGGGTTAACGTAAACATATTTTTAGTGTCTGGTAATTTTTCGCTTCTACTATGTAAGTATGATTCGTAGAATTTAAGTTTTATTTAGATACCTACACATTGGTTACTAGTTGCCAATAAATTTGTGTTCTACTACTGAATACGGTAGCTTCCTTACGTACAAAAGACAGTTCTGTCGGCTTCATTTGTGTAACATATTTATTTTATGAAATTAATCTAAATGGGTATATATGTCATAATTCTTTTGACCAGTTCCAGCCCATTGACACTCTTGAAAATTTAACATTTAACTGCATAAGGTCTGTGAAATAAAATCTCCCTTTTGGAAAAAAAAGTTATTAGTGCAGTTTTTTTTACAATATTTAAGAGTTCACGACAAATAATTGAGTTTAAAATAAGGTGCCACCCAAGAAAATATTGTAATACACTTTTGGCCATTACTATAATACGCTATGTAAATAACTACATCTGTGATAGTTTTCTTTGAAAAAGGATTAAGTTTATCATATTTGATTAAGTCTATTTCACCTCAAATTTGAGTTCATTTATCCTTTAAAGAGTCTTCAAGACCGCAAACAATGAAAAACATAGTTTTTGTCGGTCCATCAAACCTGAAAAAATCGAGGCAACAAAGAAATCTGCACAAAATCCAAGGGGTAGTTTGAGGTCAGCTCAGAGGAAACAATACCAACACTTCACTATAGCGAAAAATCCGGAAATCACTGCGAAATCTGTTTCCGCACTCTAGTCACTTCGCGATCAAGTAAGTCTCGGCTCGTTCAACTTGCGGTAGATGAATGTAGTGAATTGGCCGTAACGACGTTTATGTAGGCCTGCGGTCTAGTTGGCCATGCAAAAACCATCACTACGGTTTCTTCGGCACGCCAAGAACTAAGAAAATGTGGAACGTTCAACGGTGAAAGTATACGGGAGACATACACGCACATAGAGTCGAGATGGTGTGCGCCGGTACACGTAACAACAGAATGTCTTATATTTAGGATGAATTTGATGTTCATCTGCTTGGTTATGCAATAAATCTAAATGTCGATATCGAACTTCTGGTTCATAATGATTGCGCAACAAACGTTAAAATTAGCCGTGGAATTTTCGAAATTAAAATTTAATTGCCTAAATTTAGGTGTCTGATACAGTCAGCGATCGGCGGAACTAAAAGGTTTACGGTGTTATGTTGTGACGAAAAGCGTCCAAACTTTTTAATAACTGAGTGTTCTAGCAATAGCCATCCATTTAATACAAAACGTAACAGTTATTTATTATTACACAAGACGATAAAATTGTATTTTATCTGGACAGTGTTTTTGAATGACGCTCAAGAAGTTTGAGTTTGTGCATGAGTCGAGTTTTTTGGTTCCATCAAATAGATTAGAAAATAAATGAGCAAAAATGAAAAATAATCTAGCCAGTAAATATGTGAAAAGATTTTTACAAATGATAACCGTGCAACAAAATGTTAAACCGAAATAAACAATTCTGCATTCTACATCGTGACAAGATGAAACTTTATCACTAAACGTATGTTGAAGAAAGAACCGTTACAAGTCCTTAAATGACTCAAGAAGGGGTTTTCTCTTGGAAAAATTTTGACTTTAATGAGGATTATCAGAAATTAAATAGCGTAGGGTGGAATTGGGTATTATCACTATTTTTGAAAATTACGTAAAATGTATCTTGAAGTGCATATATATCGTACGCCATGCTAAGAAAAACAAAAAAAATATTTGTAGGTAGAGAATTTCAGGTCTGAAATTCGAATCTTAGGAGTCACCACCAAAACGCTTCTATCCAAGGTTATTCAACTCGTGACATCAAGTGTCATGTAAACCTTACCGAGGAGCGTGCTCTTTCAATGGTGTAGTATCATTCTTGTATTGTATTGTGTGGTGTTTTTTGAAAGGACGGTGTAAGAGTTCGCACCAAAAAGTGATTTGTGTAATTTTACAAGCATCTATTATGTATGGAAGACAAAACAAGTGTTGTTTTGTACATGGTTGTAAAAGTACTTCAGTCAGTACAGCTAACAAAATTTTTGTAACCGTTCCTCGAGATTATCAACGTATGAAAAAGTTGTTTAAGGCCCCTAGACGTGATATGCAAAATCGCAAAGTTTGTTTTTCTGTTGTGAAGATCATTTTAATTCTTACTGTAAGTTTTATTATTCTTTTTGGGGTTATAAGTGTTTACCATTCAGTTTCCATTTTGTTATAGCTTAAAGAGGATATGAAAAATTATTAAATGGCAATTTATATATATTCTGACCTCTAAAATAAATGTCAAGTTTAGGGTACGTTTTTATGTTTACAAATAGTATGTTTCCAACAACCCACTGTGATCAAATTATCAATGCTACGTTAATTTGATAAGAAGTTCACTTATGCTGTTGCTTGTTGCTTTTACGTTCCTCATCTCCGCCGCGTTGAAGCGCTCATCGCTGTACACAAATTCCATAACAATGCCTTCAGAAGGCATAAGTATTTCACTTTTTCTTGGCGTATTTTAGTTCGCTTGTCACAAAATGAACGCAAACAACAAACTAATAAATTGACGGACTGAGGCTGACGCATGACGCGCTGACCCGATGTAAACAAGCGGCCATTTACAAGACACCTGACGTCACGGCCAATATGTTCGCGTTCTGGCGGTCCCTTTAAATATTCACATTTTTAATATTAGAAATACACGTTACGATCCATTTTTACGAATTTATAAGCTGTCACAGCTGTTTTGTGGATTAGATGCTACCTATTAATATGCAATTTAATAAAATATAAATACGGCAAATACCCAATTATATGGTTTTTATCTGAGCAAGTTACCATACAGTGAAATCTGTTAAAAAATGCTCAGGGACTGATCAAATAAAGTTTATATTTCATAGGAAGATGCCATTAAACAAATATTTCGATCCTTAGACTGTATTTTACTGTTAACTACAGCAATTCAACTATTCTTCAATCAATCATCAGAGACATTATAAGAATTTAAGCAGCCAAATCAAAAATAACGAGGGTGTGCCGGGAAACTCCCCCAGGCAAGGTCGTTCATTTGAAACAACTTTTACCTATTGCTAAAAATGTGCCAGTTTTTGTCGTTCGGTATTTGCTCACAGCTGCTCGAAGTCATTAACCTCGAGTCAAAAAACGTCCCGTACACATTTAGAAGTGACAACAACGTTGCAGCAATAAATTAATGGACAATGTTTCGCTTCGGTTTCTTAATTACTACACACGACAAGCGGCGCTGAATGAGTATAGAATTCTGGTCTTCGGGAATGTGGAGAAACCGCGCCTTCAAAAAACATACCGGTACAAACAGTCCGAATGTAATAACGTTATTTGTCAGTGATTTGCTCCATTGGACATTTATTTGCTGCAACGTTTATGGTATTCTTTTTTATCGTGTTATCTAATAGACACGCCTTTTTCCGTCCAGAAAGTTCTACGTATATGGAAGCAAAAGGAAACCGTACCGGATTTACTTCACTTTCAAATCGATCATATTTTTTTTAACTGGCTCGTCTTATAGTTATTCGACGTGAAGCTGTATTCCAAAAAGAACACAACGAAAAAGAATTCAATGTATGCTCCCAAAAATACAGTCAGGAGGAGTTAAATTGGGTGATCTAGCTGGGTACTCTTCCATTTCTTTCAATACAACTGCGCGGCATTTAAATTTCATTTAAATTTCTCACAGACAAACAAAGAAAACAACGACAGTATTTCATAAGCTCATGCCAAATCTGGGTCATTCCAGTAGCAGTATGAAGTTTAMTTTAGCAAGACTCTGTTTGCTTACAAAACGCGTTCTAGAACACAAAATTTCACAGGCCGTCGACGCCAGTTCATATCCCTGAAACAAATTAAGCATAATGCGAGCCAGATTGAACACTTTCCAACTCCGTTTAGAAACCAGCTGAAAAAATCAGTTCAATTACTCGCCTTTATGACGACCATTTCTTGCGACCTGGCCAGGTGAGAGGCAGACAAAAAAAAATTTACAAAAGGACCCGTCCGGTAAAAAGCGACAATGAAAGCGCGTGGCTCGAGGATTACAGAAGAGTGCGCTTTTGGCATAGATGCTCGAGCGTGTCTTCATTAAATGGAGTTAATTAACATCGATACGCTTACGTACAGGTTCAACCAGCGAAGCCAAAAAAAGGATGATGTTCCCAACCGCAAAATTTGCGCGTGCCTTGGGTTTGGTGTTTTCAAACCTTGTACAGTTACAAAACACTCTTACTGTTACGAAATCCACATTTACGGATCTACAAGTAGCATATACAGGATGATTTTTTGAAAACTTCACACCTTAATAACTTTAAATATAGCAAAAATTTAAAAATTTGCAAAAACAGGTAAACTTTTGTTTGCAGGGGGACAACTTTTGAGATAAGTTTTTAATGGATAGCGCTTACTCTCTGAGCAGGGCAGACGCCCCTTTAAAAAATTTAAATGGAACTATCCATCTTGTGATACATCATTTGAAAGCTTATTTCACAAAGAGTCTGGCCATGTAATTAGTTTTACCACGTTTAACTTATTGACGGGGGTAATAGATTAATAGTGCCTACGAAACAAGTTGCTTATTAAATTGAATATTTTGGACTCTTTTCAACAAAATGTATTTTATTTTAGAGCGGAAATAAAATTTGTCCTTACGAGAACCCAAAAGAACCCAGAATACTGAAAATTTTCTTTTAACATTATTATTAACATTAAAGTATTTATCATGTAATTTTTTAGAAAGTCCATGTCCACGAAAAAGAAAAATTATTTATTTGTAACTCCAAAAACATTGTGAACAAAACCATAAAAATTCAAACCTTACAATAGATTCTCAAAATGTGCACCACCTCTTTCCATACAATAATACAGATGGTTCTCGAACTCCTGCTGCACTTTTCGGAAAGTTTCAGGTGGAATCCTCCTGCACTCGTTAATTCTTTCTCGCAGATCGTCCAGGCTAGTAGGTTGTGTTTTGTAAACCACAGATTTTAAATGACCCCATAGAAAGAAATCTAAAGCAGTCAAACCGGGTGATCGTGGCGGCCATTCAATTGCTCCACGCCTACCAATCCAGTAAAGAGGAAACCTATGATTTAACCAATTCGCACATTAATGGCGTAATGCGGTGGGGCTCCATCACGTTGGTAAAACAATTCGTATTCATCCAACATTGGATTTCCTTCAGGGTCACGTTGGTTTTCTAATTGCTCTGTGATTAAAGGATCAATAACGTTATCAAGTAGTTCTAAATACATTCCCCCATTTAGCGTCCCATCAATGAAAATTGGACCTACAATTGCGTTGCCATGTATTCCAGCCCAGACGTTCAGCTTCTGAGGAACTTGTGTATGACCTTCTCGAAAAATATAAGGATTTTCGTCACTCCAGTACCTGACATTATGTTTATTTACAGAGTCGTTAAAAAAATGTGCATTCATCACTGAAGCAGATATTTTTTATTAGATTTGGATTTACTATAATCCTTTCTGTCATAATTTCGCAAAATTGCAGTCTTCTATCGAAGTCATCTTCGCCGAGTTCCTGGAGAGTTTTCATCTTATAGGGATGGAATTTGTGCAGTTTTGTAACTTTCCCTACAGATGAATAAGAAAGTCCAGTGGCTGTAGAAATGTTACGCAAAGAGCTTGTTGGATCCATTGCAAAATGACCAAGTACTTCAAGTTGGGCCATTTCATCAACGACTCTATTCCCTGCCCTTTTTTTGTTTACTACAGATCCAGTGTCTTGAAATTTCTGCACGAAATCGAGAATGTACCTAGCGTCAACATTTTTATCGGGGTGCCGTTCGTTAAACACCCGTGCTGACGCACGAGCACAGCTATGCTCAGCACCGTAAATAAAAATTATTTCTACCCTTTCGGCAGTTGAATAAACCATTATCACTTGGACTCTCACTTTAAAATTTCACGCGATTTATAAAAAGGAATGTGAACAAAAAGATGGTCGTGCCAAAGAAGTAGCCAAAAAGTTGAAACAAAAAACTGGAAACACAAAGTAGATAATTATTTAGCCAATTCAGTATAAGCTGTCAAGTTGCAATATCAAGTAATGTCGAAAGAAAATTTTAAGTATTTTTGACATTTTGCTTAGGTGTAACAATTATTTTTAACAAGTTTTGTTAGGCTTAAATAAGGACAATTTTTATTGTAACTGCAAGACAATAAATTTTGTTAAAAAAGTCCAAAATATTCCATTTGATAAGCCACTTGCTACAATGCACTTTTTGACCCACTACCCCGTCAATGGGTAAAAAATAGTAAAACTAATTACATGGCAAGACTCCTTGTGTAATAAGCTTTTAAATGATGTATCGTAAGATGGGTAGTTTCATTTAAAATTTTTGAAGGGGTATCTACCCCGCTAAGAGGGTAAGCGCTATCCATTAAAAACTTATCTCAAAAGTTGTCCCCCTGCAAACAAAAGTTTACCTGTTTTTGAAAAATTTTAAATTTTTTCTCTATTTATAGTTATTTAAGGTGTGAAGTTTTCAAAAAATCACCCTGTATGTAAATAGATTTTCAGACCGATACCGGTCTGGTATTGATAATAAAAATATTCAAATTGTTATTCTTCTTTTTCTATACATTTCAAGCATCTTCTACGTACCGCTGATACCACGTTTGTAAGATGCACGCCAGTTATTTCGTATTGCAACATCTTTCTTCTAACTCTACTAATTGTCAAACTAAACAGACATATCCAATTTTTTATAACGAAATACCTTTAGTGCATCTTGTTTACGTTTTCTCCGAGCAAAAGCGTTTACAATAATCGGTAACGGCCAACTATGCGAGTTTTTGTCCAGTAGAAATTACCATGGATCGATTTATTTTGCTGGGAGAATCGCCAACGTTCGGATTACCCAGAAAGTAAACAAAAACGTCCGCTCTCTTTTTGTTAAGTATCAGACACGGGCCGTGGCAAATTGATGCAGAGAAAAATGGAATATTCACTTTCTAATTTGCATCGATGTGTCTGTCGCGTTACCGTCATTATAATACAGAATACTATATTAATTTTACAAACAATTATGTCATGACCACTGCGAAAAAAAATTGTTGCGCAACCTCAAAGAACCACAAAATCTAGTTCTTCCGATGTAATTACCCGATCAAACATTTCACTGCGTACAAATTTAACGCATCGATGGCTTAAATGTTTCGTGTCCGGCATGGCCATCTTTAAACGGAGCGAACTTTCGCAGAATCAAAAATTGATCGTTCACTTGTTTTTATTTGCATATCCCGAACTTTAATACCACTTATCTCTTTTTTTTATTAAAATGCGAACCGCCAAGGCGTGATAACTGGTGCGTAAAGTAAACGAGAGATACGTGGATTGGTTCTTTTCTTCTCTTTAACCAAAATAACTTTCGGTCCGTTTTTAAGAGTCGATTTTTCAAAACCGAACGTAGCACCCAAGTTGTACAACACTTTCGCCGGTTGTTAGTGAAAGGCGATTCAACCAGTTAATTGCAGTTGACGAATTTCGTTAGGCGGTAACGAAATTCGCGCATGATTTCCTTAACGCGCTAGCCTCTAAACCAATATAACAAAGTATTTCCGCCTGGGGTACAACGCAGACAAATTGGGTGTTTAATTTACCTTAAATCGATAAACTAACACAATTTGATATAGCTCGTTTGCTTGAACCGTTATGCAAGTAAAAGAAATAGAATTTTCTCATCCAAAAAGAGTAAGACTTTTATTGTAATTTTGGGGTCGTGGTAGGCAACCCGACCATCACGAATGGAAGGTTGCCTAACAAAAATACTCAAACGTGTCAATTTCATTTTTTTTGGATGTCACATTTTTCCAGAATTCACATTTTTTGTTCAGTTTCTGCAACGTTATTAATAACTGTCAAAATTAGTTTTTTTTATTATCGCTTCGTAATGTAAAGTGTACCCAAAGATATACCGTATCATCTATTGCTCAAACACGGCATATCTTTGGGCAAACTTTATTTGTTGTTTCAAGCGATGATTTCTTGCATTATGATAAAGATGCAAGTACGGAATTTCCAATCCACCATTTTAAATTTACTGCTTGCATGGCACAATATTAATAGAGATTTAATTGTTTACGAACGAACGAACACCCCTAAATTGATTATCGAAAAATAAATAATGTATGCTTCGAAATTCTGCAGTTTCCCTCTGGTGCTTTGACCAATCCATAACAGATGGCGCCACTACCTATACATCTCACACTTTGAGATTAACCGAGCTAAATCTAAACAGAAAAACCCGAAGAAACATTATAACCGCCAAAGCGGACGCGACACCCTGGTGTTCTGAGCGACTTCCTCGGAGCACACGGCCCGTCCTGGTGCACCGGGTCAACTCGAAATCGATTCCGACGCGCAGGTCCATTGTGACGCAGTCATTCCGGCGTCCGGGTGATCGCAGTTGGGCTCCGATCACTGACAGTTGAAGGGCACTACGCCGTGCCAAAGTGCAAAGACACAGAGTGTGCGAGGTTACGGCGGGACCCACCGTCAGAAGTGGGATACACGGGGAGAATGGACGCCTAGAGGACCGGACGGAGGTAGGTGGTCGTCTTTTGGTTTTTTTCTCCCTCGCTGCGAAACGACCAGATCGACCGTTACGTAACCCACGTGTTCGATCGCTCGAATCTACACGTAATTAGAACGTCTTTATGTCGGACCTTTTGAAGGGTGAAGTGCTTTTGATGTTCGCAAATTAGCCGATGTAAACTTGAAAGGTGGTAAGAGACGGATGGGGGAGGGGGGTAGAGGCTTGTGTACTGAGGGAATGTAGCAAAAGACTGACTTTCTATTATACACTTCAAAATGAATCAGCTTATTGCCTGGGGTCGTATTTTACTCTATTCATTTTCCACTACTCCGGTTCACATGATATTTGTTTCTTCATTCAAGCTTGACAATTTTGGCCATCTCTAATGAATATTTTGACACTTTTGTCAAGGTGGCATTAGTGAAAAAGGAAAAGTAACAACTGTTCTTTGTGAAAAAGCTTGTAACTGTATTTTTAAGCCAGGTAGTGTAAAAAATGTTCCAAAACCCAGACCTCCGAGGTTAGCAATATAGCATTACTGATTATGAGGCTTCTGATTTTAGCAAGATGGAGCACCACCCCATTACTCTAACGTTGGGTTGATAGAAGAAGGGCCATCGAATGCCCACCGAAGTCTCCCGACTTCACACCACGTGATTTTTTTTTCTTATGGGACATTCCAGGGTGTATAAGAATCGCCATCAATAAGACAGTCGAATTGAAACGGTATAAACAGAATAAATTAGGAAAGTATTTGATAATTTGTACTACAAACTGCGCCATGAATCGGAAACCTATCGAATATTTAGTATAAGTTAACAATCTAAATTAAATTAACTAAGAACCATTCATCAATAAAATCCTAGTCTTTCAGCGATTGTCTAATGCCACCCCATTAAAATTTTACACAAATTCAAATAGTAGTGTTATTAAAAAACAAAATAATTCCATCCCAAAAAATTCAAGATCGCAAAAATGTCAAAAATTGCTAAAAATTTTCGTCTACAACATTTTTATACAGAGTGTTTTTGACATTATTTCGTACACAACTTAATAAATCCAAGCTATCGACTTTCTTAACTTATTTGCAACAGTTTTTGACTTACGTTAATAAAGATTTGAAAAGTAAGTTTGGTGTAGTTCAGGTAAAACAAACGCATTGCATAGGCTTGTAATGTGGAGGGAACCAGAAGAAAAAAATCGCGTCATTAAAAAATGCCAAATGCCGATTCCCCGGTTACACAATAACAAAAAAAAAATCGAATCCTTCCAAGGTCTCCTTCGTGATTTGACACCCCTTCCCGGAATCCAGCGTCCAAAATTTATGACCCATCGAGCTGTGTTTTTTCCGCGGCACTCCTCCCAAATGAATGTAAACTCGGAGACCGCGTCTTGTAAAAAATGGTCTCCCACGATAAGGGAGGGGGTCGCGTCTGTCAAACGTTATTTATGCGTTCGCGAGTAAGGGGCAAATTGAAAACCGACCCTGTTGAGATTTACGTCTTCATAAAACGAAACGACGTCGCAATGAGAGGTGTTTTATCAGATTTTCGAGGGGCTAACAGATTTTCCGCGAGAAGATGAAGATAAATGCCTTGTTTTAAAGGTAAAACAGTCAGTCATCTTAGAAGTATTTTCACAGAATACCTTCGAATAGGTTAATCTTATTTTTTGTATCCAAATAAATAATCCCACAGTGATCAGCAAAACCCGTTGAACTTTCTTATAAGTATATGTTTGCGATATGTTGTTTAACTTTCCGATTAGCCTATATTATATACAGTGTGTCTTATTATGTCCTATCAAACCTCCGTCAGCTCTGATGCATGCCTCAATTCGCTTCCTGTTGTTGGCCATAACTTTTCGGAGGGTTGCAGGTGTAATTTCAGCGCAAGCTTGCCTAATCTGATTTCTCAGTTCCAGACTATTTCGTGGCTGCGTTTTGTAGACTTCATTTTTCAAAAATCCCCACAAAAATAGTCCAAGGGTGTAAGGTCAGGTGACCTTGGAGGCCAATTCATTAAAGGGCTATTTCTTCCCATCCACCTCCGAGGAAAGTTTTCGTTTAGCCAATTCCTTACTACTAATGCATTGTGGATTGGGGCTCCATCAAGTTGAAATATGATGTTATTGTAAGCAATGAGGGGCAAGTTTTCAATTTCGTTTGAAAATTCATTTTGCAAAAAAGTTATAAATCGTTCCGCATTTAAATTTCCATCAAAGAAGTAAGGCCCAATTATTCTTTCATTTAAAATACCGCACCACACATTCACCTTTTCTGAATATTGGCGTCGACAATTTATAACCCAATGAGGATTTTCGACGGACCAATTTCGAGTATTTTGGGAGTTCACTGTACCATTAGTTGTAAATGTCGCGTGATCTGAGAATAAAATATTAGGGTTGTTCAAAAGCTCTCCCTGACACCAAAAGCAATATTCGAGCCGCCTTTCTTCGTCTCCATCCTCTAATGTGTGTAAGAAGACATGCTTGAAAGGACGTAATTTATTTCGACGAAATCATCGCCAAATTGTATCCTTGGGTACATTTTAAAGTATGGACATTCTTCTTAGGAAACATCTTGGATTTTCTCTCACAAACCGAAGAATTTCTGCATCTCCAACATGATCCCTCGCACGTCTGTCTTGTTTGTTGCACACTTTACCAGTTCTATTGAATAAGTTATTTATTCGCCAAACTTTTACATGGTCTATTGGTGGTCTATTCGGATGCCGATTGTTAAATTCTGTAGCAGCTTCCCTCGCTGTTCGAAAATTATCACCAACTAATCTAACAATTTCCACTTTTTCCGCAATTGTAAGCATTTTAATTTAAATTCAATTTGTTACAATACAAAAACCTGACAGAAAGTCAACAGATTCACTTGACAACTAATCAATTTAAGTAGAGCACTTGATTATAAAATATGACGCCGCCAGTCAGAGCAAAATTTTTATCAAAACTATTTTTTTTGAATTTCACCAAACTTGGGATTTGGGGGTTTTGGATGATTTCCAACAAGTTTTGTTAATAAAATTTTCCGATTAAAAATGCCTACTATGTTTTTTCGTTTTTTTCATTACAATTCAGCATCATAGGTAGCCTTGGATTTGAAGATAGAAATTGGTTTTTAACTTTTAAATAGACCTTCGTGAGCTCTATCTTTTGACACCAGTTTGATTTAAATCGGACAAAAAACAAAAGAGTTATTACGCTGTTACACTCTTAAATGAGACACACGGTATGTTTGTTGTTAATCAATAGGATTGCTAAATTAGTTTTATTTACTTCTATTACTTTTTGATATAATTTAATGAAGTGAACATATATATTTGTACAATGTTTTTTGAGTAATGTCTATAATTTTGTTAATTCTTTGAAGACACTGGGATTATTGCGCCTGACTGAGTAAGTTTTCTGTAAATTTTAAATGAATTTCGTATTTCTCTATAGATATTGTTAGGTCTGGAAAATTAAGTAACTTATTAACCTTTATCTCTATGTGAATTGACTTTTATTGTTAAATACAATTAATAGATAACTTAAAAATACATCCAAGTTCTGTGTGGATTAATTAATTTTAAATGTTCACCCAGGTTTTGCTGTCGTGTGTACCATTTCCCGATTTTCAGGTCAATTCAGATGATATATTCCATAGATATTGTGAAACAAAGCGCAAACAAAAAACTGCTTGATTACAAACTAACCAGTTATATAGTTTCAAAAACAGTGAACCTCCGACAGTATTCAATTTATTGTATTTTTTAGTTTGGCTTGTTCCTTTTTGCTCCAACTTCACAAGCACGTGTACGATTTTTTTTCTAATTTCCCTTTCTATATCCCGACAAGGACGTCCCAATTTGCCTGCACTTCTTTTTAAATAATAGCTGCGAATGTTGCGGTGACAGTTTCACACTTTCATTTATTCAGAATCCGGCGGCCCGGAAGAGCCGTGGACGGGAATATCAAAACGGACATAAATCACGTCCCGGATTATGCACAACTTTCCACCGTTTTCATCGTGTACACGAGACGGGTTTAAAATAAACAAAGGGGCTACACCACCCCTTAGATCTTCAACCAAGTATCTGCCAAGTAATTACGGAATGTTAAGGTAAATCCAAACAAATTTTCAGCAGTTCAATTTCCTGTTTGTGAATCCCCCGGTCTGATCTCGTCGAGATGTAAATCTCTCGCCGATTTCGTTTAATCGAGTTTCGAACTATGTTTCTCCCGGAGTTCGAGGAATGTAATTAGGTTTTTTTTGTGAGTGTCAAGCAGCAGTTTTGGTTCGTCTATTAAATGTTTAACAGGTGAGTTAGTAAACAAAACGAGTATCCGGAGAAAATACTCCGGTTCTTAGAAGAGTGGCAATTAAAAACTTTTCTCGAGGACCGGAAATTCGTTTGCATATTCATGGCGGAGTGACTAGAAGGACTCCCCCAATCAACACCGAAAATGTTTCCGTTGCCTGAATAATACATAGGGGGCGTCGGAGTCGACGATAAAACACAATATCGCCTGGCGAAGCTGACCGGACGATAAACAAAAATTAGTCGAACGCTTTCGCGAGCCTCGGGTATATTTTACGATTATTTCTAGAGGTTTATTTACTCGTAAAAACTCCGTTTTATTACATGCGACTTCGATAAATCGCTCGTGTTAGCTGCCTCGCAAAGAGCTTATTTCCTTTTTTGAGCCTTGCACGTATACAACGAAGAGGATTTTCTAAAAATTGAGACGAATGCTGGTGCAGGGCAGCAGCGCACAACTTCCCAAATGAAAAGAAACTAAGTAAACATCGTAATCTCGTAGTTTTTGTTATAGGACGAAAGCTCCAAACTACAAAAGAAGAGGCAACTAATCGTGTGCTTCTCAGTCGCTTAAAAGAAGAATTGCGTGGTGCAAAAAAATTAATAAAATTTTGGGTGGCTCGAAAACAAATCTATAAACATTTGATATTATTATTAAATGTAATTTTGATGTAACATACGTGATAAAAATGCCTTTAATTTGACCCTGATCAGTATGCCACAAGAACTAAACATTTTCGCCTAAAGCTGCTAATTTTGAGCCACAGTATATAAAAAATAACCATTTGATAATACGAGCCCAGGCTCGTAATAGTTCGGCCGGCTCGCATGTTCAGTTACATGCTTTAAAAAGTTCTGATACCAACTCAAACTGTGACAAATTGCTGCAAAACTGTTTATACTACATTAAAACACACATACCTTGAACTTACAAAAGCAAACAACTTTATTTCATTTACGTGAACGGCAATAATTACAGAACCAAAAATGTAATTCAACTAACGGGTCATAATAGTTCGGCCAAGTCAACTGACGGATCATAAGAGTTCGGCCATGTATCCCATTAGCCATGGAAACACGAGGCGGCCTGCCAAAACAAAACATATACGGAATAAATCAACAACTATCTGTCAAGCGTAGCTTATACTTTATTTTGCAACAGTTTTCAAGTAAAATGCCTCGTGGCATGCCTGTTAGTAAAGATTTGCGTATTTCTATGTGTAAAGCCCACGACCAGGGCATTTCGGGGCGTAAAATATCTGCTTCGCACTCAGTTCCGCGCTCTACACTGCAAGACATTATCAATTTAGACAAAAGAACTGGCGGGGTCCATCAAAAAAACAAACCTGGCCGACCAAGTCAAATTACCGGAGCAGATAAGAAAGCTTTGCGTAAAATTATCAGAACAAACCGACGGTGCAATGCTAAAGAACTAACAGTACTATGGAGGGCTCGCATTTTAAAGGACGTTTCATTATCCACAACAAAGAGATGTATCAAAAAAATAGGTTACAAATTTTATAAGGTATTATTACCTTTTCTTTTGGAGTACAAGCACTTATAATTTAATTTCATTTTTCTACTAGGCAAAAGAAAAACCCCTTTTGACCAAACTACAGATGAAGAACAGACTAAAATGGGCGCGGGAACACAAAAACTGGACACAAATGCAATGGAATATTATCATTTGGAGTGATGAGTCGAAATTTGAGGTATGTGTGGGTGACACGCGAAAAAGAATTTTACGCACATCTTCAGAAGCATACCACAATGACTGTTTGGTAAAAAAAGTTAAGTTCCCAGGGTCTGTGATGGTTTGGGGTTGTATGTCTGCTAGGGGTGTAGGTAGTCTGTGTATTATGACGGCACTGTTAACGCGCAGAAATACAGAGACATTCTCGAAGAAAATTTTTTACCCTCCATCCCGAATTGTCAAACGGCCGAAGGCGAATTTATGTTCCAGCAAGATGGAGCGCCGTGTCATACGGCAAAAATAGTTCAAACATGGTTGCAAGAACATAAAATACCGGTATTAAAATGGACCTCTTCCAGTCCGGATTTATCTCCAATTGAGACCTTGTGGCATAATATGAAGAAACAGCTTCGTAAAACTCCAGCGCGTACCGTCAACGAATTAAAAGCCACCTTGCAGGCTATATGGGACAAAACGCTACCAGAGGAATGTGCAAGGCTCGTGGCTACAATGCCTAGCAGAATTAAAGCCGTTATTGCTAACAAAGGTGGTGTTACACAGTATTAAATGTTGGCCGAACTCTTATGACCCGTCAGTTGATGTGGCCGAACTATTATGACCTGTTAGTTGAATTACATTTTTCGTTCTGTAATTATTGCCGTTCACGTAAATGAAATAAAATTGTTTGCTTTTGTAAGTTCAAGGTCTGTGTTTTAATGTAGTATAAACAGTTTCACAGTAATTTGTCACAGTCCGTGTTGGTATCAGAATTTTTTAAAGCAAGTAACTGAAAATACCAGCCGGCCGAACTATTATGAGCCTGATATTGTATCATTATTTTCGTGTGATTTGGCTATTCATCTAAAGCCTTTCGATCCGCATAAAAGCAAGGATATCTAGAATTCGAATTGGAACGCTACCAATCTACTGCCCGTGGAATTAACACACCGCACACAAACCGAATCCGTTATATACCGAGATAAGTAGGGCCGTTATCGGGAAACAAGCTGTTTCAGGCACGATTGTCTAAATCTAAACAGACCACCCCACGTTACTGTCATCTTCTATTGTATCGCATTCTGCGACAGCGTCGTCGTCGGTATTAACAATTTTCAGATGATGCATGTGTATAGCCGTTTCCGGGCACGTAGAAAATGACGGATTTGGACGTCCGAAAATAGTTTCAGAGCCGGACCGGCTTCAAAATTAAGGCATTAGCTTTGATCGATGGGCGAAGCCAACCTGCGCGATGTGGCGGCGGCCGGCGGTCCGTTTCCCCGCTTTCTGCGAGGAGTGCTTGACCTTTTTTTAGTATTGGGGAATTCAAATAAAAGACACGCGAAACTCAAGACCGAAATATTAAGAAAAGTGTGGCCGCTTCAAGGGAGGAGCGAGGTCTGATATCGGAGGCTCCGGGAATTCTCTCTTTTATCTTTACCGAAGGTCTGGAAGGCTGGGGCGTCAAGGCTGAATATTTTTGACTTGCCTGTTCGTGCAAATTACAGTGGAACAATTTTTTCAGTTGTCGAGCAATGTTCACTAAAGTCTGTAGCACATTTACAGTGGCATGATGGTTTTCTATTTCAGTAGTTTGTTCTTAGAATTTTTACATTGTTTCTTGTCAATCATCCTTTCCTATACTTGTAAAGCATACTAAAAATCGATATGTCAAATTTAACGACCCCGAAAAAACAAATATTTAACTTTAACAAATTTTACAAAGCGGACTACATAATCCTAAATAAGCAAGAGGACTTATCTGTTCTATTTCAGTACTTATTATCTTATTTGAGGCACCCTGTATACCTATATATCAAGAGAAATATTTTCAAAATGTTCCTAACCGTCCCATCTATCATTAAAAAAATTAAAGTCGATAGCTTGCATAGAAGAAAAAGTTTATACGCACTTCTGGGTCATCGTTGTGTGTTTGCGGACATCGCTCTGTTTTCCGTCCGTGTACGCGCGTTAGCCGTATTAAGCTGGCTGCCAGTTTCTGCCGATTTAAGGATAATTAGGCTGGAAAGCCCGACTGCTAATTGGCCTTTGGACGCTGATCACAAGCCTGAAACGGTTAACGTTCGTGTTTTAGTCGAATAAATCGGGAAGGAAAGCTTTATCCGTCCGATGTAAGTACTGCTTTGACGAAGCGAAATCTCGAATATCAGCACAAGTTCTAGAAAATCAGTCAGTTTCACCCTGGCCTAAGGACAAACTGACCCATAAACTGTCTGTCGCAGTGTCAGACATATGATTAAAAAAAACTACCGTTAAATATTCATGTTCCTTAATTTTTTTCGAGTTTCTACTGTCTTATTAGTCGGTTACCCAATATACAATAACATTCAGTGTAAATTTGACTTTTTTCAAATGTATAGTTTAGTTGCCTTCTGTCTACAAATCTTCTGGCATATTTAAAATATGTATTTATGTATTTTTTGACAAGAATATTACGCTTGTAATGCGTCAATTTTTTATTGAGACAATGAATAGCCAAATACGGTGGCGCCTTAACTAACTTGATGATGGTTAATTTAGTGCCTTAAGAAATGCTTTTTTGAAGTTCTAAAAAAGTTCCAACGAAATTAAAAAAAAAATAAATGTTTTTTGTAGTTCAAAAACTGTTGTGTATATCTTTAATTTGAACACATATTATTTTGCATGACCTTTATATAACGCTAAACTTTATTCTTTTGCTAAAAAAGACAGCCAACTGGATACGCCTTTATCGTATGCAATTTAAATGTCATATTTTTAACATCATTAATAGTAAAAAAAGATTTTAACTGATTAGTATTTTAAAGTATGGCATACATAACAAAATCTGATTTTCGGGTTTCAGGTATGAAGCTATTTGTCTAGGCAATCGAACCAACACCAAGTATTTCGCATTTGCCGGAAAAAGAACGCCACTGCCTCTCGACGAGCGCAAATCCAGTAATAAACAAGACCGCGAGCGTCTTCTTTATACACATAAAAATTTCTGCATATCGTAAAGCCCGAGGCTTGACGTTCGCGTATAAAAATGTGACAGACGGTTTGGCGCGAACCGAGCAATTTCCCCGGGTTTCCCTGAAGATATCCTTCCGCGCCATCTACGACGGGGAGAGGAGACGTAAAGCCCAAAATGGTGATCGTATATTTCTTCGACGAACGCGTGACACCGAATCGCATCCTTAAGGAGGACAACGTTCGGCCATCGATAGCGGGCCGTTTTTTTCTCTCCGCCACGGAGCGCCGTTTGTTTTTGCCCCGCATCCAGTTAGCTGTGAAAACAGTTGACGTCGATGGTCGTGTTTTGTTTTGTAACTGTGACGCTAACGACGCCGACGCGCCGCTGTTTTTACCTAGCGCATCAACATTCCCAACTTTTGATCGATCCTACAGGAAATACAACATCCGAACGTAGCGGAGTTCCACAACTGCCATTTGTCGCCGTGGTATACAAGAAAATGCGGGTTGCATCTATAGCGTATGGGATGGGTCCCTTTAAGCGGAATACCGATGCGGTGACCCTCGTTTTGCATAATTTCATCTGGAGAAGCTGTCTTGAACTGACTACGTTATTACGTGCCGAAAACAGGTGAAAAGGAGCGCTTTAGCCGTAATAATTATTTGTTTTATTAACGGGTTACTCCCATTTGAACTACAATTTGTCAAAACGAAATAGAAGGTGAGCATTTTTTTCCGAGGAGTTAGCCATAGAAAAATCTAATATCTTGGTCTAAAATTCTGCAAAACAAAACAAAAGACGAGAACTTCAAAATATCGTCGACATGAGTTCAAACAAAATTTTAAAAGTAAATAAGCATATCACCAAAGAAGCAAGACTTCATAGAAACAACTTGCCAACCTGAGAAAATTTAAACCTAACGACCAAAAAGGAACTTCCTGCCTACTAGATATACACGAATTTCTTGATAAAATATAACTACAAAAATAAGCCTTCCAAATGTCACCCACAATCCCTATTAAAATTATTAGTATTCCTACAAGTTTCTACAGCTTCTTTTAATAGATATTTGTGACAATATTTTTCTCTATGTAAAAGTTTTGTTTTATCCAAGTCAATCATGTATTTAGCCAAATATGAATGTTCAGCTGCGGAAGATTTATCTATGTGTTGCGGCCTAGTAGCATGTATGTGTTCTTTCAAACGCGTACCTACTTTTCTTTTAGTTTGACCTATGTAACACTTGTCGCAAGAACAAGTAATTTTATAAACATCTTCACTTTCTAAATGTACTTTATCTTTAGTAGTTTATCTAAATTATTATGTATACATACTATCAACAACTACAATATATTTTCTTTAAATATTTCCGAAAGGCCTTGTACATAAGGCAAACTCAACTTTAATTTACTCGGTTCTGGCCGAGAATTTACTTAATTTGGACGAGCACTTTTATTTAAAAAAAACTGACCAAATATTGTTATTGCTATAACCATTTCTCACTAGCGCTGATTTAAAATGATATATTTTTTTGCAAAGAACTTTCGTCTGAGATTCTTTATGCTCTAACAAATATCTGTCTCATCTAAGAAAGATAAACTACCATTGCTTTCTAATTCCATAGTAAATGCTATGTCTTTAACTCTCCTATACTGTGGGGCCAAATAACAAAAGTGTCATCTACATACCTATACCAACATTTTGGCTTAAACTAATAACTGTTGAACGCTACCTTTTCAAAACTTTCGATAAATAAATTGACCACAACCTGATTTTTGTTCATAAAAATTACCGTTCTATATAAAAAAAGTTGATTTTAAACAGTGTTGAAATAATCTGGCTATCGTCTCACCTAGGGGATTTCTATTAAGTTTATTAAGTTTGAATTTGATAATATCTGACGTTTCAGCTCTTTGCTTTTACAACGTCAATAAAGAGCCTGAAGAATTTTTGATGAAACTATTAGTTTTTTATACATAAGGTTTTAAGTTGCACAAATTTTGCCAATCTGTAACAAGGACTGCCAATCGTATTGACTACAGGTCTTAGTATCATGGATTTTGATCAAACCATACAATTTAAGTACCTTGCAATCATCGGAAACAGTTCAAACAACCTTCTCCTCATTCGAAATATTTGAGATTTTGATAAGATCATTAGTAATTTTGGAAATTCTTGAGGTAGGATCTCGGGCTAATTTTTAATGTGTTTTCTCATCTAATAATTCTCTAACTTGAGCCTCATAATCTGTTCTATCTAAAATTACTGTAGCTCTAGTAGCTATAATGGACTTATTTGTATTCAAATCGTCTGAGTAAACGAAAAGTGAAAGATTTAGAATTTCGTGCGTGTAATAATATAGAACGACTTAATCTGGTGTTCGATGTCGACAAACAGGACCTTTTCTTATCCCGATGTTTACCTATTGCCCTCACGTATGCGGACTCCGGCCCCCCTGTCAATTCCTGTGTCCTTTCCGGTGTTCGACGCGCTTATTCTGTTGTTGTTTTTACGGTGTTTGTCGTTTTTTTCTTTTTTACCGGACGTGGGTTCCGTCCGCGGCCAGAATACTGAGCAGCTCCAGGGGAGGCCTCTTGTTATTAAATTTTATAGTTTCCACGTAGAATTTTCTCGTTTTCCCGCGCCCCTCCTCCAACCCCACCCCCCGTATTTACCCAGACGCGACGCTAAACGAAACAAAACTGCAATAATTAGTTGATAAATTGCCACGGCTCGGTTATACTTGCAACTTTCCACAATAAGACGGGAGCAACATTAGGCGGCGAAAATTAAGCGTGGAAGATTTATCCTCTCTCGACGGAAGCGAAACTTTTTAAGTTTACCACTAGGAGCCCGGGGGCGCGGCCGTCACAACAAATAATAACGGGCTCGAGTTTATCTGTTAATAATACCCGAGTAGCTCTCTTCCATTAAATAAAACGCGCCCATTATTGCCAGGGTTGATGTTTCAGCAACTTTACCGCTGACTTAGACAAATTGATTTAGGGAACACGACGAAACATTCACCGATACGCGCCCGGGGGAACGGTTCGTTTTAATTTGCGAAGACGGAACGGTTGTTTTTAATACCTCCACATTCGTTCGGTCTTGTACTTCCTCATTGGTTATATGAAGTATTTAATTCGAATGTTGGCACTACACCACTCTTGTCCTTGACAAAGTGGTGCAATAGCAATAGGTTTGATTGGCATTCAAAAGGTACCTGGTTTCGAAATAGGATATACCAGGTGATTTTTTGAAAACTTCACACCTTAAATAACTTTAAATAGAGGAAAATTTTAAAATTTTGCAAAAACAGGTAAACTTTTGTTTGCAGGGGGACAACTTTTGAGATAAGTTTTTAATGGATAGCGCTTACCCTCATAGCGGGGTAAATACCCCTTCAAAAATTTTAAATGAAACTACCCATCTTACGATACATCATTTAAAAGCTTATTACACAAGGAGTCTTGCCATGTAATTAGTTTTACTATCTTTTACCCACTGACGGGGTAGTGGGTCAAAAAGTGCATTGTAGCAAGTGGCTTATAAAATGGAATATTTTGGACTTTTTTTAACAAAATTTATTGTCTTGCAGTTACAATAAAAATTGTCCTTACTTAAGCCTAAAAAAACTTGTTAAAAAATAATTGTTGCACCTAAGCAAAATGCCAAAAATACTTAAAATTTTCTTTCGACATTACTTGATATTGCAACTCGACAGCTTATACTGAATTGGCTAAATAATTATCTACTTTGTGTTTCCAATTTTTTGTTTCAACTTTTTGGCTACTTCTTTGGCACGACCATCTTTTTGTTCACATTCCTTTTTATAAATCGCGTGAAATTTTAAAGTGAGAGTCCAAGTGATAATGGTTTATTCAACTGCCGAAAGAGTAGAAATAATTTTTATTTACGGTGCTGAGCACAGCTGTGCTCGTGCGTCAGCAAGGGTGTTTAACGAACGGCACTCCGATAAAAATGTTGACGCTAGGTACATTCTCGATCTCGTGCAGAAATTTCAAGACACTGGATCTGTAGTAAACAAAAAAGGGCAGGGAATAGAGTCGTTGATGAAATGGCCCAACTTGAAGTACTTGGTCATTTTGCAATGGATCCAACTAGCTCTTTGCGTAACATTTCTACAGCCACTGGACTTTCTTATTCATCTGTAAGGAAAGTTACAAAACTGCACAAATTCCATCCCTATAAGATGAAAACTCTCCAGGAACTCGGCGAAGATGACTTCGATAGAAGACTGCAATTTTGCGAAATTATGACAGAAAAGATTATAGTAAATACAAATCTAATAAAGAAATATCTGCTTCAGTGATGAATGCAATTTTTTTTTGAACGGCTCTGTAAATAAACATAACGTCAGGTACTGGAGTGACGAAAATCCTTATATTTTTCGAGAAGGTCATACACAAGTTCCTCAGAAGCTGAACGTCTCGGCTGGAATACTTGGCAACGCAATTGTAGGTCCAATTTTCATTGATGGGACGCTAAATGGGGGAATGTATTTAGAATTACTTGATAATGTTATTGATCCTTTAATCACAGAGTAATTAGAAAACCAACGTGACCCTGAAGGAAATCCAATGTTGGATGAATACGAATTGTTTTACCAACATGATGGAGCCCCACCGCATTACGCCATTAATGTGCGAAATTGGTTAAATCATAGATTTCCTCTTCACTGGATTGGTAGGCGTGGAACAATTGGGTTCTCGTAAGGACAAATTTTATTTCCGCTCTAAAATAAAATACATTTTGTTGAAAAGAGTCCAAAATATTCAATTTAATAAGCAACCTCTTTCGTAGGGACTATTAATCTATTACCCAGTCAATAAGTTAAACGTGGTAAAACTAATTAGATGGCCAGACTCTTTGTGAAATAAGCTTTCAAATGATGTATCACAAGATGGATAGTTCCATTTAAAATATTTAAAGGGGTGTCTACCCCACTCAGAGAGTAAGCGATATCCATTAAAAACTTATCTCAAAAGTTGTCCCCCTGCAAACAAAAGTTTACCTGTTTTTGCAAATTTTTCCTCTATTTAAAGTTATTTAAGGTGTGAAGTTTTCAAAAAATCACCCTGTATATTCCAGAGATGTAAATGAAACACTTATTTTAAATAAATTAGAATACCACCAATCGTTAAGGAAATACGCACGAAAAAAAAAGCATTTGGATGGTTTTTTTATTTAAAGTAACACTAAACACTATGCTCTCGATAAGGTATCAGTAAAGTCATGCAACTACCACCGTCACTCGACCACAACACAAGATAATTGCTGACGTAATAGTCGATCAGGCAGTCTAGATTTTTGAAGCACTTCTCGTTGACCTTCTCCCGACCGAGCGCCATCAGGCCATCCCTCCTGATCCTGACGTCCAGGTGGAATACCTTCCCGTCCTGGACGACGCTGAGGGTGCCGACGCTGGAGACGTCACCGCCCCTCGGCGGCCGTATAACGAAGGTACCACCCTGCCGGTCCTTGAGCAATTTTTCCGCCTGGTTTCGGTCGACGTCCTTGAAAAAGTCCTCGCAGGCGAACTCTGTGAAAGGCGGATAATTAGTGCGGCGGGGCGTAAAGGGGACCCGGCGGAAATTTACATAGCCGAGATGAATTTTCTGTTTATCGATTTCGAGCTTTTTTTTCGGAAAGCGCGCCCACCTAAGGTGACCACCACCTTATTGTACTCTTTTAAAATCGGGACATACTTATCCAGCGGCCTCTAAATTACGAAGGTTTTGATATGTTTTCCTTCTAATACACTAGTGGGTTAATTCAATGGTCTTATTACGAACTTTTGGAAATTAAAAAAGCTCAGCATCAGAAAAAACATTTGGCAAATACACAAATAGAAATTCCCACGTCCAGTACGCCTTTGATATTGCCGAAATTATAAAGTCGACCTTCAAACCCAGGCGAGAGATTTTACAACTGTATTTTACAACCCCTGTAAAAAAAAAGGGGATACAAACAAAATTCTGCACATCTGAGTTTAGTATAACGCTGTTATCTCTTTGACAATGACCGTTCTAGGTCGAAACGATCGTCAGAGTTATCTGATAAATCAAGTGAGACAAAGCACATACGTTCAATCAATCAGCTTGTTTCCAAGCTACCTAATTGATTATAAAAAAGGACATTTTGAAACATTAATGGCTATAATTTTTACGCAAGTGTGATTATGTTTCAAAATAGTTAGTCTTTTTGTAAATGCAATTTTTAATTAGTTTTCTAAACAGTAGTTCAAGAAATAAACTTATTGCGTTTGTACGGATTGCTTGTTTATTTACGCACCCATAAAAAAATTCTTGTCTGCGTGTCTGTTTGTGGACACGATAACTTTCAAACTTGGCAACTTGGCAAACCTATAAATCTCAACTACCCAAAGCGACCTACCCATTTTACATTTTTTTTGTTTTAGTATGTGATTAGTAGTATAACTGCGAGTATTATTCGCTCTTATAAATTTTCTGTTCAGCAAATTGTTTAGAAGATATTAGCAAAAAAAGCGCCACTTAAAGAAAACGGTTTTTTCTAAATATCTCCGAATATATTTAATTTATAAAAATACCATCGGATAGGAAATAAAATTTCTCACCAGAAGTGTCATTTTTGAAATGTTTACAAAAAACGTATTTTAGACCCTGTTCGTAAATTTTGGTATTAAATAGAAAATCAAATTTCTGATCGGAAAGCGCTCTAGTAATTTTTTTAAGTTAATAATTTTCGAGTTACTTGGAAAAACACGATTTTAAAAAGTTATGTATTTTTGCTAATATCACGAGGACTGTTTGTCTTAGAAAAAAATGTGTAAAGAGAAAAAATGCTCCAAACTCGATTACTAATCGTATAGTATAAGAAATAAAAACGTCATTTTGACAATTGAATGTGGAAATATTGTATTCAATTTGCAGCGATTGTTTTTATGGGAATCGCTGAACAAATATGCCCTGATTTTAAGCACGTAAAGTGGTCGTCCTATTATACCTACCCCGTATTTTGCTTTCTTGAGGTACTGGCGCGTCCCTGGAGCAACAACATACTTTATAAAGGCAGTGCAAAAAATCCGCGCACGCCCTGGTAGCCAAATTGACGAGTATCCTGAAGAACACTCTGGAACACCAACACATCACACAAGTCGCTCGCAAGAAGTGTCCCGAGGAAGTCTATCGACGGGCGATGCTCTTTCGAACACATGTTGCGTAACCAGATACGTCCCGTAACGTGTGAGAGTACAGTCGCCTTTAATAAATTCATTAAACTGCTAAAAGTTGCCGCCCATGCCTGGGAACTCGGGCGAAATATTTACGTAATTGCCCTTAAAGTTTGTAATTTTTCGGGAGCACGGGCCATAAAGAAAGCGACAGATGGCCGGCACGAGCCTTAATTATCTCCGCTGGATGCTATGCTGCGTTCCTCGAAGGAGGAGGACGTTATGTAATCTTTCAAAAATTAAATGACGATACTTTAGTGAATTCAGATTTCGATCCCATTTTCGAGATTCGCACGATTCGAACTAGTCAGATGAAGAATTGAACTAACTCCATTTCCACTAAGAATTTAGTGAGAATGGTTAAATATATATCTATTTTCTACGTTAATATGATAAGAGTTTTTTATATATCGTAGAATTAGAATCAATTCCAATTTTATTATTTGAATTTACGTAAATCATGACAAATGACAAACGATTGGAACAAAACTATAATTTTTAACACAAAATATGAATTTGTGCCAAACGCGTTTTTGATAAACAACAAGTATTAAATCTACAATATTTTAGACAAACTAAATAGGTATTTTAGCAGCTAAGCTGTCATCTTCAGTAAAAGTTAGATAAATAATCAACCACGTCGCTTATTTCACTTCTGCTGAAGATGACAGTTTCTAAATTTTTTTAATTTAAACTATTCAAATAAATATCTATTCTTCATGTGATGCGGTTTAGAAGTCGGTAACGTCCAGAATCATTTTAGTATTTACGAGGCCAGCGAAAGCGATCCGTGCTATTCCAGCTACACTAATACGCGTCATTAAACTGGAATCAACGTAATGTGCCGATGTCGAGTCTTGGAGGTCGAGGCGAGGCATTAGCTGCAGACGGTGTGGCCATCTATTCCACCGGTTTCCGCTAATGCACCCCCTAAGGGATCGTGATAGAGCATCTTATACATTTACCTATTCGTCGACAGGCCCGAATACATCACAGCGGAGCGAATATCTATTTCGATATAGTCGATTAATTCGACTGTTAAAACGATTGACGCGCCGCCGGCGCTCTGCCCAAATGGAAAACCTGTGTAGCGCTTCAAGAAAAACCCAATTCGACGATTTTTTTTGTTCCCCCGGCAAAGGGGAAATTTCGCATTCCAACCGTGAAAGACCCTCCCGAGATCAGTAATAACAGTTAATTTTCGCTGTAAAGCCTGTACGTCCGTAATATATGTTTATGGTGGCGAGGATTTTTACCTGTAACGGTCCCGGATTATGCCGTTAATTAATTTAATTGATATAAATTAGAGTTCCCGGGCGGCCGCGAAAAAAAGACCTACTCCGCCCGTGTTTTTAAGTAATTTACATCGGTTCGAAGTTGCAGAGTGTTCGCCTAGTTCGGTAGTGGGTCCCAACAGCAACAAATAATTAAGCATGTGAAGGAGTAAAAAGTTTCGTTCGCAGTGGAAGTTTCGCCATTAAAAGCTGCAGCAGGGTAGCTGCCGAGAAGTGAATTGAGTTTATGAATTTACGCCGTTTCGCAAACAGGATTTATAGTCAAAATCAAGAACGTTTGCCGGTCGCCGTTTTTCTAGAGTCGTGTGAATCAAACCGGTGCCGCGTGGTCGAATTGGGTATTATCACTATTTTTGAAAATTACGTAAAATGAATCTTGAAGTGCATATATATCGTACGCCATGCAAAGAAAAACAAAAAAAAAATTTGTAGGTAGAGAATTTCAGGTCTGAAATTCGAATCTTAGGAGTCACCGCCAAAACGCTTCTATCCAACTCGTGACGTCAAGTGTCATGTAAACATTACCGAGGAGCGTGCTGTTTAATGGCGTAGTATCATTCTTGTATTGGAAAAGCTTTTGTGTGGTGTTTTTTGAAAGGACGGTGTAAGAGGTCGCACCAAAAAGTGATTTGTGTAGTTGTACAAGCATCTATTATGTATGGAAGACAAAACAAGTGTTGTTTTGTACATGGTTATAAAAGTACTTCAGTCAGTACAGCTAACAAAATTTTTGTAACCGTTCTTCGAGATTATCAACGTATGAAAAAGTTGTTTAAGGCCCCTAGACGTGATATACCGAAATCGCAAAGTTTGTTTTCCTGTTGTGAAGATCATTTTAATTCTTACTGTAAGTTTTATTATTCTTTTTGGGGTTATAAAAGTTTACCATTCAGTTTCCATTTTGTTATAGCTTAAAGAGGATATGAAAAATTATATGCGTTCTAAGTTGATAGAAAGAAATACTGTAATAAAGAACGACGTTAACCAGACCGGAAACGAGCCGAAAGAACCCCGAAAATAAATGGCAATTTATATTTATTCTGACCTCTAAAATAAATGTCAAGTTTAGGGTACATTTTTATGTTTACAAATAGTATGTTTCCAACAACCCACTGTAATCAAATTATCAATGCTACGTTAATTTGATAAGAAGTTCACTTATGCTGTTGCTTGTTGCTTTTACGTTCCTCATCTCCGCCGCGTTGAACCGCTCATCGCTGTACACAGATTCCATAACAATGAACATGCCTTCAGAAGTCATAAGTATTTCACTTTTTCTTGGCGTATTTTAATTCGCTTGTCACAAAATGAACGCAAACAACAAACTAATAAATTGACGGGCTGAGGCTGACGCATAATAACGCGCTGACCCCAGATGTAAACAAGCGGCCATTTACAAGACACCTGACGTCACGGCCAATATGTTCGCGTTCTGGCGGTCCCTTTAAATATTCACATTTTTAATATTAGAAATACACCTTACGATCCATTTTTTCGAATTTATAAGCTGTCACAGCTGTTTTGTGGATTAGATGCTACCTATTGATATGCAATTTAATAAAATATAAATACATGGCAAATACCCAATTAGCAACAGTTTGTTTTTTTTTTCTCCGAAAAAACACCCAGCACTAGATCGGTTATTTCGGCACGGGACGTTTGATGTTTGCCGTTGTTCACGTGTATGATGATTTCTGAACGAGCCTTTAATTACACCGTTGCCCCTCCGGTGATTTCTCCAATCGAATGTCGCGGCTAATTACTATCCGCTCGAGCTACCGCGAAAGTTATTAAAACACCTGATGCGAACCCCGCCCCGCCTACCAGGGGGTTACTTAACCGGCTGATTAACGAAACACCTCCCACAGAGGGCACTCGATTAATTACCGATCCTTCTAGGTCCCCGGCTTCCAAGGCTTATTAACAACAAGTCCCCGGACGAACTTTCCTACCCTGTCTAATTTATACGTCATATACGAGGGGCAAGCGATAAGTTTACAGTCATGTAGAACTTTCGGAACCGCTGTATTCCCTCTTCAAGCCTTAATTAAAGTCATTAAAAAAATCCAGCCAAAGATTTCATTAGGTCACTTACTTACTTTACTTCCACTGAAGACGTATTCTGTTCTCTCAAACGTTCAAATAGGACTTGATAAAAATGAAAAATGAACGAGTTTTGAAATACTTCAGTGTACATTATTACCATTTACACACAAAACTGGACTGTTCCTTAACAAATCATGAACAGCTTTTCGATAATCGATTTATTTGTTTGATACTTCTCTCGATTAATCAAACCTATTACCTAATCCTGCTTACGAAATAAAGCGCTTGTCAACTGTCGTATTTTTCAAAGCCGAACAAAACAACGCTCATCCACCCTCACCATTGTGTCCATGACATCCGTATTAGGACCAGGTTACGGACATTTTTTTATAGTGACTAATGATGTGTTGACCGCCTTCTGAATTGTACTTTCACGGGGGTAAAAAGTGAAAATCCCAAGTCGCCATTGAAAATAGCATTGCAGCAAAACTTATGGCATTTTTTTAAATTTAGATATATTACCGCTAAATGGTGTTGAAATCGCTACAAGCCCAGTTAGATATCATAAAAATAAATAAATTGACCCAAGCGTAAAGTAAAATATGAGTGTACTTCAGACAAATCTTTTAATTTCAAGAAACAAAGTTAAAAGGTTTTGGTTATTAATTATACGAGCCCAACCCAGGCCCAGGGTCATAATAGTTCGGCCACGTCATTTGACGGGTCATAAGAGTTCGGCCATGTATCCCATTAGCCATGGAAACACGAGGCGGCCTGCCAAAACAAAACATATACGGAATAAATCAACAACTATCTGTCAAACGTAGCTTATACTTTATTTTGCAACAGTTTTCAAGTAAAATGCCTCGTGGCATGCCTGTTAGTGAAGATTTGCGTATTTCTATGTGTAAAGCCCACGACCAGGGCATTTCGGGGCGTAAACTATCTGCTTCGCACTCAGTTCCGCGCTCTACAGTGCAAGACATTATCAATTTATACAAAAGAACTGGCGGGGTCCATCAAAAAAACAAACCTGGCCGACCAAGTCAAATTACCGGAGCAGATAAGAAAGCTTTGCGTAACATTATCAGAACAAACCGACGGTGCAATGCTAAAGAACTAACAGTACTATGGAGGACTCGCATTTTAAAGGACGTTTCATTATCCACAACAAAGAGATGTATCAAAAAAATAGGTTACAAATTTTATAAGGTATTATTACTTTTTCTTTTGGAGTACAAGCACTTATAATTTAATTTCATTTTTCTACTAGGCAAAAGAAAAACCCCTTTTGACCAAACTACAGATGAAGAACAGACTAAAATGGGCGCGGGAACACAAAAACTGGACACAAATGCAATGGAATAGTATGATTTGGAGTGATGAGTCGAAATTTGAGGTATGTGTGGGTGACACGCGAAAAAGAATTTTACGCACATCTTCAGAAGCATACCACAATGACTGTTTGGTAAAAAAAGTAAAGTTCCCAGGGTCTGTGATGGTTTGGGGTTGTATGTCTGCTAGGGGTGTGGGTAGTCWGTGTATTATTGACGGCACTGTTAACGCGCAGAAATACAGAGACATTCTCGAAGAAAATTTTTTACCCTCCATTCCGAATTGTCAAACGGCCGAAGGCGAATTTATGTTCCAGCAAGATGGAGCGCCGTGTCATACGGCAAAAATAGTTCAAACATGGTTGCAAGGACATAAAATACCGGCATTAAAATGGACCTCTTCCAGTCCGGATTTATCCCCAATTGAGACCTTGTGGCATAATATGAAGAAACAGCTTCGTAAAACTCCAGCGCGTACCGTCAACGAATTAAAAGCCACCTTGCAGGCTATATGGGACAAAACGCTACCAGAGGAATGTGCAAGGCTCGTGGGTGGCTACAATGCCTAGCAGAATTAAAGCCGTTATTGCTAACAAAGGTGGCCGAACTATTATGACCTGTTAGTTGAATTACATTTTTCGTTCTGTAGTTATTGCCGTTCACGTAAATGAAATAAAATTGTTTGCTTTTGTAAGTTCAAGGTCTGTGTTTTAATGTAGTATAAACAGTTTCACAGTAATTTGCCACAGTCCGTGTTGGTATCAGAATTTTTTAAAGGATGTAACTGAAAATGCCAGCCGGCCGAACTACTATGAGCCTGGGCTCGTATATGAGTATTTAGAATATTAACAACAAATTAACAACAACACTGCCCCATAAAGATGGTATTTCAGGGTGTAACATCGCCAAAACTTAGAGAATTTCTCGGTGTACAGTGCAAAATATCATTAGGTTTTTTTAAAAAGGACGGTAATGTGAAAATTGCCATCAAGCAGTCCAGATTTGTTTCCGATTGAAACACTCTGTGCCAAAATTACTTTCTTTTTTGTGCTTGCGTTTTTAAATTATGTATTTTTGTTATTTAGTATTGTTGTTAAGTTGTTGCTAATATTTTCAAATATCGCATAAAATTCATCAAAATTTCTTCATTAAGTCCAAAGTACGATTTTGGATTTTACTTATACGCTTGAACCAATCAGAAGTGTCCGCGTCAAAAAAAGTTAGAGGCACTGGTTGTATGGTATCGCGGGGGTCATTGGTGATAAGCACTTTTGTTACGTAATCCACGATAATGACAACAGCCACGGTGGCCGGACATCAAAAATCGGGTTCAACGCGCTTTCATACGCCGCACGTCCATTTCTGCGCGCTCCACACATCTCGAGATAGCCGGAGAGTTATTGCCGGCCGCCCGTTGTATTTTTATAAATTGAACCTCTCTCTCCCCCGCACAGCCCCCATGTAAACATCCCCTTGGTCGGCCTGGGGCAACGCAGATTGTGGAAGTTTGTTACGCCGTTGTCTGATGCGAGCTTACAAAAGCTCTCCAACACACAGCAACTTTAAAGAGGACTCGTGCGGAGCAACGAAGTTTGCGTATGTTAAAAAGTTCGACCCGACATCTTAAACCGGCCCGCCCGTTCTAAAGCGGCGCAGATAAGGGGGATGAAAAACGCCTCGTAGGTGATACAGCCGCGGGAGAATTTATCGCCGCCATTTAGTTATTGGCTAGGAACGGAATGTTTCCGTGATTAATTTTTCGGGGACATTATACAGCCGGAGGTAAGCGGCAGGACCTAAATAACGGTGTTTGCGTGGACGTATACTTTATGCGCTTAATTACTCAGCGGATGGCAATGCTAAGGGTTGACCATCAGTATTATGTTGATTATAATCACGCAGTTATATGTAATACCTATAAAAATTAAAATGAGTATTTTTATTAAGTAAAAGTATACTAATCTTTCAAAGTCAACTGATGCCAGATTTCGCTCTAGGAGGTCAAAATTAGTGAAGAAACATAAGCTTATCCTAACCGGATTTAAATTTGCTTTTTTGCTGAATTTTGGTGGAGGCGCCGCGTTCAAATGTTAAGGTAAGGGAATCAGATTACCATTGTTGATCGGAATTTCTTGATTACAAGGCTTGAAAGTGAGTCAAATTTTAAATATTTTCATACAAACAGTTTTAAATTTCCACGGAAAATGAGTGAAAATACTGAGAATTTCTCCGTTCCGAACGTAATCCAGAAAGAAGCTCAAGAAGCAAGAAGGCTGTTGAGTAAGGCTAGGTGAAAGTATTGAAAAGTATCGAAAGTATTTACAGTATCGAAAGTATTCAAAAGCATCTGAAGTACCGAAAGTATCAAATGTATTGAAAATATCGAAGGATTGATAAGGGCTCGACAGAGTATCGATACTTACTCAAAGTATCGTTACTTTTGTCAGTATGGAGTATCGTGGTATTCCAGTATCGAAAGTATCAAAAGTATGGAAAGTACCCAAAAATAATGATGTATCGAAAGTATTCAAAAGTATGGAAAGTACCCAAAAATAATAATGTATCGAAAGTATTCAAAGGTATCTGTGTTGAAAATATCGAGTATTGCAATAATTTAAAGTATGAGAAGCTTCATAGGTATTGCAGCATCCAAAGTATTGGCCGTGTTAAAAGTAAAGATAATATTAAAAAATGAAACAATACAAAGTTGAAAAAGTACGTGTCAAAAGAGAATGGAAGCCTCCGAAATATTGACAGCATCAAAGATATTGAAGGTATCGAAGTATCTGTACAATTTAAACTATAAGAATCGAAATTATTGCAGTATTTAGTGTATTAGCGGTTTCAAAAGTATTGTAAGTATCAAAATATCATATTAAGCGAAAGCATCAGAAGTATGTAAAGTTGTGAAAAGAAAAAGTCGTGGCTCGTGGAACATTACAGGATATTCTTTGTGCTGGAATAAGGAATACTAATGATTTCCCTGTTTCATAAGTTATAACTGGATCTAACATTTGATATATTGTACATACGCCTGATCATATTCCAAGCTATTCCTATTTCAATAATTTAACCATTAATTTATAGCACCTATATATAGAGAAGCAATTTTGATACCTTTGGTTTCCATACCTCCAATATTTCGATACTTTCGATATTTTTGGAACTTTCGATACTTTCAATTTTTTCGATACTTTAGGTACTTTTGATACTTTCTAGCAGGGTTGGCAAAAAACATGTTTTTTTTTTAAATTAAACAAAACAGTTTTTTTTATTTAATCATGTTTAAATTGTTTTAAACATGTTTTTTTCTCACTTAGTTAAAAACATGTTTAAAACGTTTTAAACATGCCCTCTCATGTGAATTACTATGTATTGTATGTATGTATGAAAATATATACGAGTAGATGACTCAAAGCGTAGCAGTTGTCTAAAAATCCCTAGATGACTACGATTGCCCGTTGACATTTGTCATTTGTATTCGATTTGTACGGCGTTTACGCGACAATTTTAGTTATTATGAGCCGGTTTTTCTTTTCTATTTTAAGCGAAAATCAACTCTGTTTTCAAATCCAGACCAATCACATACTAGTTAGTGGGTGGATTTTAGCTAATATCAACTTTAACAAAGAGAATAGGAACCGACCTTGTATGTTTAAAGTTCAACAATTACAATGAAATTAAAACATTGTGTTTTAATCATGCCAACCCTACTTTCGAGGTATCGCCCAGCCCTACTGTTGGGTTGCAAGGCAACGTATTGACCTTCCAAAGTACAGAAATTTAATTGCAAAACAGTATTGCTTCTTGATTACTCCGATTGTAAAAAAATCTCTCGCACCCCTTCCAGACTAACCGACATCCCCTCGTATCGGACCGCATTTTCAAAGGACAATCTCGATTTACAAAAGCCGCGAAATGGCTAATTCGCGAAACCGCCCCCCCAGACCGAACACCAGCGAACAAAAAGCCAATCACACAATAAAACCGAGCTCTCGTATAGCGCATTTCCCGATAAAACAGAATCGGTCGTGTGCCACAGACAACCAGAAAACAATAATTCGCCGACGGCGGCAGTTACGCGTCGGGACGACGTGCCAACACGTCATAATGGACAACGGCGGAACGTCATAAACACACGTGTTAGGGAATGGAAAGCACGAAACACCGATGTCTTATGCGCCGTAATTTGTTAAGGACGAGAGGAATGTGACGAATGCCTTTTGCGCCGTTCTTTCCGCCGGATGGACTCCTTTGAACCAAAAGGGGATGATGATTGATCGAGGACGCGGTCTTTTTGCCCAGTGCGTTTTTGAGCACCGTACATGACTGATGGCGATTGCAGGGATGAATGTTCGACGGACCTGAAGTAGGGTCGAAGTCATAAAGTCGGAGAACGATACGATTTAAAAAAATTGTGATAGTTAAGACACCCACCCCATTAAAATACGAAAATTCCAAACGTGCAAAGTCAACTAAAGCTATAAACAAAAAGGAATGGTATGAAAAGCACTCACCCGACCAAATACTGCATCATGCAGTCTTACCCCCTACGATAAGACTTCCTGTAACAAAAGAGAAAGACTGTTAGAAAGCTAGTCTTTTACAAATCCGAATTGAAACTTACAGTATTTGGCCAAAAAACGTAGCTCTAATCCTCTTGTCCCTCGTTGCACCAATAATGTCCATCACTATTGATTTTAATCGAGTTAAATAGTTAAGTTTAGAAACACACGCGATACTTTTGAGTGACTTATTTTAAAAAAAAAACATCCCGCACTGTAACGAACGAAAGCTAAACTTCTTATTTTTAAAACGTACAGCATCTGCTGATAACACTACCGATCTAACCTCGCGAACAGACCCCGTAGTCTGCTACCGAAACAGATGGTGCTGGAAAAAATTCATTAGAGTAAATTACATTAATAAACAAAAATTATAAAAAAGAACCCTCCCCAAAAATATAGTATCGCGAATAGTTTGGGCGCGGAGAAATACTTTGCACATTTGGAATACCACGGAAATATGTAGAAAAATATATCTAGMACTCACCCAGCTGAATACAACTATTTGTTGTACTCAGCCACGACCAGCTCCTTTTGCTTGGCATCAGGATCTGTAACAAATAAGAAAAAATAAATTAAAATTGCCATATTGTATAAATGAAGAGCTACATTTCCAAGTTTACTATAAACCTAAAGTTTTCTGAGTGTGATATAAACATTTTAATTTAGCTTTTCATTGCTATTAACAATGTTAAATTTACTATGTTCTTGACGTTTTATTTTCAACCTAGTCCACCAGTATGTAGTTGTTATTGTAAATAGAATGATAATACAACTAATTTGCTTATACTTTTGAGAAGAGTTTATTACAACTACATTATCAATTTCTGTAAACAAGGGATGTTCCTTTACTTCTATGACAAAAGTCGACCTCTATGACGGATTTAGCTGAAAGTAATCAAGTATTAACCTGAAACTAACTCTCGAGCCTCCACTGGCATATCCCCCTCGAATTTCAGTACGAATTACATCACCATGGCGTACCTAAAAACTTCCAATTCCGAAGAGTTTAAATTCCAGGGAAGGCTCAGCCCACGGGATTAACCGAATGCTTGCTCAACTTTGAAATTGTATTTCCTGTGCGATCCAAGAAGTTCCAGCACTGCAAGGGCGAATTATATCGAAAAAATCGCCGAAACCGGATCGATCCTATTAAAAGAGTGGAGTAATGGGACCGGTCCCACTAATTCCCGAATAAAACGACTCCAAGTACCGAGAGGATCTTCGATCGACGTAGCTCTTGTTTTATTCCCGCTCGAGTTCTAACGAAACGAGGCCGATCGGTGTAGGTTTGTTGTCCCGTAATTTTTACAGAGCATAAGAGATTAACATGTTGGGTGGATTTCGAATGTTGGTGCAAGATGGTTTTGTTTCACGAACCATTAGTCCGGAACCCGCAAATAATACGCACCTGATGGTCAATAAAATCCTGAATGGCATTCGACAAAAAAGCTTTCGGTCCGCCGGTCTCCGCTGCCATAAATCATACTATCATATGGGGGCGAACGGTTACAAAATTGAACAGGATTCCCCGTGATTTATTTCATCCCAGCCCCTGTTTTGAGATTATTTTAAAGTACGTACGAGTATTATTACCTTTTACTGGGGAAATCTAAGAAATCTTCAGGAAAATCTATTGTTCATGCTGTGTAATAAAGATGAGACTGAGATTTCTATCAAACACCGTAGTTTCTGCAATGCTGTTAACAAGGAAATTGAAATTAAAATTAGTCCAACTTAGACATTTTTTTTCAGCAAATATAACCGTTTATTGATGAACTGCCCTTAGTTGACTTTAAGACCCTACGAAAATCAGGCAAGAGTTAGAAGTCGTGCAAGCTTTTCACCCCTTTAGAAATAATCAACTCGGCAAAAAGTGTTCATTCTGCGCATAAATGTTGACCATTTCGAACACTTGTAAAGACGTTTCTTGTTTAGATTTATGTTGTTAGAAAATTTTGTTATTACTGTTTTGTTTCATTTTCAGTATAATTTAAATTGTTACATATTTTTAGGCTTTTATTGCAGATACAATACAGTATAATGACTGGAATTTGAATGAAATGACCTATTTCCTTACATTGTGTCGGTTAGACTGCAAAAATCTAAACGTATTTTTTGTTTCAGGAAGGACACAGCATGGTCGATACGTATCATTTCCCAGTGGGGTAAGTTAGCGTTGTTATCATTTCGAGCTTACAAACCCTGACTGTTCACTTTAACCTAAGTGAAAACGGCCTCTCCTGCGTCAGGAACTATCCGGCAAAAAAAACCCTAATCGCTAGCTGTCCGAAATTTATGACCGATAAAAATTTTATTGCTCCTCTCCACACGTTCGATCCTTTTTTTCCGGGAGCGACACCGATATCCCCGCGATGACAGGACGACAGCTCCCGACTAAATCCGATCAATTAATGTTCCTGCCCCTAATTGATCCGCCAAAATATTAAATTACGCCCGTGTTTTAACGCTGGAACGGGCTAATTGCATGCAAATTGATTTTCTGAGGGGGGCCAGGCGACAAATTCTTATTCCGGCAAATTAGCGAGCGGGCCAAACAAATTATGGCGACGAGGGCGCAGCACCTATGATGCGACGGGTGTCCCGGATAATGCCAGAAATTAATTAGAAGGCCCAGACGACTTACGGCGCTTCGGGGAGGGTGGATACCGGGATTTGACCGAAAGTCACCGTCTTCAGGGGTGAAGGGGGGAGGTCGAGTTCTCTCCCAAAGTAAGAGATTTACCTGCATACTGAAAAGGTCGGATCTGAGTTGACTCTGAAGATAGCCAGCTAAGGAATATGTACCCTAATTGGATTTAACCCTCTTGAAGAAAAATGAATGTAGTTTTGACTCGTTTCCTTATTCAAATCAAATCTAAATTTAGTAGAGATCCTTTGTGTAATAAGCGTACTGCTTAAAAACTACTTATTTCTTATGAACAAAAATCAGGTTGCGCTAGGGACTCATCTCTAAGTGGAAAACTGTGGATGATGATTTTGTTATTTTTGGTACAGAAGACCTAGTTAGGTTTCTACGTCATTGAACAGTCAAAAACCTGGTAACACTTTATCACATCTTTGGAAAACTACCATCTGGATTTACCAACTGATGGCCGCTTTACTAATTTAGCCAAACGTTATCGATAAGAAACGATAATAGTCGAAACAGTAGTCAAACGATGCCATCACTGCAGTAAAAACATCGCTTCAGGCATAAACGGAAGTAAACCTAATAATATCGCATTAAAAGCCGAGGGGTTCTACTCCAAAGTTTACAGACGCAAATTGCCAGCAACTGCGGTAATAACCGTTAGGAGCGGACGTGTTCGAGTGGATGTTATTTTCGCACCGAATCCTTTTTGAGTTGTTGTATCTGTCACTTTCCGTCCATGCCTTTTCGGTTCGTTAACTTTTGATAAAGTCAGCGCATTAAATTCTCGTTCTGTTTGGGGGTTTGATGTCCTGTAGCAAACACCCGCTGATGCTCGAACGCAATAACATAACTCGCGTGCATATACCTTTTAGTTCTGGACATTTAATACAATGCTTTCCAAAAAGCTGTCAAGAGAGAGATAACCGTTGAAGCTTTAAATTTACAATTTGATAATTTGAAAAGTGACAAATGCAAACCTTTCGTATAATTACGTATAATTTCAGCTGCATGTAATAAAGAGAATTGTTTGGAATTAATTAACACGAGTGTCTGTTGAATTTATCGATGTCTCCAAAAAAAGGATACTAACTAATGGTAAAATGACAGAAGTAATATTATTTTATCAAAATTAGGGAACGACAGGCATGAAAACTTGACAAGAAATGGACGGAACAGCACAAAAATTACCCACCCAATCGCCGTATCAAAAGACGTGCGTCATTACTCGTCCGTTCATATTTAATACATGCAATCTGTTGCACTACGGAGGGTAGTCGTCATGGGGGCGCACTCCCTTATCGGCTTCCCATCTCACTCAACGGTGATCTGATAAATTATTGCTCATCCGTCTCACGAGAGAGACCGTATTTCCTTGGTAAATTGCCGGGCATGTAGCGGGGAGGCCCGAAATTGTCGGTACGGTAGGAAGTCGTACAGTTTAATAAATTAACAGTTGCCTGTCGTATACGAATTTGAACATTTAGAACGATTTCGAGTAGCACGTGCTGTCATTGTTCAAAAGCGGAATACCTAAAAGAACATAGATTTAATCGAAATACGGATCTATCTTATTTAAAAATAAAATCTAGTGGTTGCGTCTTTGTTTGGTTCTTTCTGATCCAGCATATCGTACTTGATTCGAAGCTTTTTGAAGATATAATTCATTTCTTTTCAGAAGTTTTATATTATGACTCCTTAGAATTGGGTATTATCACTATTTTTGAAAATTACGTAAAATGATGCCTATATATCGTACGCCATGCTAAGAAAAACAAAAAAAATATTTGTAGGTAGAGAATTTCAGGTCTGAAATTCGAATCTTAGGAGTCACCGCCAAAACGCTTCTATCCAACTCGTGACGTCAAGTGTCATGTAAACATTACCGATGAGCGTGCTGTTTAATGGTGACGTATCATTTTTGTATTAGAAAAGCTTTTGTGTGGTGTTTTTTGAAGGGACGGTGTAAGAGGTCGCACCAAAAAGTGATTTGTGTAGTTTTACAAGCATTTATTATGTGTGGAAGACAAAACAAGTGTTGTTTTGTACATGGTTATAAAAGTACTTCAGTCAGTACAGCTAACAAAATTTTTGTAACCGTTCCTCGAGATTATCAACGTATGAAAAAGTTGTTTAAGGCCCCTAGACGTGATATGCCGAAATCGCAAAGTTTGTTTTTCTGTTGTGAAGACCATTTTAATTCTTACTGTAAGTTTTATTATTCTTTTTGGGGTTATAAGTGTTTACCATTCAGTTTCCCTTTTGTTATAGCTTAAAGAGGATATGAAAAATTAATTAAATGGCAATTTATATTTATTCTGACCTCTAAAATAAATGTCAAGTTTAGGGTACATTTTTATGTTTACAAATAGTATGTGTCCAACAACCCACTGTGATCAAATTATCAATGCTACGTTAATTTGATAAGAAGTTCACTTATGCTGTTGCTTGTTGCTTTTACGTTCCTCATCTCCGCCGCGTTGAACCGCTCATCGCTGTACACAAATTCCATAACAATGAACATGCCTTCAGAAGTCATAACTCATAAGTATTTAACTTTTTGTTGGCGTATTTTAATTCGCTTGTCACAAAATGAACGCAAACAACAAACTAATAAATTGACGGCTTGAGGCTGACGCATGACGCGCTGACCCGATGTAAACAAGCGGCCATTTACAAGACACCTGACGTCGTCACGGCCAATATGTTCGCGTTCTGGCGGTTCCTTTAAATATTCACATTTTTAATATTAGAAATACACCTTACGATCCATTTTTTCGAATTTATAAGCTGTCACAGCTGTTTTGTGGATTAGGTGCTACCTATTAATATGCAATTTAATAAAATATAAATACATGGCAAATACCCAATTGGAATGTAGCCCTGACTGTATCTAAAATGATATTGCAAAAGCTTTCGATGGAGTCGATGTGTAACGGCTACTACCAAAACATAAGTTATTCCACCATTCTGTGTGTCTGTACTAACCATGAACGTGCCGTCTAGTTATTATGCAATTGGTAAGCAGGTGTTGTCGACTTTTCCGGCACGTACAACACAAACACACCGTTATTAAACCTAATCCGGTGCTCGGGCATTAGGGTCGTTAGCAGCTAAATCCCGGTTCGTCCCGGGAGTTTCTGGTTTTGAGATTTTAAATCCGTCAATTAGCGCGAGTTTTTCCTTTCCATAAAGCCCGTCTTCTCCAATTAGCAAAGACGTTTCCTTCGAAATTATTTACAACGAATCGACGATTAAAAWCTTTAGTCATTAAGTGTGTTCGCTTTGATGTCCTAATTGACCTTTGGCGACGTTGAAATTTAAAACATCTCCCTCTCTGGCAGCGGCGCTGACCAACCGTACACGTCGCTTCGAACAAAAGCCGAATCTGATCTAATCATCAGTCGGTGGGTGTCAGAAAATCGAGAACAATACCGCAACGCCATTGTTACAACTCGCAAAATGCACACACGCTCTCGCGTATCTCGCCTGTCGAGATTATTTTCGAGCCGCGCCTGATTTTGTCCGTCCATGTATTCATTAAAAAATACGCGAGGCCGTGAATGCGTTCGTAATTATGCGACTGAACGAAATGCAACTACACAGCGGAGCCGGTCGCGTCTACGAACGATTTAATTAACCGAATATTCGAACTGTCGCTTAATTGACCATTGGTATGGGACCGAGTCCTTGCTTTATGGACATAGTTCGGTTGGAGGGTCCTTGGGTTAATAGATGATACTACTTCGACCTCTGTCTTTGCGCAAAGGTATTCGGTCAATTGGAAATGGCGGAATCACTTGACCAATGTTAAGGATCCTTCTATTAACAGGGACAAGGGTTACTACCAAAAATTACTTATCTAGCCGTGAGAGGAACAACTTCTCTCCATAAATCTTGTTTCATATTGGTTCTTCAATCCACGAACTCGTACGACGTAACAGTATAATCTACGAACCCTTCAAGATGGTTAACACGTCAAATTCTGTCGGTGGCATCCCGTTTTCCATCACCAATCACGCAAAGTGGTCGCATTTCGACGAGCCTCGAGGCTCGGGGTGTATCGCAGCTATAGCTGTTGCTTCGGGGGTGATGTAGTGTTAAATTAAATTGGCCAGAAGGAATGCTAACGCGCTTAGCGCGTCCTCGTGGCTGTGCGGCCTCCTTGACGACGTGTTCTCCGACGTTAAATGGATCATGCAAGAAATTTCGGAAGCAGCACGGAGCCCGCTTATCCCCTAAAAGATTGGACGCATCAAAGGGCGAATCGAATGCAGAGTTTCTGCAAAAACGGATCGCCGTCTTTTGTCGGGACTTAACGACCGCCAGAAATAAGCCAACTGCGATTAAGGACCCGGAATGAGATCCCAGTTTTCCATAGACACCGGGGGAGACAATAAGCCGAATAATGGCAAATAATTAGCATCCGTTTGTATTGATGAAGACATTAGGAACGCCGGGGGCGCAGCTCCGGTGGCAATCTAACTTTGCACGGAACGTTATATTGAGTATGTGGGGGGGGGAGAGAACGCGGCAACTAACACGCATACTTCTAGCAATTAAAATCAAACAACTACGGCGCTCTGTCCTCGGTACGTGCGCGTTTCGATTCTGACTGAGGGGGTTGCAGCCCCCTCGAAAAACCGCCCTGTGTGCGCGCTACCGTATTCTGCTGGAGTTCGGTTCGCTGTTTGTCTTCCGACAACTGGAGAGGAACACTCCCTTATTGACATTGCGAGGCCGGTGCCGAAAGTTCGGGCACGAACCCTCAGGATTGATATTTCGCGGTCTGGGGGGGTTGGGGCACGCGAAACTTCAGATTTCAATAATTTTCGATCCCAAATAGCTTTAATCGCCGCAACCGTTTCTTTTCGGGGCTTAAAGTTTGGGTTTATGCAGCAATTCCGATTAGAGATTTGCTCAAAGTTTTTAGAACGACGACGAGGAATAATAAAAATTTAAAAAACTTTTCAAAAAAAAACATTCTACAGAAGTATCTGAATCCGAAGCACAATAACATCTAAAAAACAAGTATAATACATATCAGGGTTTGACACAAAAACAGTAGTAGTAATAATAATAAATAAGTTTATGCCACAGACAACTAGTGTCTATAATGGTACATATTAATAACAAACAAAATGGCAGTCAGAATAGAATCCATAATGTACATAAATAACCAAATATTCCAATTCATTCATACTAATCCAGTTATCACATAACACTGTTTACAACGCAACATCATGTAACAATAATATCGCCTATAATTACATCTCAGAAAAGATATCAGTAAGCGTACGCTTTGCGGATCGGGTGGTAAAATCATCAAAAAATATATCCATATCTATATCCCCAGCTAAACTGTTATACAATCTGAGACAGCCAATCAGAGGAGAGTGAAGGTGATTGAAAGTGTTTGGGATGCTGTAATAAAATGTTAAAACTCTCCTGCTGACAGCCCTTGGTACAGTAAAACCAATGGCTTCAAGTAATTCAGAACATGAAAACTCCCCGCGCAATAGTTTTTGAAGAAATACTAAACAGAGAGTTTTTCGTCTAGATACAAGGCTGGTTTCCCCAACATCAGTAAGGAGTTCTCTCAACTCACAGTGTCTCGCTGGATATCTATTAAACAATTTTAAATGTAGGTATTTTGCATACTTTCTAAGGACATTTCCAACATTGATAAGGGGTCCAAACAACACAGCAGTATTCAAGCCTACATCTTACTAAAGTGTAGAATAACAGTTTTATACAAGCTACATTTACAAAATCTCCAGTATTTCTAAGTATAAATCCCAAAGTTTTCAATGCAGTATTTGTTAGCCACGCTATATGGGGAGAAAATGAGTAGGAGATTTCTGGGCTCAATTTAGAAAAGGAGAAGAATGTTGATGAATTTTGCAACTGTAATGAGCACATACTTTGAACACTTGTGTTCAAAGGACCACTTTATGGTTAGAGCGAAATACGTTCAAGCTTAAAAAAGAGTGGACGAAGAATTAGGATATCAGACGGGGACTGAAGAGGATCCAGATGAAGTGTAGGCTAACCTACTAGAAAATATAACTAAAACAGAAAAATGAGTGTAGGAAATTAAAAACAGCAACCAAACCAATTGCTTTAATAAAAAGGAATAGCTAGATAGAGCTAGAGAAAAGAACAAAACTCAGAGATCGGATGCTTAGTAAATTAAATGGTAACACAAAGGAAATACAAGGAATAATATTATGAAAGACAAAAGGGGGTAAGTATAATGAACAAAGACTGATGCAACTAGAAAAAAGTCCCCACAGAAAAAATTGTAGCAATGATTGTTTGATGGGGCAACAAGCAAAAGAATGACAACAAATTTAACAAAAACTAACCATTAATTTATATAGGTTTATCATTATGATCTTGAATCTACTAAGATGGCAGTCATTCCGTAGCCTTAGGATACTTTACATAATGAACAAATAAAATGGCGCTTTAAAGAACGATTTTGGCGGAATTCCCACAAGTATTTCACCGCCATCTTGGAATAGTTGAAAGAACAACCGAAGACTCGAACAAGCTTTTAGCTGTATAAACAGAACGTATCGAAACGAAAAGTTACACGGGGAAACGAAAGCGTTCAATAATTCTCCTCTCATTTTTGATTTTCGACTTGACGAMTCCGACCGCAAAAACGCCTCATCTCGCCGACCCACCGCCTTTATCCAATTTTACACCGAGTTGAACCCGGCGAGTTCTTAAAACCCGGCACGCATATATACTCCGGGATGGAGAGACAGAATGCGAGTGCCCTCGAGTCGAGCGGCGGACAAATTGGCAAAACAAAGTGAGTGCCGAGGCAACATGTCGCTCGCTGGTTGATTGCACCACGTCCCAAACAGAGATGTCGGTCCCGCAGGATAGACTTTTAGGGAGGACGTGGTCAGATATGGGGCGAGGGTAAAAAGGGATCGCTCTTAAACATTGGCTTCAGAATTATGGTATAAAGTGTTAAAACTTGACAAGATTTCTATGGGGAAGTGATCAAAATTCAAAGAAGATGCTGTCGCGGAAAAAGGCGAATTAAAAATTAATTTTTAATTTATCCAAAACTAACGATAACTGTCAAGAACAGTAACGAAGAAATAACCATTTAAAAAATCAACCTTCGTACTCTGGACTAACTTTTAATAATGAGAGATCTTATTTGAAGCCCTCGTAAATACAAGTAAATTTTGTTATTCGCAAAACAAACGAACATCAATCTACCAGATGAGGTGGTGAGATGTGTTAGCCGATGAAAAATCGAGCGCGAACATACAACAAAAATCAGACGCTGCTGCTGCTGCTGCTCCCGTAAGCAGGACGTAAATAATTAGATCAGGACAAGCCGCAATAAACTGGAGAGAACTCTCGCTCCGCTTTTGTTTTTCCGTTTATATTGCCGTGTCGGAAGTTAATTTAGCCCGCGGTCTGGATGTTTTGGATTGCGTTGTGAAATGAGCAAAACGACGGGCGGTGCTTAGCAAATATTAGTTTGTTTTCGGTCGTTTGCCGTTGCATTCTTAAAGTCACGGCTACTTGACTTCGCGGTCGTTTTTAATGGCCAGACAAACGAATACGAAGTACAGGGTAGGCCAAAGGATAAAAAAGATCTAATGGAGATAGGCGAATGCGGTTCGAAAATTATGAAAATGTTTCACAAAAGTTTGAGGAAATATGGAAGCAGTAAGTAACTTATAGTATACTACGAGCGATATCCAGAAAGCCACACCTTTCAATGGTACTTTTCCACGATGGTGACATAACTCAATTAACAGGAGTTAGTTTCAACAGCCGCGTCCCAAAACATACGTATCAAATAAGGATAAGGAATTAGAAGAAACCGTTGTTTTAGGAAATATAAAAAATAACCTCTAATCGTCGACACGGAAATTAAAGGAACTTGGATTACCAAAAAATAATGTTAGGCATACTTTGAAGAAACAGAAATTAGGGCCTTTAGAATAAGAAACGTTCATTATCTGAGACCTGAAGATTTTAAATGCTGTCTGGATTTTTTGCTAACGGTTTCTGCAGAATTATAATCAAGTGCGAGATTTTCCATTAAAATTCAGCAGCGCCGGTGCTCTTAATCATACAATTCTCGTTTTTGAGCACAAAAAATTCAGGTAGATTTGAGTTTTTAGTGTGAGGGCTGGAATTTTTAAGGCAGAATTAAAATTTGCACCTTCACCTCTCAGAGAATTTTTAGAACAATTAACCTTATTCAATTTTGAGAGGAGCGACTGCTGTTGATAATCAAGCCACAGATTATTGTATTTTACCTTAGTTTTCGCTACTTAGCATTTCCAGATGTGGGAAAAAGAAGGTAGATCTGTTATTGGAACACTTCTATATAGTCATTATTACCCTGTAATCGAACTATTGGATCATTTGATACCATAGCTTACAACGTAATGTTTACATTTTTCCACGCCTATGACGAACCCTCAAAAGCAATTCACCCCCTTCACCACACATCTCAGACGAATCCCCCCAGCAAACCGGAGGCAATAACCATCGTTTCGGTCAACTCTCGAGAAAACTCCCGGCATTAACCGTAAAACCTGATCAAACATTGCTCGAGTTCCGCCGACCGTGAAATATTTCAACCCTAAAATCGCGTCGTCCCACACCCCCGTCCACCCCCACGCGCGGGGCTTGACCGTTGCCATTTGAAGAGCGTAATTTTTCGGACCATCGGCCTGAGAAGGGGGCGGCCTCGCACCCCTTCGCCCCCACGTGCCACCCTCACGGCACACTTACAACTCCGTTAAGTTCTTTACGGTTATGTGGTACACGCGGGGTTGGAGGTGGACCAGAGAGAGAAGTTTATGTTTATTCGTTGCTAGGTGCCGCGGCCATTTTAGAACGAGTTTCGGAGGAATTCCTGGAAAGATTTAAAGCTATACGTCACCGAGACAATTTTGAAATAAATGGGGCGGTATGGCGGATTGTTTTATAGGAAGTGAAACGACACCAAAAAAAAAGAGCAATTTGAAAACGTAGAATCCTATTTCACCCAGAAAATGGATAACAGTAATGAAAATATAATTTCAATTTTGACAAGGCAATATTGAATTCTTTGTGTGTAACAGAAGATATTTTTGGTTTTATTGGTGATTCTTTTAACTGCGATACAGTCTTCAAGTCTGTGTTATGTTCAAACAAATTTTGACAGATGAGGGGTCATTTTCCTCCCTGAAATTAAGGTGTTCTTGTCAAACCATTACTTAGTAGCTGTCATAAACAAGTCAACGCTTTAAACAACACCGCTTAACACATTAGCGTCTTGTTGTACATCGAACGCACCCCATTGGCTGGAAACTACCCCAAGTGACGACTTATATCCGAATACCCTTGGATAAATTAATGACTTGGATCTTCCTTTAATAGGGGGGGATTAAAATATAACTGCCTTGTAAATCCGACTGTAAAGCCGCGTTACCAATCGTACTCTACCAGTCCCGGCCATAATAATTGTTTAATTGGAAGTCACTGCGTTAAATCGTAACACTAGACGTGTCGCCTTGCGTAATTAAATTATAACTCGCGGATCACTTAATGGAAATTTAATATCGCGCCCACGCCGTCCCGTGTTTGTTAGATTATTCCTTCCCGCGACAAAAATCTCTCGTGGAATCGATTCCACGGGGATGCATCCCCATCCCCCCACAAGAAGAAGAGACGGTGCATTTATAGGCGGTGTGACGGCGTCGAGTTTTAGCCCATTAGACACGTACAGGTTCCCAATATCTTTAAAGGGATCGTGCCGGCTCTCGCGCACTGGAAATTAGGGAATTTGCCGCTAAAGACTGCGCGAGCCTTTATCGGGAAACAAAAGAACAACTGGGGATCCGTGCCTGCTAAAAATCCGTTTCAAGCGGACGCCCCCGTTCGATAAATAATAAAATATCCGGTATTCGATCCGCGTTTGATAAAACCGACGAGCGACTCGCCAATTCCGATTCGAAAGTTTTCTTCTAATTAGCCCTGTGTATCGTGATTAATATGCAGATGGCGCTATTCCCCGGTCGCATTATCGGTCTGGCCCCCTGGAACGAAGCCTGAATAATAAATTGGGACCACGGTTTTTGCGTCGCTTCGATGGAAGATGAAGTTGCAGCACGAGATTAAAAAAATAATCGAACGCCGGCCCTGATAAAACATTTAATAACAGAGTACGCAACAAGTTTAACCAATCCACTTTTTCTATAAATTTGCACTTATGTTAATTAAAATGATTCGAAATAGTACAATCGAGTCTGCAAGTACTTAAGAGGTTTACTTTGCTCGAATATTACAATGAAAATTGAATTATAAATTGGATAAAATATTTCCACTTTGAAATTCACACTCAAAATAATTATTATTGTCAATCTAAACTAACTGTAACTGCGACATATGCGATATTCGATAATTTTGGATAATGTATTTTCAGAAGAATCGCTGTCACTATTAAACACTAATAACGAAAGGCCTCGTATATAAAGCAAACTCAAAGTTAATTTACTTTGTCCTGGCTCAGAATTTACTTGATTTGGATGAGCACTTTCATTAAACACTGACCAAATATTCTTGTTACTATAACCGCTTCTCTCTAGCGTTGATTTAAAATGATCAATTTCTTTTTGTAAAGAACTTTCGCCTGAGATTCTTTGTGCTCTAACAAATAACATCATTACAAGACTATTCTTTTGAGTGGGAAGGTTGATGAGATGCAAATATCTGTCTCTATGTGTTGGTTTTCTATAAACTGTGAATTTGGATATCCAAGAACCACAGCTTTCTAATTTCATAGTAAATTTTATGTCAGGATTTTAATTGTACAAAATCATCTGATATCTTTCAAGGAGATAAATTTCGACGTGCTGATTCAGAAAATATATAACACTAGGGGTCCCAGACTTCTGGTTTAGTAAATACGACCAGATTAATTATCGGATGTTAGATCGCTCGTATTTCCAAAACCGGAAGTTTGAGACCATTATCGTTAAACATTTATTGAATCAGCACGTCGAGATCTATTTCCCTGAATTATTTCAGATTTTTTGCAGACTGCGAAAATCGACAAACATTTCATACTTTCTGTCAAAAAAAATACGAATTTTACAAAATCTCCAAAACATCTGAAATCTTCCAAGGAGATAGATCTCGAATATATAATACTGGGGTGTCAGACTTCTGGTTTAGTAAATACGACCAGATTTATGATCCGGATGGTAGATGGTAGATCATTACAAGACTATTCTTTTGAGTGAGAAGGTTGGTGAGATGCAAATATCTGTCTCTATGTGTTGGTTTTCTATAAACTGTGAATTTGGATATCCAAGAACCACAGCTTTCTAATTTCATAGTAAATTTTATGTCAGGATTTTAACTGTACAAAATCATCTGATATCATCCAAGGAGATAAATTTCGACGTGCTGATTCAGAAAATATATAACACTAGGGGTCCCAGACTTCCGGTTTAAGAAATATGACAAAAAGTTTCCCGATACCAGATAAAAATTTCATACTTTTGGTCAGAAAAAATATATGATATAATTCAGGGAGATAGATTTCGACGTGGATTCAGAAAATATATAACACTAGGGGTCTCGGACTTCCGGTTTAGGAATTAATAATTGCTAATTTAGTGGGTTTATTTCGACGTATATTTTACGACGTCTCTGTCAATGAAATGGACAATTGGTATTCTCATTCAACTCTATTATAATCTAGTCTCATCGGGAAACGCAGTTCCAGGAGGGACACATCAAAGGTTTAAATTAAAATAGATAAAGCTGGGAGCCCGTAGACGTACAGTTGATTGGTTCGCGACTTGAAACGGTGCCTCTCCCGTCTTTATATAAAACGAAGTAATATCCCGGTCGTCTCATGATCAATAAAAACAGATTGGCCAGAACGGGATCGAACAGCGGATAGGGAAAAAACCCCAAACGTGAAGGGGTGCCATAAAGTTAATCTAGACGGGGCTCGCCCAGTCAAACCCGTGCAACTTCTTCTGCGGCCCAGAGAGGATAATGGATTCCTGATGGCGAATAGAGGAAGTAATATTGTATGGAATAATGAAGATGGGATTTCTTTCCCGAGTGCCTCTAAATTCGCGTCACCGTTGCAATTAAAGTGGTATGACGCTCATTAACTTGGAGCTCAGGGTGCAACGAGGTGCATATATTTTAGCAGCCTCTTCGTCGGAGGCAATTTATCACGTGGGATGMACGGCGMAAACGTTCGACACCAGCGYCGTTCGGAGTGACCCGTTTCATGGTACATKTGCYCTGTTCTGGCTCAATCCGTTATGTGCTCTACCKTCAGAAATCCGACTGACAYCTCTGTCGATCGAGTAGTTTTTGTTTGTTCTCGATGTTCGGGAAAACGCGTTTACTGATAAACTAGTCGATTAGAATACCATTGAAATTCTTGGCGTCACACTTCATGTGAATGTTCGCTAGAAAATGTGATTGGACATTTGCCGAATCAATCCCATAAAATAAAACTCGAGATTCATAGCGATATGCCTTTGATGACATCAACAAAATATGAGAATTTTCTTATGAAGCTCCAAATCATTAGCACCAAATTTTGCCAATTTGTAATCGTGCAAGTCTTAGGGATTGTTAATTTCTTATAAATTTTGGATAAACCGTAGATTGGTATCTTGTACTCAAAAAGATTTTTACGCGTTTAAGATTTTAAGTCTATACTTTTCATTCATTTGTTAATCTAACGACTCCCTAATTTTGACTAGGAAACCTATTGTATCTAAAATTGATTTTGCTAAATTAGTAACTATATTGTTTCTTAGATGTCATGTTACTGTATGCTTGATTCTTCCCGAGGAATATTAGATTCTACACCTTATTAGACTAGTTTATGCGATCTGAATTCCCAATACAGGGTGTTTCCTAAGTAATCTAAAATATTATATGGGGCGCTTTGTCACTCAATTTTAAGACGAAAAGTTCATATAAACATGTGTGATAAGTCTTGTCGTTAATGAGGTACAGGGTGTTGAATTGTTTGTAATAAATCAGGTCTGAGTGTATTTGAAATTAATTTTTCCTGGTGACGCTACTGGTTTTTAAAAGTTATACGAAAAAACATGTTTATTCTAAGTGGCCTTTGGAGTAACGTTGACAAATACTGTGTCAAACCTAAAAAACCAACGCAAAAAACGAACAAGAAATTTTTATAAATACGACCTTTTTGTGTTAAGTTAACAACGACGCCTGTGTTTACTAATGCTGAAATGGCTAATGTGCACTTTTTGTATGGATTAGCGAATGGTAATGCCTTAGAGGCTAGACGTATGTATGCCCAGCGTTATCCAAATAATCGTTTACCATGTTCAGATACGTTTACTAAGCTACATATTCGTTTACAAGAAACTGGAACGTTTGCCAAATCAAAGRATATTATTGGACGACCCAGAAGTGTGAGAACACCACAATTCGAAAACCAGATTCTTCAAGTGATTGATCAACATCCAGGAACGAGTACCAGAAAAATTGCTGATGAACTAAATGTTGGTAACAGAACTGTTTGGAATATTTTAAAAGATAACTTATTGTATCCATATCACGTTCAACGTGTACAACATTTGCTACCTACTGACTATCCGCTTCGCATACAGTATTGCCAATGGATTTTAAATAAAATCGCAAACAATCCCAATTTTGCTGCCAATATTCTGTATACGGATGAAGCCAACTTTTCAAGACATGGCATTAAGAATTTTCATAATAACCACATATGGGCAGATGTAAATCCACATGCCATAAGTGTAAAACGATTTCAACAAACATTTTCGGTCAATGTTTGGCTTGCCATCATCGATGATTATTTACTAGGACCATTTTTCCTTCCTGCACGGTTGACCGGTGAGACATACCTTAATTTTCTAGAAAATGAACTTCCAGTTCTTATGGAAGATGTACCTCTTATTATTAGAAGGCGCATGTGGTTCATGCATGACGGAGCTCCTCCACATTTTTCAGTGATTGTACGCGAGTTTTTAAATAACGTTTTTCCAGACCATTGGATCGGACGAGGATCTCCACACCCGTGGCCCCCTAGATCACCGGGACACAATCCTCTGGATTTTTGTGTGTGGGGATATTTGAAATCGCTCATTTACACAACCCCGATATTAAACGTACAAGATCTTCAAAATCGTATCATACAAGGCTGTAATGTTATTCGTAACAATCCTGGTATCTCCGAACGTATTCGGCAATCAATTAGACATCGAGCAGATGCTTGCATTTTAGCTGCAGGTGGACATTTTGAACATATGCTCTGAAATGTACTATTTTTTCTTTGTGTTTAACACATGTTGTTGCTTCTAATAAAATAATAAAACACCCTGTATCTCATTAACGACAAGACTTACCACACATGTTTATATGAACTTTTCGTCTTAAAATTGGGTGACGAAGCRCCCCAAATAATATTTTAGATTACTTAGGAAACACCCTGTATTTAACTGCATCGAATTTCCCATACTTGAATTAATAATAATATTAATCGAAAAGTCATATTTTGCCACTCATTAAGGGTGTTAAGCTCGCGCCTTGCTAAAACTCTTCAATAATACGCGTCCTCGACCGCATCATTAGCCGTTAATTATTTGAGAAAACTCTGCAGAAACTCGGATTCGACCGGGTGATTATTTGGGACAATGGCTTCTTTTCCACAGTTGTGCTACGGAGTGGCCCGACATCGAGTTCACAAAGGCCGACAAATTGGCGGCATCGGCACAATGTGCTCGGCCAACTGCAATCCACCTTCCATTGTTAGCGAATTGTAGATTACGGAAGATCKCGGACCATTATAGAAAAACGCGACCAGAAAGTACATCAATTAAAATCGAATGGCACATCATCTTTTGGAACTAGCGCCTCTGATCTGATAGAAAAAGGTGATAGGTATGAAGCGGTCCGTCTCAAAATGAAGTCACTTATTTAATTTTACAGGACAAGTTAGAATAATAAGAAAATTTCAAGTGGTAGTGTGAAAAAATTAAACAAATAATCTACTTCTACTTCTACGTCACTGTACGATAATTTAACATGAGATAAGAAGTAAGTTTATTCGCCATGTGTATATCAAATGCCCTTTATAAGAAGCTATGGCACAAAAAGAATTTAAATCACTATGTCAAATAATTTCCAGTAAACAGCAATTCAAGACCTCCACTAACACAATTTTTAAACACTGTCAATTTTGGCGGAGGCGCCGGCGCCGAGTAAACACGTTATTATTATTATTACTGCCGATTCATTTTTCGAATAGGCAATTTGTGAAATGGAAATGAATAAATTGTTCACATCAAAACATATTAAGTAGGAATCATTTGTTATGTTTAGTATTATTGGAATACGATTAATTTTTAAAATCGTGACAAAAGAACAGATGCCAGCTGCAGTTTAACAATTGCTATTGCTCTTGCTAATATTTTAAACTGCTAAAAATGACGTTTACAAATGCTGATGTATATAATGTGTTAAAGGTTTATTTTCAGTATTTGATTAGTTTTAAAACTTCATATTGCCCGACATTAATAATTGTTTCTGTAGCATCAATATGTTTGCTTACAAATATTTAATTTACAAAGAGTTAGTTAAGTCTTTTAGCATGATAAGATAACCGAAGGGTAATACTAAGCATAACAAATTATTTCTGCCAATAATGCCACTTTTGAGCTTGTATGCAAACTAATGTTTTTGAACAAGTAAACAGTTCAGAGAAGCCAATACAATACAATTTAAAATCAGCTAATTTTTCAAGAAAAGCCGAAAAAATCCAAATGTGCAAAGTCAACTAAAACTACAAAAAAAGGAGTAGTATGAAAATAACTCACCCGGCCAAAATACTGAATCATGTAGACTCCCTGTAACAAAAGACAACAACTATTAATAAACTAAACATCAGAAGTTTTTTTCTCAAAACTTACAGTATTTGGCCCCAAAACGTAACTCCAATCCTCTTGTCCCGCGTTGCACTTGATTCCCAACCACTATGAATAAAATCGAATGAAACAAAATGATTTTAAGATAAAACTGCATACTTGCATCTCACTTATGTTTTAAGAACTACAGTTAACAAATCGCGCACTCATCGCATCGGAACGTAGGCTAAATTAAACTCTTTTAAAACGTACAGCATCTGCTGATAACACTACCGACCTGACAGCACGAGCAGACCCCGCCAACTGCCACCGAAACCGATCATGCTGTAAGAGAAGTAAACACATTATGCAATCTTATAAAACTTAATAAATAAAAACAGTCATACTTTCCTGTTATTATGTCACTGATTACCCTCCCAAAACCCAAACCGAATGTCGCGTAGGTTTTTGATACGGCGAAGCTTTGCACATTTGGAAAAAGATAGAAAAACTATAATTAGCACTCACCAGGTTAAAATGCTGCATCAAGTCCCACGACAAGAGTTCCTGTAACAAAAGAAACGTTTAGAGCGAGTGCTTTGAAAGTTAAAAGTTAAGTATACAATGTTTTAAATTACGCAATCTATAGGGCGGAAAATAGTGAAAAGTGTATGTTCCACCTTTCATTTCACGGATAACTATGGAATATTGTCTTGACGAGTAAAGTCAGATGACATTGGTGGACTGTGTTTGGTCTAAAAATTTATCAACCAAAATTGGAGGGCTACAAAAATTGGTAATTAATTATATAGACGTCTTTTTTATATTCTCCTCTTGAAATAGATGGTGTGACACTGCTTACCTTATATACCAGTAAAAATTGGGTCCTATGGAGTTCGTTAAATAAATTATTATGTTATACAATAACTAATCTTTTTTACTGAATTTCCAACGGCGTATTGGTAACGGTGAATGTTTATGGCAGGGTTAAATCGTACAATGTATGTTAGGAATATTGAACTACATCAAATAAATCTACCGGTTTCCCGTAATCCCCAGGATGATCAGCGAGGACTTGCTTTTATTACCTGTTGCTTGTTTCGACCGCGTCAATTTGTCAATTTTCCGAAACGACAGCGTCACGTCCTAACCGACGCAAGATAGCGGGGTCCGTGGAGCGCCCTCGACGTCGGCGATATACATCAAGTGGCATCCTCTAGACGCCGAGTAATAACCTGATTTCCTGTCGGAAACTGCCTCTTTTCCAGCTCCATCCAGTTGGGGATTGTTTATCCACGGACGCGTAATATTATTACACTTAATGTGCTCCGGCCCGTTTGTGTTTCGAGTGCGGGCACACCCCCCCTCGGCGGAGGAGGGAGCTACGCCACTGGCGTGGAAATTTCGAAAAGGGATAATCATAATGGGTCCCGTGAATTCGGAACGACGGAAAATATGGCCGCGATTTTAGCTTTGTCAAAGTCCACAAAGGCTAATGGTTCGCGTCGTCGTGAGGGTTTTGAAAAGAAACATTGTCTCGAAACCAGTGGCGGCAGACCTACATGTTTCATGTTAATAGACGAGGCGTAGCTGCCAACCGTAAAAAAGACAACACACTTTTATACCCTCGTGCGCTTTTACAACGGTTGCAACCGGAAGCCGCTTGTTTCGTGTATCATCTACTTAAAACCCCGTCGTAAAGTGCGGATCGACTGCTGCCTTCCCTCCCGACGCACCCCCTAAGAAGCTACCGGAGCCGAATTTGAATGTGAAAGGAGAGGCATCTATCCCAAACCGCCAGGTAATTTAGCGCGGTGAAATTACCAGTTCACGGATGAAGTTACAAACGGCATAATTTATTTCGAACCGAAATTGCCGACGAAATGTGTACACCGATCGGTCTTTGGATGGGGGGGTTGCAGCTTATATATCGGGCGGGTTGTCGCAGTAAGGGGATGGGGAGACATCTTTGCAAGTCGATGTGCGAATTGATACAAGAACGCCCGAAAGATGACTGAAGCTGAAAAGATGCTCCATTTTTACGAGGCATGTTTTTTAAATAAGTACCGTTTTGGAATTAAAAAAAGACGTGCAAAGATATCGCAATAATTTTATCTTACATGAAAGCCTGTACCTTAATCTACTTTTCTACATAATTTCCGTGAATATTGAGGCACTTGTCATAACGTGGCACCAGTTATTGAATACCCTCCTCATAAAATTCTGCCGCCTGACTTGTTAACCACTGTATCACAAATATTTCGACTTCGTTATCGTCTTGAAGACGCTGACCACCCAGGTGTTTCTTTAAGTGCAGGAACAAATGGTAGTCGCTGGCCGTCAGATCAGGGCTGTATGGAGGATGATCTAGCGTTTCCCATTTAAAAGATTTGATGAGATCTTTGGTCCGATTAGCCACATGTGGACGGGCATTGTCATGCAGCAAAACGATACCCTTACTCAACTTGCCACGTCTTTTGTTCTGGATTGCACGACGCAGATTGTTCAATGTCTTACAATAAGACGCTGCATTGATTGTCTCATTATGAGGCAGAAACTCCACTAGCAATACTCCTTTTCTGTCCCAAAAAACTGTGCACATGATTTTCCGGGCAGAAATTGTTTGCTTAAACTTCACTTTTTTGGGTGATGATGAATGTCGCCATTCCATGGATTGTTGTTTCGATTCTGGTGTGACGTAGGCCACCCATGTTTCGTCACCAGTAACAATTTGGTCTAAAAAATCTTCACCTTCATTGTGGTACCGCTCAAGGAAAGTCAATGCACTGCCTAAACGTTGGGTTTTGTGCAAATCCGTCAACATTTTCGGAACCCAACGTGAACACAATTTCAGGTAATTCAAGTTCTCGGTTACAATGCGATACAAAACACTACGAGAATATTGATGAAAGCAGTCGCACAATGATGAAATTGTAAAGCGTCTGTTTTCTCTCACCTTTTCGTTCACTTTCTGCACCAAATCTTTATCAACGACCGAAGGACGCCCACTCCGTTCTTCATCATGCACATTTGTGTGGCCATCTTTAATTGCTCTCACCCATTTCCTTACCATTCCATCACTCATAATGTTTTGTCCGTAAACTTCACAGATCTCACGATGAATATCGATCGGTTTTACGCCTTTAGCACTAAGAAATCGTATAACAGCCCGTACTTCACAATCGGCGGGACTCACGATTGTCGGAGGCATCTTAAACACTCAGTAAACGACGTATACAATGAAGAATCAAACTGTAATGGCGTCAGTGCGTAGACAAGAGATGTAGGTAACGAGGGCGCATGCGCGGAACGCCGACCGTAGCGCTGCGGCGGCGGAATCGCAAAACGGTACTTACTTAACAAACATGCCTCGTAGAAAATGGAAAGTATTATTACATATTCATATTTTGTGCAAGGTATAATTCCGTAATTGTTATGTTCCAGAAAAGATTCCGAAACACTTTTTCCTCCATTCTTACCCCAAATGCTCCCTAAACCTCCCTTTTACTAATTCTTGAACTTTTAATACCTGCCTTTTACGCTTTGCAATATCTCATTTCTGATTTGCAACTTGTTTCCTTTTTCTTCTAATTCCATCCCATCATCATCTAATAAGCGATGTAACGACTCAATTGAATCAAACTTTTATATGAGCTCGTCCGCATCTTGCAAATCATCAAACTGACTACGTAAAACGTTAAAATCACCATCCTTTAGGACCGCGTCCACTCTGCGAACTACTGCACTACTATATAATAGCATTACAGGATGGAAAAGAGAAAAACCGTGCTAGGTTTCGGATTATAAGCCCGGAACTGCGGCGACGTGATATAGTGCCGAATTTACCCCACCGCTAATCGGGATTACTAGCGCGGCACTAGCCCGCTACAATTTAGAATTTAATCATTGGCATGGCAGCGTGTGTAAAACGGCGCGGCTTTGAAATCAAATCGCGGAGACGACGGATTGTGTGTTTGTATCGGGCAAAGGCGTAAAGTTCGATTTTATGTTGTCGTCTTTCGCGACGCGATCAAACGGGAGCAACCCCTAAATCCACCCCTGGCAACGTAATTCACCAGAAATAACCGACCAATCGGAATAAAACCGCGACAACTCCCGACATAATCTTTTCGAGGGCGAAATCAAATTGGCGTTGCACGTCTTGCGCTGGGAGAAATTTTATCCGCGACATTTGCCTTCTTGTGTTTGATGGATTATTTGCGGTTCAGTACATTTAGTTAATGCGATGACTTCATAAAAAGTATGTATATGTATCTAACTTCCACAGCAGTACATATTAATGAGATTTAAAACATAAATAGCTATATAATACGCGCTCTCATCGAGATTCTACCGAGATATACAGCATTTGCCTGGGCTAGACCAGAAGGCCCGGGTTCAAGTCCCGATAAGAGAGGGTTTTATAAACTACCGATTTCAGATGAGTCCGCAGAAAGAAATCATTTTAGTAATTATCTTCCAGTTCAAGTCTTGTTGAATGTATGATTTTTTCTGGATATTGTGTGCGCTTTTCTAAAACGAAAATCATACAACGCAACAAATATTGGGGCAGGATTTTCCCCGAAACAACGCAGAGGCTGCACAGCGGTAAAACTTATACAGTTTCCTTGTATCGACCGGACTCCGCGAAGTGGAGGAAACTCCGGGGCGACACATGTTTTTGCGGAAGACGGGGTCGTTGCATAAACAACGTGTGCGGTGTGTACGACACGTTGCGGCCCCCAACTAGAAACAAGCACCTTCCGGATCCGTGTTTCTGCTACTACATGTCCGAACGAAGTTTCTGCGGGCTGAATTTAATCAAAATTTTGCTGCACGATCGTGCCAACCAGACGCCGGTCCAACTTGAAGAACCAGAGGTGCAGGGCCGTACAGCCGGCGTGTTAAAAAAACAACCGCACTTTACACAAAGGTAAAACATACGAAGACGTTATTGTTATCTAGTTAGCCTGGAAACTTTCCAGTAAACAAAATTTAATTTGGTTGCTGTAGTAACAACGGTTAAAGAAATTTTTGCTGGTATCCTTCATATATAACTATTAAAAACCAAGTTGCAGAATTTAAAAGAGGAAGATTAGATGTCAAAGATGACCATTACTGGGACCATTCGGGAAAATATTGATTCTATCCATGATATGATTTTACAAGATCGATGAATTGGGCTCATACAAATAGCAGAAACATTGAACACTCGATTTTTTAGATCGCATTTTCACTATGTACGAAACACAAATCCATTATTATGATCTAGAGACTAAAGAACAATCACACCTATGGAAGGTTCTAAAGAAGAGACAACAATTTTATTTGCCCGTCCACTTCTGGCTACGGCTCTGTACAGAACCGGTGCAGTTGACTTTTTACGTTCGCCAGTAACGTAATCGAGTTACGTTCCGTCCGAATCAGGAACGAAATCGGTGATGTATAAACGCCGGAGGGAGGATGTTCGATTTCCGCACTTGCATCCACCACCCACCCCGGCGTTTTACGCTTGTTTGTGCACCTGTACGCGACATAATAGAGACGACCAGAAAGGGTGACGTTAATCCCTAATAGTACAACGGAACACTTTGTGTATTTCAGAGGGATCTGTCTATCGAGTATTTTTTTATTAGCCCCAATATTCAATTGAAATTAAAAACTTACCCCGCACCTGACTTTTTTTTTAAAAACAAATCAAACAAAACTCGACCGCCGTCAAGTGGCGCGCATTTCCATAATAATCCGACTGAATTACACGGTCGGCGAGCAAAAACGCCACCCTCTTGATACCTACCCCTTTATTAATAAGAAAATTAAAACCGTCCCGGGTATATAAATTCGAAAAGTTCCGAACGCCGAGATGAGTCCCGACCATTAAAGATATTCGGCGCGGCCGAAAACGAGCGTGGAGTTTTTAATTCGTCGCGTTTATCAAAAAGAGACGGAGCGTCCCGAGGGAAGTCGGGCTTTTTAAAGAAATGTGCACTTTAGTTGAAGGGAATTTCCATCGTTTTAATTGGAAGATTCGCGGACTCTTGAAACGCCAACCTGAGCGTCTTTTCCGTAATTAAATTTAAAGTTAACCCCGCTTACAAGGTATGATATACAGGTTGAAATACGAAAATTAAGATTTTTGAAAACTACTTAGAAAACACCAAAGAGAGAAGAAGACAACTTGCTAAAAATTGGGCAATCATATTGAAAATTAAGAAGAATTAAGATTTAAGAAAACATATTCTAATCTAAAATAATAGGTATTCATTAAAAATACCCGTAGTATGTATAAATAATTATTGGATCAACGGAAACCTTACACCTTTCACTTCATTTTCAACACTTTGAACATTAGAAACATACGTTTCTAAGAAACTTTTTTCATTCATTCAACGACAAACTAGTTTAATGACGATCTAAGATACATGCGCAAACAAGTCCAATTTTCGCATTCTCTATACAAAAATTATATTATCGCCAAAAAAAACTTCAATATTATTAAAAATAGCTATAGATCATCTCTTAGAGCTGCAAAGATCAAAGCCAATGATGAATACATTAAAAAATCTAACAATAAAAACTCCGCTGCATGGAGAGTTATAAAAAATAGAACAAACTCTTGTCCAGAGTCAAACTTGACGTCTGATGCATTTAATTCTTACTTTACCGATGCAGCCCGGAAAATTCTTGACAATCTTCCTATTTCATCACAGAGCTCTAAACCTTCCAACTCAAAACCAAAAACAATCGATTCACATTTAGGAAAGTATCTTACATAGAAGTTAGATCAGCAATTGACAATTTAAAAAACTCCCGCAGTACAGATGCCTACAACATCAATGTAAAAATGATAAAGTCTATAAAAAACCTCTCACAAATTTAATTAATGAGTGCATTCAACATAACACTTTTCCTGAAACTCTAAAACTTTCCGGTCATTCCTGTTTGCAAAAAAAAATAACTAATGACCCATCGAATCATCGCCCCATCTCACTGACTCCGATACTATCAAAAATATTTGAGAGGCTAATTAGGAGGCAAATAAATGATTACTTTGAAAATAATAATCTCTTCAGTACTAGTCAGTTTGGTTTTAGAGACAACAAATCAACTTCGAAGGCGCTCCTAGAGCTTTCAGACAGAATCATTGAAACTTTTGAAAATAAAGAACACGGGTTTATCTCTTGCTATGATCTAACAAAAGCATTCGATTGTTTATCACATTCAGTTTTGCTTGAGAAGCTTTCATCATACGGTTTCGATGAGGGAAGCGTAAATTTGATGAATAGTTTCCTTAGTGCGATCGATATCAATATGTAACATACAATAAAGAAAATGCCACCTGTTTGTCAGTTAAGCACGGTGTACCGCAAGGGTCGGTTCTAGGTCCAACCTTGTTTTTAATTTACATTAATGATTTACCGGAATACTTGCACTTTAAAAGTGTTCTGTTTGCTGATGACACAACGGTTGTAGGAAGTCACGCCAACTCAATTTTTTTTTAAAGAGCAAATAAATTCAGCTGACAACGAAGTTCAAAAATGGTTTGAGTCAAACAAATTATGATAAATAGCAACAAAACCCATCATATAATCTTTTCATTAAGAAACACTTTTGAAGAAAGCGAACCAATTAAACTTTTAGGTGTACAAATCGATTCAAAATTAACTTGGGGAGTCGCGTATTCAATATATTTCCAAAAGGATCTCTTCGAGATTGTATGCCATAAGACAATTGAAGACCAAAGTATCAACAGGGGTCGTGTTGACGGCTTACTTCGCGTACATCCAGAGTTTGCTCTCCTATGGTGTATCGGTATGGGGTCACTCAGTTCATACATCGGTTCTATTTGCTCTACAGCGGCGATGTGCACGCGTCGTGAACGGATTTGCTGCCGCAAAAGTTTTACAACACTTAAAATTATGACTTTTCCAAATTTATACATGTATAACTGTCTAGTTTATGTTAAAGATAGTTGCTTTACATTTGGATATATAGACCATGAATATCACACCAGATTTAAACAATTGCCAATTAACGATTTTCATAGGCTTCAAAAATCACGTTAGCTGTAAAGTTTTATTGTACAAAACTGTATAATAAATTACCAGCACATGTTAGGCAAATGAACACTCTTCAATATAAAACGTATCTAAAAAATTTTTATATGCAATGCTTTCTACTCCATCCAGGAATTTCTTGATTTCACTTTTTAAATATGTACTATAATAGGTTGATGTTTTACATGTTTTATTATTATTGTTATGTGCTCCCATGGGGCAATTCTGTGTCTTCTTCAATTAATATGTGATTACTTATATTTCTGACTTACCTTTACGATATTATGTGTAGGTCAATAAATATTATTATTATTATATAATGACCGAATAATCAACAGAAACACATTAACTCATGAATGAAGAAAAGGAAACGTAATATTTCACGGGCCATGTGTCATGCCATCGAAGGGAAAAAAACCACTTCCTTTTGTCCCATTCGAGTATGAAGTCGCACTTTGATGATTCGCCGTGGCACCTCATCATTCGCGGCGTCGCAATCTCCTTTACATGTCGTCGCCGCATTCGCAAAATTCGATATATTTTTCATTACATCAAATACACATTTCACGCCCTCGACTCTCTCTCTTCCCGTCGATGATTTGATGCATTCGTACGACAGCGCGGCAATATTTCATGCCTTTTCGCACTTGGCGATGTTCCTCCCCGGTGCTAGTCAACTGATCTGTAAGAATTCTGGCAACCGCACTTTTCCGAGGAAATATTATTAAGCAGCCTTCGGGGGGGAGTTTATCATGCCCGGTTAGGGGCAATTCTTTTCGGGGCTGTCTCACGGTCGCGGGACACATTTCATTCTAATGTAAGCCCAGCCATAACGAAATTGGTTATATTATTCCGTGGAATTTCTCTCGCTCCCCGTCTTAAGCCCGGTGTTATCAACCCCGACGGATGCATCCAGCGCTTGCCTGTGTAGTATATATCTCCCACGGTTTCGCTAATTAAATCACGTGGTTAGCGGCAAAGTGCAGGCGAACCGTTGAAATTGAGCCCCTCGACTGTTGTGCGGGATAACTGAATATTAATATTTCAAAACGGGGGTGGTGTTTGTTGGGCGGCGCGCGATAAAATTGAGTGGCGACGAATTTTTTACACATTCATTACCGACGGTGTTGTTTAAATTTCTGGCCGGCGCATAAATCTCCGGAGAAGCTACCAAAAGGACCGTGGAGAGGTATATCCGTCTTCCGGCCTAGATATACGGGTCTAATTAACTAGATCGACCCCCGGGCGTATTTTTTAACCTCACTACAAAAGAAACCCGCGCAGAAAAACCCGAGACCCATAAATATCGTTACCGCATAATAGAAAATCAATCTGCCGAATCCTTATAAATCACCACCGATTGTAATTAATGAGGTTTGGAAGTTTTTCGCTAAAGTCGCCATCATGACCGCCTTGTTTAACATCCTTCCCTCCCCCCACCGATCCGTACACCACGTGATATGTATGCAGTGCAGTTCTCCCAGTGAAAAATTGTAATTGCTTTATCTTGTTGAAGGCAATTCGGAGTTGGGCTTTTTGGATGGCTTCCCGTTTAAGAGGGATGCGCTATTGATTCGGCCTTCTTCAGAACTGGAACGTAAAAAGTATGATGTATCGCCGCAAAAAGTTCCGCGGTTTTTACTCTGACGTGTAGTATGTAAATTCGGCCCGAAGAGAGGATACAGATCGTTGAGAAAGGACGAGGGGGGACCGCCATTTCCTAATAAGATTTTAGGTCTTTTTGTTGCTTGTCTGCCTTAGACGATTTTTATGGGTAGGTATTTGACCACAATACCTGCAAATCACAGGATTCAAGACGTAAATGGAAAACCCCAGGTCGCTTTATAAAGCAAGTCGACCTACTTGCATCAAATTATAAGTTTATAGACAAAAAAGTTTGGAAAAACAAATTGCAAACCCGTTTCTTCAAGCTGATAAAGTGTGAAAAACTTAATAAACACAAGAGAGAAACAAACACATTGGTGTACAAAGACTAGAAAATAAAAGTCAAGGAATTGGTAAAAAAGAAGGCTTGGGAAGAATTTCGTACAAAAATGGTATGCAAACCAAAAGCTATTTTATAAAGTACTAAAAAATGCCGTTATAAAGAGAGGGTAGGGCACAACCAAATTACACTAGAAATGTTAAAAAGTATGGAACCAGAAAGGAGACAACTGCAAACACAAATATTATAATAATTCATTAAACAAAAAAGCTACTGGATGACTGGAAAATGGGGATAATTGTACCAATATATATAAAAGAGACACAAAAAAAACGTGGAAATCAAAGAGTATTTCCTCTGTATAAATGACTGATGGAAGCCAGATTAAGAGACAAGCTGGAAGCTGGATTAACAGACTACAGGCGATAGAGATAAAATATTTAAGACTTGTCAAAGGGGAAACTAGAGTGAATTGAGGAAAGGCCAGCAAAACAAGTATTATGGGAGGCAAAATTACAAGGTACTCTAGACCTCTTAATTCTGGCGTCAACGAAAAAATGTAATTATACACATGGCATCCCTGTCCGCTGCAGTCATTTTTGAAAATACATCAGATCGTCTCGATAAGGAATTGAAATATACGTCCCACCGGATTCCGAGCTATAAATCAGCAGAACGTCCGGGCGTTCGATACAACAAACATCGACCATTCGCAACACGCCTAATTTAATTAAGGTGGCTACAGAAGCATCAGCCGTTCTTAATTTCAGATTTATAGACCCCAGGGGAAGGTTGTCCCGCGCCGTGACACTTGCAACTCGCCGAAATAAGGAAATGACTAGTCCTGCTGATTACATTTACGGACCCGGAACGTTGATAATAAACAGAGGCGGACGTCGTAAAGGGACAGATTAGTTAAAAAAAAACCCTCTCTCGTAAGAAGAATCGCAATCGTATAAATTAGGGCCTATCTGACACCTCCTGGACTAATGTTTCGAGAATCTGGGAACTTATAAATAACGGGGATCATTAGTTTTGTCGGGATCGGAGTCGACTTCTGCGAAGTTTGTTCTTTATCTTGTGCGGGAGCGCCGAAACAGATTATGAAACATCTTTGAAATTTAAATGAACAACTGTCTGGGTGGATGCGTTCTTTTCCGCAGAACTAACTCGCTGTAGCAATAATCTTTTTGGGTTACGTATGCCACAGTAATTGCGACCGCGCTTCCCACGGGGACAATGCCAAGTGATGTAGAGTGCCAGAGCATTAATTGCAACCCGGAAAACTGAAACTAATTTTGAGGTTTCGAACGCAATGGCGAACCAACGTAATAGCGACAACTACTGAAAAAGCTTTTTTATGTCCTATTGCTCTGATATTTTGTAGTATCATTTCAAACATTCAAATTCATGACTCCATATATGACAGAACGCTATCAGAGTATAGAGTCATATTTTTTTTAATTTAACGTATGCAGCTTTTATACTAAAAACAACTAAGTGTACTATAATAAGATAATATTTTGTCGGATAGATCGCTGTCTCTTGAAAACACTGACAAAAAATTAATAGTCTGACGTTTCGATTACACCTGTAATCTTTGTCAAATCATCTAACATAGTTAAAACCAACATCAACAACACTGTGATAAACCTGTCAAAAAAGATTGTCYCAGATGCTGCTGTAAATATTTTAGCGAAGGGGATGAACTTTGCTGTAACGCCACGGACCATTCCAAAAGTGGAGATAATRTCATCTGTGGAATCTGGTATAAGACTGCTTCCGAAAGATCAAGCGGATAAGATTAGGATGGATGTATGCCACGCTATTAGAAATGCACGTACGCCYAAACCTAATGTGACATCTGAGGAAATGAATGCTGTTAAGGAATTGAATACAGATAAGTCCATTATAGTTACTAGAGCAGATAAAGGTTCAGCAACAGTAATTTTAGATGGAACAGATTACGAGAATAAAGTTAGAGAGTTGTTAGATGAGGAAACATATCAAAAATTATCCCGAGATCCTACCTCAAAAATTTCCAAAATTACCAATGATCTTATCAAAAGTTCAAATCTTTCGAATGAGGAGAAGTCTCTTTTAACTGTTTCCGATTGCAAGGTACCTAAATTGTATGGTTTGCCCAAAATCCACAAAACCAATGTCCCGTTAAAACCCATAGTCAATACGATTGGCAGTCCTTGTTACAGATTGGCAAAATTTTGTGCCAACTATTTAAAACCTTATGTAGGAAATACCAGTAGTTTCATCAAAAATTCTTGAGACTTTATTAATATTATAAAAGGTTTAAGTATTTCAGAAGGTGATATTTTGGTTAGTTTTGACGTGGTTTCTTTATTTACGAAAGTACCCATTCCTGAAACGATAGATATCATCAAATCCAAGCTTAATAGCGATCCCTTAGGTGACACGATAGCCAGATTATCCGAACATTGTTTAAAATCTACTTATTTCTTATGGGACGATAATTTTTATGAACAAAAATCAGGTTGTGCAATGGGTTCACCTCTAAGTCCTGTAGTAGCTAATTTGATTTTGAACATGTAGCGATAAACAGTTTTCAGCTTAAACCAAAATGCTGGTATAGGTACGTAGATGACAAGTTTGTTATTTGGCCTCACGGTATAGAAGAGCTGGGTAGGTTTCTAAATCATTTGAACAGTCAAAATCCCGACATAAAATTTACTATGGAATTAGAAAGCAATGGTAGTTTACCTTTCTTGGATGTCAAAATTTACAGAACAAACACTGGACAGTTAGGACACAAGATTTACAGAAAACCAACACACACAGACAGATATTTACATGCCACATCTCACCACCCTCCTTCTCAAAAGAATAGTCTTATTAGGACGTTATTTGTTAGAGCACAAAGGATATCAGATGAAAGTTCTGTACAAAAAGAAATATATCATCTTAAATCACCGCTAGTGAGAAATGGTTATAGTAGTAAGAATATTTGGTCAGTTTTTAATAAAGGTGTTCATCCAAATCAAGTAAATTCTCAGCCACGACAAAATAAATTGAAGTTGAGTTTGCCTTATGTACAAGGCCTTTCGGAAAAATTAAAGAGGATGTTTAGAAAACACGATATTTTAGTTGTTGATAGTATATATAATAATTTAGATAAAATTTTAAGTTCTACTAAAGATAAAGTACATTTAGAGAGTGAAGGTGTTTACAAAATTACTTGTTCTTACGGCAAGTGTTACATAGGTCAAACTAAAAGAAAAGTAGGTGCTCGTTTGAAAGAACACATACGTGCTACTAGGCTGCAACAGATAGATAAATCTTCCGTAGCTGAACACTCATATTTGACTAAACACACGATTTACTTTGATAAAACAAAAATTTTACATAGAGAAAAATATTATCACAAACGTCTAATAAAAGAAGCTATAGAAATTTGTAGGAATACTAATAATTTTAATAGGGATTGTGGAAATTATGAGTTAGGTGACATTTGTAGTCATCTTTTATCAAGTAGTTCGTGTATATTTAGTAGGTAGGTAGTTCCTTTTTCATCGTTAGGTTCCTTTTTTATCAGGTTGGCACGTTGTTTCTATGACGTCTCGCATCCTTGGTGATTTGTTTATTTACTTTCAAAATTTTGTTTGAACTTGTGTCAGGCAAATTTTGAGGTTCTTCGTCTTTGACAAAGATTACAGGTGTAATCGAAACGTCAGACTATTAATTTTTTGTCGGTGTTTTCAAGAGACAGCGATCTATCCGACAAAATATTATCTTATTATATTATGGACGCTGAAAGCATTCACCCTCGTAAACTAAGTGTACTAGTTCTGTATGAACAAATATTTTCATAATCAACTCCCAAATAGATCCACACTGCTGTGGCAAATAAAAAATGTGTATCTGATGAACACATCAGCCCTTTTTTACTGTATCAGTTTCAACGGTTAATCCAAACAAGCGGAGCGTTCAATTTTAATTTGCAGATGGGCCGGTCATAAAGTGCATTTTGATATTTCGCAAGCAAACAAAACTATAAACGCCCAAACATTTGCCAATCCCGGTTTTTTCAATTAAACAGCTTTATTAAAACCAGTTAAATGTTTTCGTCGATGTATCAGTTTTCATTTGTTTAAAACACACAAAAAAATGTAAATCCGGACAAAAACCGACGTGTCGCAACTTTTCCCGCCTTAATTTCTGTTATTACGCCACGTATATATATCCCATGGCCCCTCGGGGGCTTTAATATGCTACATCAAAGGGCCGTGGGTTAATAAAAGGACATTCGCGACTGGCCTCATTTAAATACATACTTTGTGCACGGACGGGGCGGTCTTGAAAAATTTAATATCGTCAAAGGAGAGCCCCGTTGAATTGTCGGTGCCCGGTTCTTTTTTATGGTAATTTTCAGCGAACTGGGTGGGTGATTTGCGTATCTTTGTGATTATTAAACTGACACGGTGTTAGAACTTGCGCCCGTTCAAGATTTGTTTACTAAATTTCGTTTATTGATCGAGGAAGTATAATTTTAAAGGACGGAGAAGTAACTAACTCAAAATTGCATGCCATGCGGTTCGCTTTATAACAATTATATCTGAACATTAGAGTCAGTTGGCTCGTTGGTCTAGGGGTATGATTTTCGCTTAGGGTGCGAGAGGTCCCGGGTTCAAATCCCGGACGAGCCCAGCCAGTTTTTTTTCTTCCACGACGTTCTACTTTTGCGATATTTCAATCATGACACATTGATACATGAGTGATTAGAGCAAAAATTAACCTTTTTCCAAAGCAAAACTAAATTATTGCTATAAACAAATTAGTACCTGCTTTAGGCAGCCAATGATACACTGCATACACACAAGTATGAGTATTATTCGTTAAGTATATGCTTTAGGAAAATGTAATAATCTCGACATGGTCAAATCAATCAAATATTCGAGGGCATATTGATATGCATTTGACCTACGACATCGTCACAATATGTTATTAATTTGTTCAAAATAATATCATTTAAGACTTATCTATACATTTAGCAGAACGTTCCCCACATGCTTGGGAAAAATCCTCTATCTTAGTCTGAAAACTACTACTAGCTTTGCGAATAAATATTAATTTGGCAGCGCTAGATCGGAATTTTATCAATTTCTGAATTGCAATCAACGTACTTGTGGACCGGGAGCGTTTTCTTGCAAATAGAGCACCCCTTTAACAAGTTTCCAGCGTCGTTTTTCGACAATACTTTCGCGTAATTCAGTTAGTAACTTCTATAATCTGCTCCCTTGACAGTTCTGCCTTGTTCCAAGACATGTAACAAAATTATCCGAATCTTTGACCCAGAAAACTGAAGCAAGTACCCTTGCACACGGAACTTTTTGAGTGGTCGAGACAATTACTGATTCCTCTGTTTAAATTGTTTTTTTAATCTCTGGGCCACAATGATAGACCCATGTTTCATCCATAGTAACAATGCGATACAAAGAGTTTCAAATTCCACAACCTAGTTTTTAGTGTTGGTATATGAAAGACACCGACAACCAAATCGACAATTTTTCTTTGCTAACTGACCAAAACAACTGAACTTTTGAATTGCCAAACTTTAACAGGTTATTTATAAAATCAACCAAATTAAGCTTTGTTTACTCGAAAGTGTTCAGGACAACTAGTTGATATCAAATGTCCTCACATTTCTGGGGTGACAGAGCAATAATTTCGAACGTTTGTTTTCAGATCCCGTTCCTACGCATTTCTGTTGCTGATGGGGATGCTCCAGGTCGCATTTTCCGGACCAGCCTGCAGGATAAGCGAATACCCCTGCAGGAACGGCAGATGCATCCGCCTGAACGGCTACTGCGACGGCAACGACGACTGCGGGGATATGTCCGACGAACCGACGTACTGTACAGGTAAATTCCTCCCCAGAAATATCCCCCCAAGACGTTGTTGTTACATAAATCGCCTTCCGATGAAAACCAGTTCGAGTGAAGGGTGTATACAGTTCGAGTGCGATGGATATCAATATTTCAGCGTACGGGGGGTAATACGTTTACGCCGTTTACCGGGAATATCTGCAATGCATTTCGCATTTGCATAAAGAGGTCTTATAAATTTTTCATGAGTTTCCCGTTCTACTTTGTCGTGGAAATCGGTTTTGCAGCGGGATTAGAATGGAGGCAAAAAGGGGGGGGGGGGCGGGCCGGTCTGTGTGCTTACGTTTTTAGAATTCGATTGCAGCAAGAAAGAATCTCCCGTTCGTAGCGCTTAATGGCCAACCGGGGCACTGAAAATTTATCAGAGGTTTCCTTTCTTCAAGCTACAATCGTCGTTTTTATGTTTTAACTTTGAGCTAGGATAATGCCACCAAATCTTACATTTTTGCAATAAAATAAATACCTTAAACGTTAAACTTTTGAGACTACAAAAGCAAGGCAGATATAAAAATTGTAGATTAATATTGGCCCTAATAAAAATAGTGTAATCTAGTGGGTTCACATGCAAAACGAAAACAGAAGCATTTTCAATGCTCGAAAAAATCGCCCCCTTTAMCAGCCTTCAATTCGTAATGATTGTCCATCAATCCGCTGGCGGGAAAAATTCGCGGCGCTCATCCCTCGCGTGTCCATTCTAATTGGACATTGATAAAGGCTCACCCCTCCTGACAGCTGATGGGATCAAAACGACCTACGTGATAAAGCAAAATGCGCATTATTATTTATCCGGACGGCGCGATAACAATTGGCTCGCTTTTTTTCTGTTCGGTATTAATCATACAGATTTTACAAATACCGGTCGTCAACCCCCCCAACCCACGCCATTTTCAATTAATTCGTGTGTTCAATCTTTTAAAAACTGTAATCAGGTATATAGTCGTGGCATTGAACTTGCCCGAGATAAGAACCCCAAATATTTCAGAAGGCGTTTAGATAATGATGTTAGAAATTCCATTATCGCGATAAGGAACTAATGGTTTCGTTATAACATTACGTCAGAACGCATACGGCAAGAGTTTGTTTACTGCGCCGTTCATTGATTAAGCCTGAATGCAATTATTATTTAATACTCCAAGGAGTTTACTGATTGCCCCAATTTTTATTCCCTAATGTCACGATAACGATTCAACCTTTCCGTGGTCTAACGACAAAATACTGAAGTTCGATTCTCTCGAGATCCTAACGAGCTAAACACGGACTGCCTCCCAGTGGACGGCGTTTGATGGCCCATAAAGAAATCGCGGTTTCCTGTTTGCAATTAGGCCCCGTCAGGTAACTCATTGAATTATGTAGTAGAGAGAGTTGGTTTGCAAAGAGTTACTTTTAGCTTACTTAAAAAAATCCGAGTAATTTTGTTGTGGCTTTTAACATACAGAAGTAAAATTTGATACAAGAAGATAGAAGTAGAGAACGAAAACTAAATTACTAAAATGCACAATGATCAATGTCTTAAAGATCATAATACGCAAGTAGAATGAAGAATCGCAAAAGTGGGCTGCCATCTCGGGATAACAATCCCGCAGGAACGCGTCAGATACCAGAAATCCCGGGGTCAACCAAAACAGTTAACTCCATCGGCCCCATTGTGTTCAAGAGACTCGGAGAGTCTGTCTTATCTGTCCGGTAAATGACGGCGGCAGCTAATTGCCCCTCCGCTATCTCGGGGGCAGGTGCAACCCCAATCCGACTGCGGGGGATTGGATTGCTACGTGCCGAACGACCGATAAACAGGATACGTGATTTTTCCGAGAGACGAGATTTGCCTAATTGCGAAAACAAACCGGAGGTGTTACGTTTTCCACGACGTGAACAAATACATCGAGCGATTACATAATGCAACATTAAACCAGGTAGGCAGATAGGTACTTAGTTTGCAAAAAAAAGTTTTAACTAGTACAGTAATAAATAGTGTTGATACCGATTCCGCAAAGAAATAGTCAAATTTGAACACTGTAAATAAGAACAATTCACGCTTGTAAACTTTTTTAAAAAAGTGCTGTAACTATTTTATTGATCAAATTTTAATGTACTTGATCACGAATCAGTACACCAGGTGATTTTTTGAAAACTTCACACCTTAAATAACTTTAAATAGAGGAAAAATTTAAAATTTTGCAGTAACACTTAAACTTTTGTTTGCAGCGGGACAACTTTTGAGATAAGTTTTTAATGGATAGCGCTTACTCTCTTAGCGGGGTAGATACCCCTTCAAAAATTTTAAATGAAACTACCCATCTTACGATACATCATTTAAAAGCTTATTACACAAGGAGTCTTGCCATGTAATTAGTTTTACTATTTTTTACCCATTGACGGGGTAGTGTAGCAAGTGGCTTATAAAATGGAATATTTTGGACTTTTTTTAACAAAATTTATTGTCTTGCAGTTACAATAAAAATTGTCCTTACGTAAGCCTAAAAAGCTTGTTAAAAATAATTGTTACACCTAAGCAAAATGCCAAAAATACTTAACATTTTCTTTCGACATTACTTGATATTGCAACTCGACAGTTTATACTGAATTGGCTAAATAATTATCTACTTTGTGTTTCCAATTTTTTGTTTCAACTTTTTGGCTACTTCTTTGGCACGACCATTTTTCAGTATTCTGGATTTCTTTTGAAGTGTCATATTTTTTACAAGTTGTTTGTTTAAATTTTGGGTTCTCGTAAGGGCAAATTTTATTTCCGCTCTAAAATAAAATACATTTTGTTGAAGAGTCCAAAATATTCAATTTAATAAGCAACCTGTTTCGTAGGCACTATTAATCTATTATCCCGTCAATAAGTTAAACGTGGTAAAACTAATTATATGGCCAGACTCTTTGTGAAATAAGCTTTCAAATGATGTATCACAAGATGGATAGTTCCATTTAAAATTTTTAAAGGGGTGTCTACCCTGCTCAGAGAGTAAGCGCTATCCATTAAAAACTTATCTCAAAAGTTGTCCACCTGCAAACAAAAGTTTACCTCTTTTTGCAAATTTGTACATTTTTGCTATATTTAAAGTTATTTAAGGTGTGAAGTTGTCAAAAAATCACCCGGTATATTCCGTTAGAGCCCGACTTAGTAAATCGATCATTCTTAGAATTAGAGATAGGCTACCCCGGGAGAAATTTATTGCCGCCTCCCTTGTTTTTCATTGTCCAAGATAATGCAAGAAAAGTTTGTGCGGATATCAAAGGAGGCGGGAGAGCTATCTCTAGGCAAACAAAGAGCACGCGGGCTGTTTGTATATACGGACGGCGCTAAAAATTTCAACATGACTAACAACAACTGCAAACAATGGAATTGTAAAAAAGTCAAACCTACGAGTCTGGGACGTGTAGCACTCGAACGTATTCGTTTGCAATAACGGGTCAGTGAACGTTTTCAAACAAAAATCCGATTTGCAGACGGTATTTATTGGGATTTAATTGATAACAGCACACAATTGAACGGTACAGAGATTCGGTTGCGTCGAAACCAATTAAACAGTATAACACGTCCAATTCATGCTCTCTTTGAGGTTTTCTTTCTTTTATTTCGCCTCTTCTTCTTTTTCTTCTTCTTTTGCGGGCATTGTCGTTTATCGTACTTCACCACCTTATGAACAAGTAACTCTTTCAAACATCTACAGTTTAATCTCTTGTTACCGGTAAGTATCGTCTTTTTCACGTTCTTAACGAATGAATGAGGCACACACTTCAGTTTGTTGTGACTCAGGTCCACTTGGGTGATGTTAGCTCGCAATTCCGACGATAAAACGTTTAGTTTATTTCGCGATAACGATAACACTTCCAAATTTGTCAAGTTTGCAAAAATGGAACCGTCCAAGCTAGTTAATTTATTGTTACTCAAGTAGAGATCTCCCAGAACGTGTAGGTTTTCAAAAGCACCAAACTCTATGTTATGAATCCTGTTTTTGTTGAGATAGATGTCTGTGAAAACTACGTCGCCATCATCGGTGACGTGTTCTCCCTTAATATTTCCGAACGCCCTGTAAGGAACTATCTCGATTCTGTTTTGCTTCAGCGACAGATACTGCACGTTGGGGGTGTTTTTAAACCAATTGGGATCTAGCGCTGCTAAATTGTTGTTGTCCAAACTAACCACTTCTAGATACTCCATGTCATCAAAGGCACCGCTTTCGATCTCTTTGATCTTATTCCCCTGCAACTGCAACTCGGTCACGTTGAGAAAATTAAAAACTCCATTCGGCAATTTCTGGAGCAAATTCCTACGTAGATCCAACAACTCCAGATTTGGCAGGTCCACGAAGGCACCCGCTTCGATTCTGGCAATTTTCGCACTTGACAGTCTTAACCTTTCCAAGCTGTGCAGATTTCTGACCGATCCTTTAAACAGCACCGTGGGTTCTTTGAAGGATTGGACTTTTATTTCTTCGTACACGTCCTTCAACAAGCTTCCATCTATAGTATCGACGACTGTCGATTGCTTCAACAGTTTACACGGTTTTTTCGAACATTCGAACACCGCCACGCACTTGAACAGGGACCCGGCGGCGACCACCGATAGTGAGACCACTATTATCGGCAGCAGCATCCTAACTGGTGTTGCATCCACGAAAATTGATTGAGGCGGCTTTATCGAAGTGATAAAACGTCACGGGAGCGTATCACTCAGCCATAAGGGAAACTGGTATTGTGTTAAGTGAGGTCGAAGAACTGGAAAGTGTGCCGTGTGAGACGACGTGAAATAGATGATGACGGTTACCGTATTCCTTACTAGGGGGAGGAGTAACGAGCAGTGCCGTTTTCCCACAATGGTCCAGTTACAACTCAGAGATAGCTGTACAGGTTTTAAGCACACTATTAAAAAATTATTCATCTTCAGTAATTTTTCGGTAAAAAATTCTGTAGAAGAAAATTATCATCTACCTTAGAATAAAAACTCATCAAATATACCGCCAATCAGTTGGGAAATCCGAAGGATAGTGATAGATTTATTTTTTAACACTTTCTGCACTTCATCGTACAGCTTGACCCCGTGTTAGCCAGAGGGGCTGGTGACTTTTTCCACCATTTTTTCTCCATTTTGAATAGACTATAATAAGCCGCACCGCTTTCCCGCAAGGAGCTCTATTATTTTAAAGACGTCGGGGCTATTTTTCCCGACATCCCGAATCGCCGGGCTATTTACATTGTATTGTTATTTTATAGCTCGTCCGCCCCTTCGATGAGTATAAATCCCAATAAAAACGGCCCTTCCAACCAGTTTATTTATTGCGTAATATGGAACAGAGAGACGGCGGTCTGGCATCTGGTATTAAAAGACCGGCCCGCGGAAAAACTTGCTTAATCAGGTTACCAGTGAAATATGACTAATTGCCGTGGACGGGATAATGAATATGAACCCCGGATCCGGGATTTCGCGTTTTTTGCCGAAACAGACCAATCCCCACACACGCAGTCACAAATTGCACCCTATTCGTCAGAAAAAGACGTGAACTTTGTCGAGTATTTAACATGCATTTTGGGTACAAKTTATTACTTGAAAAAAATCAAAAGTACTGCAACAAAATGATGCTGAAAAATTTCATCAAGAGGCTCCTGACAACGATTACTTGTATACGAAAATAAGATTTATTTCTAACAGCTTGACTTAGAAAAATACTTACGTACATATTATTATTTTAGCTGGCATTAATCTTTAGATTGACAAGAGCATGCACATACGACGAATTGTTCAATATACGAGTAAAACTAGAAGATATTCAGGATTTGTGCGATAGATTATTGATTACATTGCCAGATACAAAAACAAAGAAACCCAGATTATTTATATGGTCAAGAATTATTTAGATTTTGGAGGTAGTACACTTAGTACCGCATAAAAAAAGATATTTTTACAAATGGTAGTGATTCAAGTGTTGCAAATTCAACGTCTGTCTGTGACATAAAATTATGTCACACTAGCTAACGGCAGCTTTTACGCCGGGTAGAGCGGGATCCGTGGTTCGAACTTCAATTATATTAAATCGGGCGCCACCAATTTTATAAAGACACTCAAAATTGGAAATTCTGTTTATGGACGTTAATAAAGCGATAAGTCTTACAAATCTCTATCGGCATATATTGAGGAGAACGGTACAAATCAGATAATAAGTTATGCAGTGATGTACATAAAAAAATGGACAAACGCGGTTCTCCCATGCAAAGCTTTGCGTGAGCTTACAACCAATGTAATGTGTAATGTAAGTAATGTGTAAAACAAATAATGAAAATAGTAACCGCTCGGTATTTTAATTATCGCAACTTATCTGATCTCCTTCGATTCGCTATAGTGGAATGGCCGTACTTTTGGTGTTCTGCCTGGAGGAGGGCTCTCACGGTTTCCCGGATGAATTCGATAGATCAAATCCGAGTTCTGGACTACAAGGAAAATGGTCGGCACTTCTGGGATGTGCCCCGTACGTAAGACCCTATTCAATTGTTTAGATGAGTATACATTAATAGTTCGAACACAATAATTACCTCGATCGTCGAAGGTCTTTCCCGAATAAGTTGGATTGTTACAAATGTAGATATATTAATGTGTGGTGAAGCTTATTGGCTCCTAAATCAGGTAAGTCTTATTGGACGAAATAAATTTGATGGTTTCAGAGGCGAATGGTACTCGTGCTATTGCCTTCTGATGCCAGCCACAGAATGCCTGTTTTTACCAATGCACGGAGGCCACGGAGATACGATTAAGATAAAATGACATGGACCTTTAAAAATATGCAGGCAACCCAAGTTGCTTAAAGAGGTAAGTTGCAATATTGTAATTATTATTAATGAAATTACTATTAAAATTAACCTATTTTACTTTCAGGGAAACGCTTTACGGCAGTATGATAAATTGCATTACTAGTATACGATGGATTAATAATAAATATACCGCTTTTGTGTTACTTTGTTTGATTGCAACAAAATAAAAATGCTACACCATCCCCCTCCCAGAGGAAGGAAGGGTGTAAACCCGAGTTTCGATAAATACTCCTGCTTAGTAATACCAATAGATTTTTTTTTACTAGCTATCTTATTTGTAATATCACTAGCCTATGCTTGTTTATACACTAGTCTTAACTAACTCTTAGCTACTACCTAATTTAACAATAAATACTAGTATACGATAACCGGTTAAAGAAGGTTGATGCATATCATCAAAAAAATAGCGCTTATACCCTTTCATATTGGTATCGGTTCACACTGTGAACATTTTAAAATAAATCAAAATCCACGAAGACCAAAAATACAAATAATGTTTAAGGGCTTAGGCATGTTTACTACCTAGCCTACTGAAATATCGGAATTGGAACCAAAATATTGTTTCAAATCCTTAATGTGCCATTCTCCTGCATCTGAACCGTCAGCATTATTCAATGCATAAATTAAAGGAGAAATCCGTTTTCTAATTGTACAGAGTACGTACTTTGGTGCTAACTTAGCTGAAAAATAACGCGACGCATCAGAAAGTATCTTATTCCGACGCCACACCTTTTCTCCTTCCTGAAAAGTGACATCTCGTTTTCTCAAGTTATAAGATTTGACGTTTCGTAGGTAAGCATTATGTAGTCGATGACGTATTTCTTCGCGGATATCCGATAAAGTCTTCAGATTTGCTGTAAGCAGTTCTCTATCGTCCGGCAAGAGTTCGCAGTCATCGGTTGATTTTATTTCACCATAATAACTACCGGTAATAGGGATAAGCCTTCCAAAGTTTAAAAATGCTGGGCTATAACCAGTAACTTCATGTTTAGCAGTGTTGAGGGCAAATTGAATTTCTTTGAGATGTTGGTCCCAAGTGCGATGGTTTTCTCCTACGTAGCTCCTTATTGCTGTCCCGACTGTCCTATTAATTCGCTCAACTGGATTACATTGCGGGTGGTATCTAGCATTGTACCATATTTTCTGTACATCGTACTTTTTGGCAAAACGTTTAAATTGTGTTCCTGCTAGTTGCGAACCGTTATCACAAATTATGAACTGTGGAACGCCATAAACCAAAAATACTTCATTTTCCATGAATTTAACAATTGTGGAAGCTATTGCTTTCCTCATGGGTAGCAGCAATGTATATTTAGTGAACCAGTCAGCTACGACCAATAAATAACTATTGCCTTTACTAGAACGGGGCAACGGACCCATTATATCCACCGAAATTATTTGCCAAGGATATTTGACTTTCTTTTCAGAACCCATTAAACCCATTTGAGATTTATTCGGCATCTTCTGAGCATTACAAACTACACAGGAACGAACGTACTTTAAAATATCGCGTCGCATCTTGGGCCAGTAATAGAATTGCTGAACTCTAGCTAATGTTTTAAAGAATCCAAGGTGGACACTAGTTGGTTGATCGTGATAAATTGACATGATTTTACTTCTTTGACAGTCTGGTACTAGTTCTTTCCATTCACTCTCATTACTAGCTAACGGAGTATTTGTTGAAATCTGTTTATAGACACGGTCATTCTCTACCTTCCATTGTGGATACTTTTCAGAATGCTGTAAAATTTTATCACGCAAATTTTGATACCAATTATCTAAATTATCTAATGTAAAATTTATTATGTCTACTTCTGGATTTGCACGGGATAAAGCATCAGGTACAACATTAAATTTACCTTTACGATGGATCAACTCAAAAGTATATTGTTGTAGTTTTAAAGACCACCGTGCCAACTTACCGGTTGGTTCTTTTAATTTGTTTAACCACAGAAGAGAATAATGGTCGGTTATAACCTTAAAATGTGTGCCTTCAATATACGGTCTAAATTTTTCGATACAAAACAGTAACGCCAAAAGTTCACGTTGGGTTATGCAGTAATTTCTTTCTGCTTTCGACATAGCTCTAGAACAGAATGCAATAACAACCTCCTCACCATTTATCTCCTGAGTCAAAACTCCCCCTAAACCAGTGTCTGAGGCGTCACATTGAACAGTGAATGGCTTCTCAAAGTCCGCGCAGCGTAGGACTGGCGCTGAAACAAGTGCTTGCTTGATCTTAATGAAAGCTTCTTCGGCTGCCGCATTCCATTCGAGTTCTTGTTTCTTCTTCTTTTGTTTCAAGAGGTCGTTAATTGGGGACATTAACGTGGAGAAGTGCGGAACGAAGCGTCGGTACCACGAGCACATACCCACGAATCTCTTCATTTCAGTGGCGGTTTTCGGTCTTGGATAATTTACCATCGCTGATACCTTATCCGGGTCGGTCCGCAATCCATCCCCGTCAACAATGTATCCCAAATACCTAAGCGAATTTTTGAAGAATTCGCATTTCTCTATGTTGACTCTCAAATTTGCATCCTTTAGTCTCTTTTTAACCGTCTCCAACAAACACACGTGTTCTTCAAAAGTTTTGGAAACCACAATAATATCGTCCAAGTAACAGAAGATGTTTGGCTCAAGCTCCGGTCCAAATACTGCATCCATTAAACGCTGCTGGGTCTGAGCAGAGTTGCAAAGACCAAATGGGGTAACGGTAAAGCGAAACATTCCACGTCCTGGAACTGTAAAACCAGTCTTCTCCTTCGATGCCTCATCAAGAGGTATCTGCCAAAACGCAGCTCGCAAATCAATGGAGGATATGAAGTGGGCATCTCTCAACATACTTAATATGCGCTCGATGTGGGGTAACGGATAACGATCTGGAACTGTGACGGAATTCAGAACTCTACCATCAAAACAAAATCTGTACTCGCCATTTGCCTTTTTAACCAGCAACACTGGTGAGCTCCATGCACCATGCGAGGGTTCAATTACTTTTAACTTCAGCATCTTATCTAGCTCTTGATTTAAATGATTTAACATGTAAGGAGACATCAAGTATTGCTTTTGCTTAAAAGGTTTGGCAACACCCGTGTCTATAGAATGGATCAATTTATGAGTTCGCCCTAAATGACTATCAGTACTTGCAATTTCTTGAAACGACTGCTTGATTTTGTCAATTTCATTCTTGTGAGTTTCAAGATCAGTTTTATTCTCGACTGGCACAAAATTTTCTATCGTACACATGCAATTTTGGATGTCCCATGTTTCAGTTTTATAATCAATATTGACAGAAAATTGTCGGCAAAAACTACTCCCTAATATTACTGAATGGTTCAAAGATGGCACAACATAGAAATTAACAACTCGACATTCACTATTAATACAAACTGGTATATCCACTTGACCTACAATTACTTGTTTGCTCCCATCAGCAGTGGTGACATACTTATTCTCAAACTTATCGATTTTAAGCTTAAATTTATCGATAATTCCATAACCACTTTTACCTATCACCGAATGATTTGCTCCCGAGTCCAGCAAAGCAATCATCTTGACGCCAAAAATTTGAATTTCAACAAAAGGCCTATTGTCGTGACGTTTTTTAACAAAAATTGGGGAAACCTCGGATGACAACGTAGGGTTTTCCTTTTTAGTAATCTTATTTGATCTATTTAAAGATTTTTGCGTGACCTGCTTGTAATTATATCTGTAGGGTACCTGTCGGTCACGTACAGATGACCCGCGAGTTAGTTTTTTGAGCAAGAGCATTCCCTAATGGTTACATTAGGATTACCACAACGGTAACAAAACTTGGAAGGTTTAGCATAGCAGTATCTATATGTATGGTTAGGCTCCCTACAATTCCAGCAAATTACTCTTTGTTGTGCATTAATCTTCGGAGAATTGCGCTTTACAGAATCACTGGTACTAGGTTTATCAGTATTGACATTGAAGTTGCTTTTAGAATATGTTCGAGTAGTGCACTGATCAAAATACTTGCCTTTTGTAGATCTAGAATCTAAAGTACAAAACTGTGAACTGTTTTGATTTCGTTTAAGCATCTCAGCTTCATCTAGTTTCTTGCAATAATGCAAAAGATCTGCAACACTTGTCACAGGCATTAAAGCTAATTGTGTTATATAAAAAGGCAGCAAATTTCTCTTAATATACTTTAGCTTGGTTGACTCCGCTACAAAATGACCTAAACGAGCAAAAAGATTTTCCATTGAAGCGATATAAATATGAACTGGTTCACCATCGGCTTGTATTCTATCACGAATTTGTTCCCAGACACAGTCAACGTAATCACTCGGCAAAAATTCACGCTTCATTAAATTAATCAGAGAATCCCAATCATTAATTGTATTCCTTATGGAACGGAACCAAATTAACGCATTCCCACTAAAAAGTTCTGTAGCCGATTCGAACAACTCTTTTTTACTGACGTGACGAGATACACATAACTCATCAATACGTTCTAAAAATGAAGACAAGTCGGAATGTTTATCACCCGAGAAATGAATATTCCATTTATATACTGGAACTGATTTTATAGAATTTTGTATTACGTTTTGTGTAACAGGTGGCTGTTTTACCGTGGGGAACATGACACTACTAATATCCAATTGAGTTGGATTCTGTTCTTTAACTTTGTCTTGAAGCAAAACTTCAAGTTGCAAACTGTCAGCTAATGATTCATTTTTAAATAAAACTACTTCATCATGTTCATCATTATCTGGAGCAACAATACGTTTTATTCTTTCAGTAACATGTACTATTCTAGAGATAACGCGTTTATAAGTTGAATCAGCTTCAGATCCTTCGAATTCTGTTATTACGTCACTGATTGATTTTAAAGTGTTCTCTATGGCAACCTTTTCAGTTTCGAAGTCAAAATTATCATCGACAATCGATAAATTAGTACGGTTACGATCTCTTTCAAGCAAACGTGCGAGCATCTTACGTTTTTCAGCAGCATCTTTTCGTTGTGAAACGATTCCGCGAATTCGCAATTCATAGTTAAGCTCATCAACCAACAAATGATTTGGTTTCATCATTGACACATCCATCGCATACCAAGCAATACAGACGGAAAACAAAATAATTCTAATTAAACACAATACGTAAAAAGACAAATAGATATACGTAATATTAAACAAAATAATTGAAACTACGACGCACTCGATTCTGTGGCTGTGTACGATGCAAATAAATGTACACTCGAAAGCAAATGGCACAAGAACCTACAAGTAAAAACAACTGGCTCCTTATCACTCAGGCAGATTGATCGCGTGTCCACAAACGATGGAAAATTTTAATATGTGATTGCAAACAAAATCAGAAAATCGGGCCCCACGTTGGGCGCCAATTCGTGTGACATAAAATTATGTCACACTAGCTAACGGCAGCTTTTACGCCGGGTAGAGCGGGATCCGTGGTTCGAACTTCAATTATATTAAATCGGGCGCCACCAATTTTATAAAGACACTCAAAATTGGAAATTCTGTTTATGGACGTTAATAAAGCGATAAGTCTTACAAATCTCTATCGGCATATATTGAGGAGAACGGTACAAATCAGATAATAAGTTATGCAGTGATGTACATAAAAAAATGGACAAACGCGGTTCTCCCATGCAAAGCTTTGCGTGAGCTTACAACCAATGTAATGTGTAATGTAAGTAATGTGTAAAACAAATAATGAAAATAGTAACCGCTCGGTATTTTAATTATCGCAACTTATCTGATCTCCTTCGATTCGCTATAGTGGAATGGCCGTACTTTTGGTGTTCTGCCTGGAGGAGGGCTCTCACGGTTTCCCGGATGAATTCGATAGATCAAATCCGAGTTCTGGACTACAAGGAAAATGGTCGGCACTTCTGGGATGTGCCCCGTACGTAAGACCCTATTCAATTGTTTAGATGAGTATACATTAATAGTTCGAACACAATAATTACCTCGATCGTCGAAGGTCTTTCCCGAATAAGTTGGATTGTTACAAATGTAGATATATTAATGTGTGGTGAAGCTTATTGGCTCCTAAATCAGGTAAGTCTTATTGGACGAAATAAATTTGATGGTTTCAGAGGCGAATGGTACTCGTGCTATTGCCTTCTGATGCCAGCCACAGAATGCCTGTTTTTACCAATGCACGGAGGCCACGGAGATACGATTAAGATAAAATGACATGGACCTTTAAAAATATGCAGGCAACCCAAGTTGCTTAAAGAGGTAAGTTGCAATATTGTAATTATTATTAATGAAATTACTATTAAAATTAACCTATTTTACTTTCAGGGAAACGCTTTACGGCAGTATGATAAATTGCATTACTAGTATACGATGGATTAATAATAAATATACCGCTTTTGTGTTACTTTGTTTGATTGCAACAAAATAAAAATGCTACATGTCACAAAACAAAATACACAAATAAAAAATTGAAAACTGATCCATCTTATAAAAATTTATAAAAATTTTATACAAAAATTGGGTTTAGCTATGGGTTCTTCCCTTAGTCCTTTTTTAGCTGAACTTTTTATGAATAATTTAGAAAAAGATATTTTCAAAAACATTTGCTTCTCTCCTCACATTAAATTCTGGTACCGTTATGTAGATGATGTTTTGTGTCTTTTTACAGGTAATTCTTTTGATCTAAATAACTTTCTTACTTTTATAAATTCTTTACACACTTCTATAAAATTCAGCTATGAAACAGAAATTAATAATCAAATTTCCTTTTTAGATTTATTAATTTCACGTAACGAATTTTCTTCTTACCTTTCTTTTGAAATTTTTAGAAAATCTACTTGTACAGACAATGTTATTTCTTATTTTTCTTTACACCCTTATGCACACAAAATGGCTGTTTTTCATTCACTTTTTAATCGACTTTTTAAATTACCTCTGTCATTAAATGCTTTCGAAAAAGAATTGGGTGTAATACTACAAATTGCTTTCAATAACAATTTTCCTAATTATTTAATAGAAAAACTTTATTTTAAGTATTTGACAAAATTTAAATTTTCTTTCTGTACCACTTATTTGGATGAAAAAGTTAAGGTTTGGTTTCCTCTTAAGTTTGCTGGTCAAGTCTCAGTTAGCCTATCTAAATTATTTTCTTCTAATGGAATAAATATTGCTTTTTCTACCGTAGGCAGTGTGTTTTCCCGTTTTGTCCGTAATAAAGACCAAATTTCAATTTTAAATAATTCAGGCGTTTATAGTTTTTCATGTAATGATTGCAATTCAGTTTATATTGGACAAACCGGAAGATCCTTTTTAACTAGAGGTAAAGAACATTTGAAACAATTTGAAAAGTATAAAAATACAGATATTGTTACAACAAATTCTTCGTTAGCTAACCATTTATTAGTAAATAAACACACTGCCACGCTAGACAATCTAAATTCATTACATTTGTGTACTAAATCATCTAAATTAAATTATTTGGAAATTTTAGAGATTTATAAAATTATTAACGAACAAAATTTTACTATTCTAAATGATTTTTGTAATTTCAATTGTCCTATTCTAAACTCTTTGTTTGATCTAAATTAATGTTTCGTTTGAGTTACTGGCATGTGGGTTGCATTTCAGTTTGTAGTCAAGTTTGCTTGTTTCTGATTTTTAACTTTGTCAAACTGTTAGTTTCCTTTTAACGTTTGTACTGACGATGGCTAGCATGTAGCCGAAAGCGCTTTACAATTGAAAAATAAAGTGGAAGTTCACATTAAGAATATTTTCTTTTGAAGAATTAAAATACACAAATTTCGAAGAAAAAAATCCAGTTGTTCTTAACATTTGTAACAACTCACTATAAGCTAGTTTTCAACACAGCAAAGTGTCAGCAGCCTCCGTATTCCTTTATCAGCTCAAGTTCAGATTAAATTTATGTAATTTTCAGCTTCAGTTGGGCCAGTTTTTCAGTCCGCACAGATCTACCTCAAACGAGCGAATTTTAAATAAAACCAGGAATCTTTACTTCCAGGCCAATCCGCAAACTTCGTTCGAAATTTCGTTATTTGTGCAAAACTTCACCGAGGGCGCAAATCCTTCGAGATTCATTCCTACCAGATACATTTATTTGAAAAAACCCCGCCTGACCCTCCCATTCAAGTAACGACGCGTTCCTCAGTCCCACGAGTAAAAAAAGTTCGGGTCGATCGTTCTTTTCTTCGCGGGGCTCTTGATCAAAAATTCCTTCTGCATTTTCTAAACAAATTAACTGCGAGAGCACGATGTAAAACACGTCGTCGTCTCTCGACCTAGCGATGCAGGCGCATCCATAATTTAGACGTGGACCGGTGTTGCAGGGAGTTCAACCCTGTTTACCGACCCCTAATCTTAACTTCCGGCCCGGACATGTTTAGAGGGGCGGCATTTCGGGAGGACTCCATTTCCGGTCGGCGGACTCACGGGCCGAGTGAATATTACATTCGGAGATAAGGCCGTTCGATACGGAGAAGAATTTTAAATAATAATTATTATTAAAGGCGTTTTCAAACTACAAATTGTACCGTGAGGGGCAATAGTCGCCATTTTCACTCCAAAAAGAGCGAGGAATTTGAACGTGGCAAAMACGAAATACGATGGTGAATGCTTTCAGTGTCCATAAATATAAGATAATATTTTGTCGGATAGATCGCTGTCTCTTGAAAACACTGACAAAAAGTTAATAGTCTGACGTTTCGATTACACCTGTAATCTTTGTCAAAGGCGAAGAACCTCAAAATTTGCCTGACACAAGTTCAAACAAAATTTTGAAAGTAAATAAACAAATCACCAAGGACGCGAGACGTCTAAGAAACAACGTGCCAACCTGATAAAAAAGGAACCTAACGATGAAAAGTAGGTACGCGTTTGAAAGAACACATACGTGCTACTAGGTTGCAACAGATAGATAAATCTTCCGTAGCTGAACACTCATATTTGACTAAACACATGATTGATTTTGATAAAACAAAAATTCTACATAGATGCAAAATATTATCCCAAACGTCTAATAAAAGAAGCTATAGAAATCTGTAGGAATACTAATAATTTTAATAGAGATTTTGGAAATTATGAGTTAGGTGACATTTGGAACTTTTGTTTGAACTTGTGTCAGGCAAATTTTGAGGTTCTTCGTCTTCGACAAAGATTACAGGTGTAATCGAAACGTCAGACTATTAACTTTTTGTCAGTGTTTTCAAGAAACAGCGATCTATCCGACAAAATATTATCTTATATATACACGAAATATTAATACACGAAATTACTGATCAGTGATGGGCGTATGTCGCCCCATCTTCCCTGCTACATTATGTCAAATTAAAAGACACCATTTTTAGTGCGAATTAGAGGCGCAATCAACTGTTCTCGTTAAAGCGGTTGGGAGGTTTTGACAACTTTGGCGTCGCTGACTAATTTAATATAACATTTGTTTCGGCTGACATCGAGAATTGATAAACGCGCTGTATATTAAACCACCTTGTTTCAATCCACCCCCGTTTCGCGCCACGTAGTACGTGAATCCGCGTAATTTATGATATTGCCAGGAAGCCGCCGTTGCGAAAAGACGCCCGAATTCGTCCGGTATTCAATTGCAAATTGGATTTTTGATTAATGCCCCAATTTTACGCACGTTCGCCTCATGTTTTTAATTGGTTTTTCTACTCAAGTAAGATCGTCCCGCGACGGGGGTGGCGGCGGGGACCCAATTAAAAACCGCTGTGCAACGGCCGATTTCTGCTGCGTAATAACAATAACGGGAAGAATAAAAATGCCGGATGAACCCCGGCTTTATTGGCGAGATGTTGCAGATTTATGGGCCCGATACGGACCGCGCTAGGCGAATAGCATATTTCCAAGATGGCGGTCTGTATAACCCAGTTTTGACRGATTKTACGCGACAAGAAAGCCTCCCCCGATGAGCCATTCATTATGCTTTTTTCATATATGATGGTGCAAAGATAATGTCAAATCAAAATCGCCTTTAATTTGGTTCCAGTGTGCAACAGGACGTACTACGGGGACGTGGGGAAGACTTACGACCTCCGTGTAATCAAGACGCCGGAGACGAGGCTGCCTTACCTTTGCCACTTAACGTTCACTGCCAACGGACAGAGCCACGGAGATATAGTGCAGGTACTTAATTGAGTAGCACCTAGCTGCAAAACAGCGCCAAATCCGAGAGGACGAAGAACAAAGGGAAACTGAATTCCGGCATAATTACGACATCAGGGCGTCCTTGTGTGTATATATCTTAGAGAGAAATTAGTTTTGCTCGTTTTGCCAAGACCCCATAAAATTTCACAGGTTTCGTTAGTATATTTTGACTCAATTTGAACGGTCCTGCCTTTGAGACACATAATTTCACAAGAAATCTTGCTGTGTGATTAATTTACCTATTTATACTCATTTACAAGCTAGTAGATAGATGGCTGTTATGTTTGCACGAAGTAAAGAAGAAACATCGAAATTTCTTTCAACCAAGAAAAAAATTTTTGTAACTATAATAGTTTTCATAACAGAAGACGAAGAATGCAACTATCGGGGTGTCAATAGACTTTATGCTATACCGTTGTATTAAATCTGATAAGATCGTGGCCAAAAAATATGTTAAATTTTACTATTACTATTTACTATTAAGGCAGCGTAGCAAAAACGGATACACTGTTTTATTCGAGTTCTAGAAATCATAGTTCCATTCTTGAGGTTGGCGATTTCTTTGCAAGTTAAAATTGAAAGGAAATCTCGCACTACTTTTTCTTTAAAACAGGTATCGAGTGAGCTTGATCCCAAATCATCTAAATGTCCAACAAATCTGTGTACTTTCGATGTACACCTCCCCATCTTTTCCCTCTGGAATTCCATTTCCCGCGCCACTTTATAACGACTTCGATCCATTCATCATTTTAATGAGGCGAGTGGCGGACTCCGAATTACAAATTTTAACATCGCGCCCGCGTTTAATAATAAAGGCGAAAACTCGCCGGATCCGTTTCTTCAATTTGTAAAGTGTACACGATAACGAAAGTAATAAATAAAGTTACCGTCTTATCGCTGGGGCCCTTCCCTTAAAGGATAACAATTACACAAGTTCTTGACTCGGACGCTAATTTATCATACTGGAGCTCGTTAAACGTAAGAGGACGATTTTCGCTCACGAGGAGTCGTGTCCTCTTCTTTTTTTTTGGGGACGAGTGACAAATGGAACCCGCCGCGTCGTTAGTCAGATTATACAGGGAGCTTTCGCAATTMGTCTTGAGGCATTAATTGCTACAGGTTGCGGAATTTTCATGCGCTATCGAAAGGTGGCCCCAAAACGTAAGATCAGAAAAAAACAATTTTTTCCTAACATCACTACATTTATTTGATTTAACCCCCTATGGTATTCCTTTTGCTACGCTTTGTTTTGTTCAAAGCATCTTAACAGGAGTAGCTACCCGGTTTTTTAAATAGATTAATTCTGCGATCAAACGGTGTAGTTTCTATAGTAATTGCACATCGTTCACTCCAAGGTATATCTAACTGCATACATAACAACGATAATCTCTAGCCGTAGGGTTTAAACTATACATATGTAGCCGGATGATTATTATCTGTCTAGTTTACGTTCGATAATCCTCTGGCTATCAGTTCGCAATCACATTGCTTTGGACAAACGTTATAATGGAAGTGTTTAAATCTCACTTGGTGCTCTACAAACCAAAATTGTTTGGAATATTCTTCACAATTTCATAGCAAATCCCAGACAAACTGTTTTGGATTTCTAATTGTTTATTTCACACGGAGTGCCTGCATATATTTAACTATTTTAGCGAGATTCTTAATTATAATCATTCAAAGAAAGCATTTGTTGAAATGAAAAGTGACTATTGGAGATTATGGAATGGTTTCTGATCAAACAGTCAAATTTTCTAGCTAAATTAGTCTTTTAATTCTTCAGTGCACTTTGGTGAACACAGCAGCACAGTTAAAAGTGCAATGACGTTAAATCAGGAGACTTGAATGGAGATTCTACAATTCCAATCCCACCAATATCAATATCATCAAGAAAAGACGAAGTTCAGATATTGTCAAACTCGAATTTTAATGTTTCATAGACCCCTCATAATATCATGTTGATTGAATACTATTTTTTAACGATAGAACGTCGTATTTTGTAAGAGTCTCGCCGTGAATATTAACCGACCCTTTTCTCGTGGATTTTTTTCCTCCACTCCGGGTATCCAATCTTGGATTCCCATTGACGTTGACGGCCATTGTTCCTTATCAGATGTCAACGGGAAGTAGCACAATGGATTTAATTTTTCAGTCGGGAATCGATCAAGACCCTTTCGGAAACTTTCAATGGGCCATCCGCCACTTCGATGTATACGAGTCGAAGTTTTTTCCACGGAAAATTTTCAAAACAGTCACGAGCTATCGGCGGCGTTATTAATTATGCCATCGGGGGGTGGGTGGGCCTTAATTATGTCGGATGTGACGTGTGACAAGCGGTACAAYTGTCGAATTAATGTGTTAGAAGCGATTCCATATACCGTCCGATKATTGAGTGTTCTCGACGAAATATACGGGGAAACATATTTCACGCTCCGMGTCAAATTGGTGCAGTGGGGTGCGTAGATCTTCGGAAACGTCGGAACGGGTGAAACGGTTCCGATCGATAGGATATGTGTTGCGATTACACCCCGTTTTAAGTATTAACCGGTGATATTTCTTCGGGAGCGGGCGCCGCGCATTTTCTGTATCGTCTCGGGTGTGAAGGGGGGGACGTAAATCTTGCCGTTGTTAAAAATGTCTTGTCATCAGGTCCAGAATGGGTCTTAATCGCCGACGCTTGCAGATTAGATAGAGGGCGTCGTTCCGCCGGATTAAGAGGTTTGATAAAACGCCCACTTCTTTTGTTTCTGTCCTCGTACCGATCAATCTTTCGGGGAGAAATGCAAACACCGTATAATTGGGGGGTGAACTCGTCTTCTGCCATAATAAAATAGTTTTCTTTACAGAAATAATGGAATCGTTCAACCAAAAATGAAACAAAATATATCTATAACCTAAAGGCCAAATAAAAACATGTATATTCTGAGAGTTCTTGATAAATTCATATAAAAATCTCGTGTGAACATCTCCCATGAAGATACATCTTAAAAAAATGCCAAAATTTATATTATTTATTTACACCGTAGAAAAAGTAGTTTATTTACCTGTTTTTTCGTAATCTTGGAAGCAATGTGTGACGTTAATTAATCTATAATAGATGCAGCTTATTTGTTTCGATATTCATTGAACAGATGAAACAAAAATATTTGTTACATTGGCTTCTGGAGTTTTTCGAATATCTTATCATATGGTAATAATCTTTCAGAACTAAGTCGTTGGCACATTCTTCTATCATCTTTTAGTGAAATCTAAACTGGCTGACGAGGCGTCATACTAAAGATAAAATGGTATCCTTTAAACGTGACACATTTTGCTACAAAAGGTACCTCCTAACAATGTTTGTTATGCTGGCTGGCCCATAATATAAGTTAAATATTGTAATTACCTCCATTTTTACAATCTTCATATTACTTTTTCGTATTTGACGCTTTAGAATGAATTGAAATTGTTTTTATATGTAACAAAGTGAAACAACTCCACTTAGAATGTCAGTTTGTACATCCACAGCGAGTTTATAATTTGTTAAACAAGGCTAAGAAAAAACAATTATTTATTGGAGAGATTACTGTTGAATATGCAGAATTTATCAAGAACTTCCCCTCACACCCCTAAAAATTAGAAAATGGTACTTACATTACATAAAAAAATAAATTGTGTATTGCTACGGAGTTGGCTAAATGAGACAGTTTAATATCAAATGATCTTTGGATATTGGTTAAGCTCTTAAAATCAAAAGAAAAATAAAAAGATATGATAAAGACGATGTACTGACTAGAATAGCTCGCGATTATATAAGATAAAACCTTAGGATGCTAGTAATTTAGAGATTAGGTATTATAAAAGTGAGCAAGTTTTAACTTCATGGGAATTACAAAACACGAAAAACTAATGCATATAAAGCACATATTAAACTCACTGAAGAAAGTAATGACGGCCGCTGGTTGGATATCGAAAAAAAATAATGAAAGAAAGATTTTTCCATCAGTACATGATTTTTCTCAGATGAATTTACATTTACAACTAATGGTGTTGTACTATCTCAAAATTTCCGGCATTTTAAACGAAGGAGTCCAGCCCAGTCAAATATTAATAATGATATTAAAAAATCGATAATATTTCGCCCAGTAATGATCATTTTCTCCATGTGTTCTAGCTCATCTTCGACGAGTTCCGCGTCGGCCGTTACGAAGCTTCCGCACTCGACGGCTGTCCCGATGGCTACATGCAGCTGAGCGAGCTGGGCCGTCCCTTCACCGGCGGCTCCTGGTGCGGATCCTCTTCTGGTCCCGCCGCCTACTACAGCGAAACCTCCACGGTGACGGTATCCATCAAGCTCTTCGCGTCGCCCCAACAACCATTCCAGTTCCGACTGCGTTTCCGCTTCGTCTCACGCAGGGAGGCCGTCGTCAGGTTCGGATCGCCATCGTCTCCGTTGGAACGGGGTCAGGTGGCACCGGGAACTTACTGCACGAGGCAGTTCGAAGAATGTTACAAGAAGCCGTGTCGCCTGCAATCGCCGAATTACCCGGGGATGTACCCGAGGAACGTCTCCTGCTATTGGAGCTTGAGGCAGAAGATAGTGCCGAAGTGCAAGCACGCCATGATTGCCGTTAGGCAGGAAGCGGCCCACAAGATGCATATGAAGAGATCGATCAGTGTGGCCGGGTTGAATAAGACGGCGAGGGCCTTGAGGGCGTGGAGAGACTGCACGGGGGAGAGAGATCATTTGATTTTTTACGATGGTGGTTCCACTAACGATCCCGTCTTGGCGAAATACTGCGGAGGAGATTGGTTACCAAGAGTCGTATCTAGAGGACCCGATATGCTTGTAGCCTTTCATTCCTCTCCTTTCAGCATACCTTTACACTCTCCACCATCGCATAGCCCACTGAGAGGGTTCGAATTGGACGTGGACGTCATTTTCGCCGACTCGGACTCGTTGGATTACTCGCGAGAAAGCTACAGGTGCGAATTCGAAGTGAACGCCACGAATCCAGACAGCGACGAGATCTGGACTGGCAGGGGACGTAGGGGACGGATCGTCAGTCCTAGACATTCGCTACCACCAAACACAACCTGCACTTACAATTTCAGAGGTTACAGAAACGATCTGGTTTGGTTAAGCTTCGTTTCTTACAGTCACAGGGCTCTGTTGGTCGGAGAGAGCGCACATTTACTTGGAAACAGCTCGATTAACGGTGGATGCGGTACGAAATTGAGGATATGGGATGGAAACTTGCTCCTAGAGGACAAATGCGACGATCCTCCGCGATTATGCGACCACAGCGCTTTAAGCAACGCAACCAGAATGACGAGACCGTGCTCTTTAGACGAAAGCTACCTGTCAACCGGAAAAAGTTTAGTTCTGCAACACTACACCGAAGATGGTACAGCTTTACATCCGGCGAGCTTCAAACTCAAGTACGAATTCGTAGATACAAGAATTGGAGGTGAACCACTCTCCGAATCGAACAACTGTCAGCGACTGTTCAAGAAAGCGCACGTAGGCGAAGTCACATCCCCTCGCAACATCTTTTTATTCGGCAGGGGCGGTGCGAGCAMTCTCCACTGCGTTTTTCGCTTCCAAGCCGATCCAGACGAGAGAATTCGATTAATAATAAACAACGCCACTTTCGGGCTGAATCCAAGCTGCGAAACTGTGAGCGATCCTCACAGCAATCGTCCAATTTGCCAACACCAGCTCGGAAGCAAAATAACAGAGTTGAGTGTTTGGGAAACGCCGTGGAAAGACGTGAAGCTACCCAGAGCTTGCATCTGCGACAATTCCTCGTTAAGTTCTCGACCCATGGTGTTCCTATCTTCGTCTAGAATGTTGGAATTGCACTACATAGCCAAAGACATGAAAATAACGGACGACTACAGTTTGTTCAACTTTCACGCAACCTTTGAGTTGGTCAAGATGCCCGATTGCTCCAGACGACAGAGATTGAGAGGAGATGGTGGCGACGTGGTGTTTTCGAATCCACCCGTGGATCGTACGGATTTACTATGTGCCGGTATGCCCTATCTGGTATGTATAATTTTTATAAAAAGTCAAATTCTTTCAATATAACACTATTTGGTACAGACAAGAACACAATTCATGCAATCAAAACGTAGGTACATTACAGAGGAGAACGACTGAACTCTCACTATTATATCGTAATGGAACTGTTGTAAAAAGAAATGTTTGAGTTCAGAAACGAAACAAATTTCTTGCAGGTGGAGGCCAGGTTCAACCGGAGCCTGTTTCTGCTGAGCTGGGGAGCTTTCCTCCCCCTGAGGCTCCGAATCGAAGAACCCACCCGATGTCCAACCAGCAATCGAATCCTGATTTACTCCGGACGACCCCTGAAGCTAGTGAGGGCGTTGTGTCCGGCAGAACCCGGCTCCAAGTCCCTGGCGGTGCACGTCTTCAGCGAAGAGTGGTGGGGTGACGGTGTCAGGATGCACCAAAGACCCCCGAATTTCCTCGTCGAATGGATAGGTGGCGAACCGGGCGTGGCCGGCTTCAGCTGGCTGGAGATATCGCGTTCCAGATCTTCCCTCCTTCAACAGCTCCAGGTCCCGGTGAACACCTCCTCCAACGAGACCGACCTCGAGTGTCCCTTCAAGTGTCCCGAGCTCGAGGCCTGCATCAGCCCGTCTCTGTGGTGCGACGGCAAGGACCACTGTCCATCGGGATGGGACGAGTCGGAATCGCAGTGCGGGGCCGCGTCGCGGTTGCTCAGCTCGCTGCCGGGGGCGGCTTTGGCGGCCGCCGCCGCTGTAGCCGCCTCTCTCCTTTTGCTGCTGTGTCTGGCGCTCCATCGCCTCAGGGCCAGGAGGAGGAGGAGGCTGGCCAAGAAGAAGCTGCTGACGGGTCCCCGATTGCTGGATCCCGGGTTGAATTCTTGACACAAGGCGCCGCCTCCGGTCGAGTATATACACGTGGACAGGGAAACGACCGTATGAGGTTAGGTTTCGTACCGGTTCTCCGTCCCAGTGCTCACTACTTTTTTTTTCTTTTTTAACCGGGTGCCTTTTACGTCGTGGACAAAAAAAAGTGTGCGTGAAAACGGTTGTGATCTTTACTATTAGAAGGTGCGATCGTTGGCTGCGTTCACCGGTCAAATTAAACATCGAACGATGGATCAAGGCAGTTATTTTTGCAAAAATTAAATCCAAATTTTCGACCTTCGCAGTTATTGTCAAAAAAATCTCGAAATTTCCGACCTTTTTTGAGATTTTGTCGAGTCTGATCGGTAAGGACTGTTAAAGTAAATAAAAAAATAATCATCCTACCTAGTCAAAATTGGTCGAAAATATCGAGGCTTTCTTGATTTAACAATAAGCAAAAATACGTGATTTGACTCATTTTGACTGAACTGATAAGAGTTAGGTACTGTATCAGGATTAACGGTGGTAAAGCGTGTACGATCGTGGAATACCAATTATCGGCGCTGTACGTACGGTGCCTCGATAATTGACGTAATCAAATAATAAGCAGGCGGAGTATACCGGCAACGTAATTTGCATTAAGCGGCCCGATATAGTCGGTCCTACCGGCACGTATCGGGGATTTCAACTTCGAGCGAAAGAAATTACTACGCCGGCTCCTGAAATTTCGGCAGTTTATGAATTATTTACCCGGCACAATTCCAATCAGACAAGCTCAAAGCGAGATTGTCATAGCCTTTATTTGATTATCAAACACAACACGGCATAAATTACACACGCGACTGCATCCTGCTGGCATTATCTTATGAATATAGATAACAAAGGTACTACATCCCCTATATTCGGGTAAGAGTTTTAATTAATTCAATTAACGTCGAGGAAAAATATCCCCACACGGGAATTCCCATTTCGTTATTCCATAACAGTTAAAAACACGTACACAATAATTTTTAAGATACATATCGCAAAATGTACGATCTAAAATCATGTTTTGGAAAAAAATAAAAAAAGGCCGGCCCTAGCAAAAAACATTTTATAATTTTGCAGTGTGGCATCAGTCTTCACATACCTATTAGGTAACATCAAATATAGATACCTACGCTATCAATAAACAGCAAAATTACAAACAGGTATGTATCTATTGAATCTACATAATCTACAGTTGCACAATTTTAAAGTCAAATAAATTTAAACCATACAAACTCCAATTTACCCATACTTTACAATAAGGTTCGAATTTTATGCTGGAAGATAACAGATTTATGACACGACAAGTGTTTTTCTCTGACGAAGTAACGTTGACGTCTAACGGTACAATAATATCGCAAAACTGTAGACGGTAGAGCAATGTCCAAACCACAGACGAACGTTTATTTAAAACTAACGTATGGTGACATTCACGAAGACAAAATTTTGGACCATTCTTTTTTCGAAATTATACGAATGAAAGATACCTACAGCTTTTAAATAACCAAATACTTAACTTTTTTGTAGAGCTACCTTTATGGACCGTTTCAAAATGAATTTAACTGACCAGTACAAGTCCAAAAACGAGGCTGCTCTGTAAGGGGCGTTGGTCGATACGACCGCATACGCTCCTGCTGGATTAATTGATACATCTGCAGCGTGACAAGTGACTGGAAACTGCTGAGCGTTCCTATTCGATATCCGCAAAATTTGCCAGCCAACGATCGCACCGACTGCGGAAAGTGTGAAATGAACTTCGCTTTAAAAAACAAAACCTAGACAATCTTAACTGTTAAAAAGAGAACTTCTAGTGCCAAGTGGAGATTATCGTGTATGGACGGACGTTTTTATTATATAGTTGGAGCTCTAGAACTGTTGAAGAAGAGTTTATTATAATATAGAATTTCGTTTAGAGTGCCGAGCGGTTTCCGAAAGAACAAACACGCGCTTTCGATTTACATCACCACAATCGTGTTCATTAAAAAGGAACGCTCCGAGACGTGTTCGATAAATTAACTTGGAATACGATCCGGCTCGCGTATTATCGAATTGAAATTGAAATTTACCCGCGAGGGAACGCCAAATTAAATAAGAATCTTTTCCCGAGACGCTCGATCCGATGGAGCATCCTAAGACACGCAGTTTTCGACGAAACCGTTTGGCACCGATCCTCTGACGTTGATTTTTAGAAGCATTTACTCGTTAGACGACGTTATGTGATATAATTATTTGTGAACTTCGTCTCGTAACGTATTTTTCTCCAGGGTTAACCGATTATTATTACATAACGATAGTGATTAACGCTGACTGAAGCAGGTGAGATAAAGTATCGCGACTGCCACTACATAGGATCGACTGTGTTCCTCCATTTCGGTTCCGGTTTTCTATAGACGAATTGTAAATACGAACACTATGATAAGATAATCATGTAGAAGAAATGAAGGTTGTAGAAAATGCACTTTGTAATGTACGCAAGTTCACCCCTCCCCCCAAAAAAAGAGCGTATGAATAAAGAATTGCAAAAAAAGGAAACTTCTCTTTTTCTACAACAACACTTTATTCCTACTGCAATATACGTAAATTGTGTGGTTTACCCAAAAACCACTTACGAAGTCTCAAGCTACTTAAAGCCTTCATCAAGAGTTCTAATATTTTAGTTAGTTTTGACGTGGTTTCTTTATTTACGAAAGTATCAAAACTTGAAACTTAGTAGAGATCCTTTGGATGATACGATAGCCAAATGTTCTACGTATGTAGTTACATTAAAGTGAGTAATTTTCATCTTGAAATAACACGTATGTGCCTCAAAATTACAGGGGTGGCATACTCCTCCAACTACAACTGAAAATTACCAAAACTAGAATTGCAACTTGTTCACAAACCTAACCAAAAACATATGACTTTTTTGTAAAACAAGCATTTCCCAGGCTTGGCTGAATAAAATATTATAGATTCGCTAGATTATGCACAGACGCCCTAAATCTGCCGATTCCGATTGTCTCATTGAAATTTTGTCCACGGTGCAGGCGAATAGGGGTCCCATTAGGTGGCCCAGTCAAATAAAAGGCTACCCACCATCTGCGCTGAATTATGTACGGAGACCTGGGAATAATTCAGGACCGGTTGAGGTCGGTTCTTTATTATTTATGGGCGTAGTTCATGGACTTGCTCGGGCGAAATATTCTTTTCCCGGAAAGTTGAGGGCGGTTTCATGAAATCAGCAGTATTTCGATCGTCTGGATGTGACACTTATTACTTATTAGGTCGGGAAAGGTGCAAATGGCATTTGTTTCCCTAAACTAAGTCTAAAATCTAGATTCTAGACTGACTGTCTTATTAGAGTCGTTTAAAATCAAAATTCACGTGGCAAAAACGTAAACATCGTTTATAAAAATCATAGTATTCAATACTTGCCACATATACTTCCCTCAATGCTGAATCCCTATAATAAAAGGTGGCCTATCCATCAGGATAACGAAGTATTTAAAAACATAAAATTTACTAGTACCTCATTTAATATAAAAATGGTCGCTTCGATTTTATTTAGTCAAATAAGTCGACCATATTATCGTACTTTTCAAAAGAAATCTCAATAACATAATTTTAAGTGTAAACTATGTAATTTGTTCTATAATCATCAGGTGGTCGCTAATTACAAAGTTAAACTATCGTTACAAGAAAGCAAAGAGTACAAAACCAATACATTTCTGTTTAAGTAAATTTTAGTCACTATGTTTGCCCGGATCCTTTCTTATAAATTAGTTACATTTCCAATCTGAATATTAAATTAGTCATAAAATCATAAAAAGTTATACTATACATAGTACAAAAGGCAGCACATTGCTGTTTGCCAATTAATTCTGGTTACTTCAAAGCTTACAAATTCTGAATGACGATAATGCTAATTGGAACAATAAAACCAGTAATTACCTATTTTAAAATGAGTACTTTATGAAACAAACGAGTAAAAATCTAAAATTTATGTACCGTGTACTATAATAATCTTTGTTGTGTACTTATTTTAGAACTCAAAACGAGTACTTGTTTTTAAGAAACAGGCATAAAATCGAATACTTTTTTTCTTAATGACATCGTAAAAATGTATACAGACACGTCAATGAACACCGAATAATTAAGCATGAACATACAATAATAATAATAATACAGTTGTCAAAAGAGACTTAGTAAGGCCATATTGTACTTCATTTGCAATATGTACACTTATTAAACAGAACTTCCTTTTTGTTTTTACAGATAATACCTATCCCAAGTTCGTTTGATAATTTCAAAATCATAATTAAACTGCTTGCAGGTTTTAACTTTCAAAATTATGTTTTAATTTTTTTTGGGATTATCAAAATAAATATAAAGCAAACAGTCAAGAAATCGAGTTCCAAGCTATATTTACAATTCCAAAATTTCTAGTTCATCAGAAAGTTGGTTTAAAATCGATTGCAAAATTTGTACCAAATAGCTATACAAGGTACGCCTAACAGATAGGCAACTTGCGGTTAAGTTCAAATCGTATTGCTGGTTGCCTGCATATGGGATATCTTCTCATTTACAATTGAAATATTTAAAATTAAACTTCCAGCAAAATACAAAGCGAGAGAGATTTTCTTTTTTTCGATTAGGACAAATTATTTTAAATAATAGCATATTCTCACAGAAAAGTCAATAATTACTGCGATTTAAGGCATAATGATTTGAAAAGGTTTAGAATTCGACAAATGAAACATTTTTTAAACCTAAATGTTAAAAATGCAGACCATTGACAATTTGACATTATCAACTGTGTGAAACAACCATTAGAAATAGTGATCGCAATTATTTTAAGTTCGTCCAGTGCGTGGTAACTGTCTATGTTTACTTTATTTTTTAATAGACCCAAAAAATCTTAAGGAGCCAAACCTGGCGATCGGGGTGGGCATTCTAAAATTCCCCTGCGACCTATCAATCTATTGGCAAAAACATCAAACACAAAATGTGGACTAAGCACTTGTTAAACATCAATGATTCCAGAAAATATCAAACTGTAGATACCACATTCTGTAGGTTCTGAATTCTTTCAGTTTACTGGAATATGCAGATGTTTAACTTTTTGTCCACTGATACTAGCCGACGTTTTTATTATTTTCGGAACTGTCTTCCTTAATTCAAGATATTCAATAAATGTTTAGTGAAGGAACATGAAGTACCAGCAACCACCGAACAATTTTTCTGAGATGTCATATGTAAAAAATTGTAAACTGACTGATTACATTTCGTACATTTGCTAACCTATTTGTCTATGTATTTTTTTAATTGTATCCTTTTTGATACTAACTCTTATTTTAAATTTTATGCATTACTGTCATTTCGCTGCAATTTCCCGTCGTGGTTATTTTGAAGTCTTCGGTCGCTACAGCGCGCTATCGAGCGGATATTTCTAGCTTCAAGATTTCAGTATCTCGAAAGGACTCGACGGGTGAGGTGTTGAGAGAGTGCCGTAGATCGGAATACCCATGTGCGTGGAATTATGACAACGAATTGGCTTCTTAAGGCCTTGTTTCGTATGTTCATTTTGTTTTTGCTCAACGGGAAACGCATCGTCCTCCTGGCTCAAGGTAAGCAGTGCATAATGCAAAAGCGCGATTAGTATCGACACATGAAATGACCCTTGGAGATGCGTATACATTTTTTGAACTGACCCCTGCATTATTTGAGCATCTGCGAGACAACAAACATGTTCTTTATCGGGAGTCGTTAGGTTCATTTGGTTTAATTGTCGTTAACTAGTCAGGAATTCAGTGTCGTTAAAAGTTTTAATGTCTTTTTAGAAAGAAGGCGGCCGTTCTAATGTTTACGTTTCTTTTCACAGATTTGACTTGTTGCTCGCAAGTTAGCGGATCATGCAAGACAATATGCGATAAGGTGAGTCAAAAAAGCGTTCCCCGCACGAGTTTAAAGACATTGCGGTTCCGAAATAGTCCTGGACTGGCGCCAGAACGCAGTCTTTGATTTTGTTTCGAAATCGTGTCGCCTTTGAATTATTAATTTCGTTATAAAGTCGTAAATTGGACGGCAAAGTTCCTCGACCTCGACGAATCGTCTTCAGCGAACAATGCGCGTTTCTAGATTTTCTAACGCTTTGAATATTCCCAACATGTAAACAACATGCACATTGGAACACGTATTGTGCCGTTCTTATCAATATTAAATAGGTTCAAAGTGGCACGCCTTGAATCTGTAATCATCTTCAAAGGATGGGAATACGTTTAAAAATACCCGCGCATCGAGAATAACATAAATCCAGTCGGCTCCTTTCATCTTCAAAAGGATCATCCAGCGGAACTTCACAAGTATTTTGGCGGCGTGCTTAGCTCAAGTGTAAACTAATAAATACATGGTGGAGGCCTCGCCTGCTTTTCTGCCTTCTTTTCCGACCGATTCGAACGGGCAAACGTTAAATGGCGTTAACTATTTAAGCTTAAACAACCGAGGAAGTGGCAGACGTATATCGTTCATCACGTGTTAAAATAGCCACAAGCATCTGGATACCAAGAAGCTACAGAGTAAACAACGAGATAAGCCAGCGCGAAATTACCGCTATCAAATGTCAAAATGTAGGGAAAGTTGACTGTTTTACTACAATAAAAATAGAATTCGTCGGTTATATCCTTTAAGTAGCTTTTGGACTATTTAGGTTAAAAAATGATGGTCCGATAGAAATAATAAATAGTTTGATTACTGACATTACATACATTCTATATTCAGATTATATACAGGATTAATTGAAAGTGTGGAATAACAAGGCTTATTTCTGCAATACATAAATATGCATTTTGCATCAAAATATTCTTGACGGGAGTTTTTTCGTACTTAATTATTTTTCATTTATTGAGGCTACTTTTTCTTGCGACAAAAAGCTTTATCAAACCAGGTTCTGTAAGTTCCAATACTAGTTTTTGTTAGACGAACTGTTTGACAAGAGATAACCAAATTTGCTTCCCAAATATCATATTAAACCATAATAATCAATTTCATAATTACCATTATATATTATATTTTATTGACTTGGATTTGTTTGACAATTTTACTTTGGTATAAATGTGAATCGGAACCAAACGAAAGCAAAATCTTCAATTGTTTTCATTTGGTAATTATCAACATGATAAAAGCAAAAAAAAACGAAAAAATTTATATCAAGCTGTCAGTTATCGTTACTTCCGTCGCCGCCTCATTCAATTCCTATTTTTATCAAAGGAAACGTGTCAGATCCCAAGAATGGCGGATTACATCCCAACAACTGTCCCATTGAATAAAACTTCCCCCCAAGACGTATTTCGTCTATACTATCCATTACAATGCTCGTTTATTCGGTCGTTAAACTCGTAGCATGTGTTTAGGATGCTCATTGCGTTAAATTAATCATGCCAGTGACAAGTGGCGACAAAAAATCGTGATGTGCCTTGCTCGTTTAGTATTCATGGGCCACAGACTCGATGCGTTTCCCAGAAATCGTTTCGAAACGCCCGTTTCCTATGGGCCATTTGTATTCCGCGACGATGCAACTGTTTGTATAGAAATTCATGCGAGTGGCCCCCCTGTAGTGAAATAACAGCTTACTAAATTAATCGAGGTGTCGTGCCAAAGCCGTAGGTTTCTTGTTTTGGCAAATCCATTCCAAACAGATGATATTTAAAAAAGCAGTGGTCCTAGAATACTGCCTTGAGGAATACATCTTTAATTTTCAATTCCACAGAGTGTGGAAGATATGAAAGGTTATTCTTTTCTCCTACGTTTTTTTTATTTGGCAAAGATCTACCTTGATTTCTTTGCTCCAAAACTTTTCTTGTACCCAAGTATATGATGGTCTGTACAAACGCAGTTTAATGGAAAATCTCGCACTTTGGATACAATTCCAGAAACTATTGGCAAAAATCTTAAGCTGTTAGGTGATTTCTCTTCCTAAATGGCCTTAATTCGTGCTAACATTACTTCTTGGTAATCCAGTAGATACATTTTTAAGTTTGTACTTGATAAAAAGCGAACATATAGGTATATGGTTTGTGGGTTTATTTGCGTAGCTTTTTAAGTAAGGATGGCTCTGTTAATACTCATCTTTTTTTGTTTCGCAGATATCCCTCGTCGAGATAGCGGCAGACCCGAATTTAAGGAACAAAACCGTCAGGGAAGTCGAAAAATTTTGCCCGGAGAGCCTGGTGAGTGTACACTGACGCGCGACCTTCCTTGAAACCCTAGAAATTATCTGTGACGGGAGCAATAAATTTTCGGGTAAATTAAGACGAAGACTGACGTTCAACAGATGACCTAGCTACTTAAACGGCCGCCGTAAATCAAAGAACCCAAATAGATATCGCGTTGACAAACTATATACATATACACGGAGAAGTTGTCTCAAGACCAACGGGCGGCCCACGCTTCCAATCAAGTCGTTACATAAAGCGTTATTAAACTTCATGGTTCTTATTGCTAGTGGGCGACATGTAAAATATTTAAACGTCCGGTTATCTTACGATCGTTGGTTGTAAATCGGATTCTCTGTCTTTTTCTAGAACTCCTTCTGGGAATGCCTGAACGCCACCTTTACAGGTAAGAGACGCATTATTAATTTTAATACACACCAACAAAAGGCCACCTGCGACTGGTGTCACAGTGATCGCTTCGATAAAAATTTAGACAAATGGTGTTGTTGTATACGACAGAATCTGTTGTATACAAGGTGTCTCAAAGTGTCCCTATAGTCTTCAAACAGACAAAAATTGCTCACGCTTAACAATGTTTAAGTTAAATACTGCCCTCAAAATGCGCTAGTCTAGTTCAAATCTGGCCAAAATTTTAGCAAGAAAAACCTTGAAAATCCAACTTCAACGACCTCTTATCAGCAAAAGGAAACGTTTTTAACGCAAGGAAAAAACTTTAATTTGTGTAATATGCGTTCTAGTATTCCTCAAACCAATAATAAATTGTTCAAGTTTAACAATTTTAAAGTAAAATACTGCCCTCAAAATGCACTAGTCTATTTGAAATGTGGCCAAAAGTTTTAGCAAGAAAACCCGTAAAAATCCTAATTCAACGACCTCTTATCAGCAAAAGGAAACGTTTTTAAAGCAAGGAAAAAATTTTAATTTGCTTAATATGTGTTCTAGTATTCCTCAAACCAATAATAAATTGTTCAAGTTCAACAATTTTAAAGTAAAATACTGCCCTCAAAATTCACTAGTCTAGTTGAAATCTGGCCAAAATTTTAGCAAGAAAAACCTTAAAAATCCAAACTCAACGATCTCTTATCAGCAAAAGGAAACGTTTTTAAAGCAAGGAAAAAATTGTAATTTGTGTAATATGTGTTCTAGTATTCCTCAAACCAATAATAAATTTTTCAAGTTTAACAATTTTAAAATTAAATACTGCCCTCAAAATGCATTAGTCTACTTGAAATATGGCCAAAGTTTTAACAAGAAAAACTACAAAACGAAAAGTTTTTAAAGGAAAGAAAAAATATTTAATTTATGTTCTATCGATTTATCGATCCTTTAGCAAGCTGGGACATCATCAGGTAAATTTGAAAAAAAGTGTGCAACAACCCCATTGCGTTTCAGACGTTTCAAAGGGCGAATACTGGTCCGGCCGGACCTGCTGTCCCATCCCTCAGAGCGAATCCTGCAGGAGAGCTTGCGCTACGGCCACGTCTCGTTTCGAATTGATCCACAGTTGCAGGCAGAGCGACGAAATTGAATTCTTCTCCTGTCTCGAGAGACAGAAGCTGGGCGACAGTTGCTGTGAGAATGCCGCAACCCGTAACTGTCAAAATGCGTGCAAACAGATTTTTCGAAGCCAGCTGACCCCAACCAAGCACCAGAGGAACCTGGTGATCGAAACGTGCGAGTTCAACAGCCCCGAAGTCATCAACTGCGTGAAGAACTACACGAAAGTTACCCCCGTCACAAATCTCCAGAAACGTAAGTCGAATAATAAAATTGGTCGGTTTTGTTTTCATTGAATCTTTGCAGACACCAGATGCTGCGATAAATCAAACGAAATCAAATGTCGCGACGCTTGTCGTCAAGTTCTTCAGACGAAGACGACGCTCCAGGAGATAGTGGATGGCCTTCAGTTCGGCGGTTGCGGCCCTCCACTGCCCCAAGAGCCATTCTGGCAGTGCTTCTTGAAACCAGAGGAAGCAGTATCTTCCGCGGAAGTTTCTAGGATAGAAAAAGTCGGGTTGGACTCGGCGAAATGGCATTGCTGCCAAGAGGCCAGCAGCAGTCAGTGCAAGAAGCTTTGCTCCAAGGTCTTCATCAAAGACTGGTCGACTTTATGGGAGGAATTCCAAACGACCTGCTTGAGCAGTATGTCAGAGGAACGCCTGAGGAGCTGTCTCGATGAAGGTAACTTCTATTAACGACGTATTATGAGGGGAGATTTTTGTTATTTACATGGCCATGACAAAACCTAGTGACCTTTGCCGCGACACTTTGACGGTTGCTCATCAAATTTGGTTCATAATTGGAGTTAGACTATCAATGTCCCTTTTTCAGTTGATGAACCCTGCGAGCTGGGCTGCGACGGCTTGAGCTTCTGCCCCAACTTCAACGGGAGGCCCACGGAACTGTTCAGATCGTGTACGCCCCAAGCAGACGACGCAGCAAAGAACGACCTCCTCCTCTGGCAGAAACAAAACGAATTGGTCCTTCCTTTTCTCACTGTACCGCTGCGGAATGCATCGTCCTGTCCAGCTGACGTTTGGAAGGCAGTCGCCTGCGTCCTGCAGATTAAACCTTGCTCGAGACGATCTCACGGCAACCAGATTTGCAAAGAAGACTGTCTGAACCTCCTCTCCCACTGCGTGGATTGGAATCAGGTGTCCGAAGATTACAACCCAGTTTCGATCTGTTCGAATCTTTCCCCGGATGATCCGGAAGTGTCCTGCGTTTCCCTGGACGATTTCCTGGGTCCGGCGAACGTGGAATACGATGGGCAAGTTTCGTCTCCATGTAAAGGAGCTCGGTGTCAGGAGAAGGAGATCTGTGTGGTCGATAGGAACTGTGCGATTTCGAAGACCTGTCCCCCTTATAGTTGCGTCAGTGGATGTAGATTGGGAGAAGTGAGTGAATACGTCGTACCAGAGGGTTCTTACGTAAGAATACCCATCCCCAACAATCCAAAGGGTTGCCTCAAGATCTGCAAATGCAGGAAAGGGAAAATCACCGACTGCCAACCCCTACCTTGCATCCCTTTGACTCCCTGTTTGATTTCGAGCACCGGCCAGAAAGAACACGGGGCTACTTTTGAATCGGACTGCAATACGTGCAGCTGCTTTGCCGGTGAAGTTATTTGCAGCAAAAAGCAATGCCAAAGCACGGCTTTGGGAGGGACAAATGTTGGATATACTACACTGCCTTGTAACTGCTCACCACATTACGTTCCCGTTTGTGGAAGAAACGGGAATGTTTATCCGTCATTCTGTTTGGCAAAGTATGCGCTTTCTAGTTATCAATTTCTATGTTCTCAATCGATTTTCTTTCAGATGTGCCGGTTTGACGGACGCAGACATCGAATACGAAGCTTGTCGAGATCCATGCAAGCATAATCCTTGTTCCATGGGTCAAAAATGCGTACCCGACCCCCAAATTTGTCTGTCTTTGATGCACAGGCCCTGCACGCAATACAAGTGCAGTAAGTAGTAAAAAAAACTAGACATCTTGTAGTTGAAGACTTCTTCAAGCTAAAATCACAGAGACAAAGTTTCATTTATAAAACCATAATCTAAAGTTGAACCTTAACATTTTTAAGACAAAAACCGATTAAATTTTAATTATTTACAGAAAATTTAAGTTTTTCTTTTTCTTATAGAATTGGGTAATTGATTAAATATTAATCTAACTTCATTCAAAGAATAATAGGCCACAATTAACTACATGGTACACCTAAAATGAGAATTTTTCCAAATACTTGCAAATATATTTAAAATATTTACTGGAAAAAGCATTTAAAATTAAAACATAGTTATTTTGCCTATTGAACTGTTAACAGCATTTTTCTAATGATCCAGATGCTACAATAATTGCATGAAAGCTGTGTTAGTGATCTTACAATGTGATGTCTAACATGGATAAATACTAGTCCACGATTAAGCACACTTTGATATGGACGTGGTCAATAGTGGAGGGTTATTTAATAAGCATTTGATGAAGTGTTACATGTGAAGGTACAATTTTAAGCTTACAGTTTTATAATGTAAAAATGTTTCCGCGATTTTGCTATAAAGAAGCTTCAGGGGTGAAACGTAGCTATTAAACAAGTTTCCCCCTATAAGATGTCTTCTGCTTGTACACTTTTGGTGGCAGAACTTAGTTAAGACTTTTTTATAGTAAACGGAACTGCAGATTGCTCATCATATCCAACCGATCCAGTATGCGACATCAACAACGTCGAGCACCCCAACATCTGCGTTTTAGCCCATCAAAACTACAAGCTGGCGTACAGGGGCCCCTGCCAACACGACTGCCGCCATCTGGGTGAAGTGTGCGGCATAAACGGAAGGACGTACTCGTCGGAATGCGCCGCCGTGGCAGATTTCTCCACCGTCGATTACGAAGGTCCCTGSGTAACGGTGGGACTCATCTCCGMCGACAAGAGTAGACGCTGCGCGTCGGTACAGTGTCGGCCCCTGGTCGATCCCGATTGCGTGGGCGTCACGCCTCCGGGGGCGTGCTGCCCCCAATGCGGGGGCGCCTTGAGGCTCCTCTATTCGAGGAAGCAGATAGACAGGGCTCTGTACGCTTTGCAGAAAGGGGGGACGTATCCGTTGACTCTCAGGGCGATGCTGAAGGCTCTGGAGAGGCACGTGCAGGTAATTGGCGATCATCGTGACCCAGTCAAACTACCAGAAGACTGCGTCTTTGTCAAAAATCAGAAAATCCTCAAAATATTCGACCTTTTTTCAGATTTTGTCAATAATTGATCATGAAAGTCTGGAATCTGATACCAGAAATAGTTTAATTCAGATTTTTTGTAAAATTTCATTATTTGATTGGCAGGTTGCCCAATGCGTTCTGCGTGGATACCTGAGCGTAGAGCAGGACATATTCGTGATGGTTCAGACGACGGAGAAAAGACCGTCGCAGCTACAGATGGAAGCCTGCGTACGGGAAGCTGAGAAACTGGCCATCCTCGTCACCAGACGTAGCCCCAGGGTAGTTACGGAGCTGAGTTTAAGCTCGCTTACGTCCGCCAAAGTGGTCCACACCAGGACCAACTCCGGTGCCAGTACAAATCCGAACGTGTTACTTTGTTTTTGTGTTTTTGTTCCGATGTTGAGATTGTTGTTATGACGTTTTTTTCTTTTTTAACCAAAGAACGGCGCCCGAATACTGTGATATAATAATGAAATGTGCCTTGACAGCAGCCAAAGAATCCGTAACTATGTATCTTTTGTATAAATTTTATGGCGAGAATATAAAAGCCCGGTTTATAAATAAAACATTACGGACTGGTGTGTGCGAGTTTATTTTTGCGAAACTTTAGACGAATGTCAGTCACACACTTGGAGAATGGCCGTCATTCACTTCTAAAACGGTTTACATAAAACGCCGGACGGATACAAACTGTTTATACTTATTCAGACTAATTTTAAAACCCGGCCGCATGACGGTATCAAATAAACACGATCAGAACTGCGCCTGATGGCGAACGACTATGCCTATAAAATTCAAAAGAATATGAATTTATTCATCTTTGACTAGATCGTTCACAATTGCGACTGTTTACTTTTAGACATAAGTTCTTCAGTTCATCCAGATCGTTAAGTTGTGCGAGACTAACTTTGTATTTTCCAAGGGGGTTACATCTGACGATCGAAGAGGGGATCTCCTTTTTCTGTCCAGGTCTTACAGTACAGTAGTAAGGAGTACGGATTTTATTTGGAATTTCATTGCGAATACGATCTCAACTGCCAGTCATTGTTAAAAATAGGAGCCAAGCCATTAAAACAGCACTACAACTTTCCTTTTCCACAACACCGCTCAAAAAATTAAAGAAGTCTCTCATTCTAATGAAGACGTCAACTTTCCCGTAAAGATATGAATGATTAAGGTTTTTCATTATGGTTTGTGTCAAATAATTTTATTTGATAAGTTAAGTAAATTTGAAATATTTGGACAATGAAAAAAATTTCTACCACAATCACAACACTCCCTTTTTATACAGCCTATCTAGTAGGCAATGATTTTGTCTGACATTTCAATCTAGTTGTACACAATTTTAATTAGTGACAGTTGTCAAATATAAGTTACATAAATTTAAAGTAATTCTTTCGCCAATAAAAATGAAAATAAACGAGGAGAACTGTCGCGCTGTAATTATGAAAATTTAAAAATTTTGGAGTCCCTCCTGGGACATTTGTTTATTTGCTAAAATCGACACAAAATGCAGAGAGAATTTAAGCAAAAAGATTAAGAAAAGCACAAGTTTATGCTGGAAGAAATTGATGGAATTCGACAATCACAGTAAATGGTTTTGTGAATAAACCGTGCATTGTTTTAGTAGACTGAGCACACGATGGGGTCAAAATTGTTTTGGATCCCTGCCTGAACCCGATTTATCGACACTTTTCCGCTGTTCTACAGGTATGGAGAGACGCTCTCTCGGGGCGTCGAAAGGTCGTCATGGCAACGTATTACCGGTAGCCCAGAAACGCCTATGTGTGTATGTGTGTGCAAGAACGCGTGTACTCCCACGATGAATTTATAAATAAGCCCGCAAATTATACAGGATAATCGAATTATAATTGCAAAACAGCCGAGGGGCTGATGAATGACATTGTTGTTTCGAATGTTTACCAAAACAAGGGATGAGAGAGGGAGTCGTCGTCACGTGTTAGCTAGGAATGAAAAGAGACTTTTAAGTTTCGTGGATAAATAAATCTTGTCATCTTCATGGGTGGGTGAAGCGTCAACAATCGATGGATTTACACGGAGTTATGAACATGCAGAATCCGAGTACACTGGACCGCGATCTGTATCGGTTAATTTTCAGTTGTACGCCGGTCGACGCTGCGAACGGACGTCGCGACGCTAACCCGGAGAAGGCGCGAAAAAAGCTACGGTGTCACTCGTTCAAAACTAAAGTGCGGGTGAATTAAGAAAAAGGTAGGTCGATCCGTGAGTGGCGGAAGCGTGATGACAGCAGGTGAAAGAAGAAAAAAAAAGAAATCTTGAACGTATTTTTAGATGCGGAATGAGTCAGTCATGTAAATAATGGTATGTGGTGTTCCTGCGCTGGAAAACTCGCTTTTTCGATCTCAATTGTCAACCAGAGCAATTCAAATCGAATCACACGCAAATTTAGGTTCGGAATCGTTCAGACGCAATCAGGGAAACGGAATTTCTTCCGACGTGGGCTTTTTATACCTTTAATTCGAGCAGCGAGAGCACTCCTCCTCACGGGGAAAATCTAATTACCACGGCGGGGGGGATGGAGGTCAACTCGTTCTGATACAAAATTCACTTTATCCACAGCGAACAATATTGTGTTTGCCGAACGTTGTTACGGTCGGATTATAATCTAAAAGAAGAAAAGACTTGACGTGTACATATACGCGGGGTCGAATGTATATTTAACGCGAGCATAACGAATGTCTTGAAATGGGATATGCCAGGTGTGTACACAAAGATAAAGGGCACGTTTTCCTTCATCTTTGTTATCTTGGTCGGGTCCTATTCACGGCTTTTCATTATTGCCCGTTGTTAGGGGAATTGGAGGAATACGTCAAAAAATTTAGCTACGGTTTTAGAACCCATACGTTCCAAACAGAAAAATATTTTTTGCTAGATAGAATTTTTTCAGATTTGAAAACTGGAGCAGCAAACGGTAAAAATTGGAATTATATAGACAAAGGTTAAAGCTAAATAAGCTATTCAAACACCGATGAAAAAATACTTAATAACATTAGAAAGTATTATCGACTTACCCCTTTCCTTTTTCCTTCCTCTGTAATTTCCTCCTCTTGACGGCCTTTTTCCCGCGCTGCCGCTTGCCATCCATGATCTACCTGTAAATAAAGATGAAATGATAAATAAATCGTTTGCAAAAAAATACACCAGAGCCACTGGTGTAGTAAAACTTTCCTTCAAAAATACACTAATTACTTGGTAAAATGGAACTACAAAATTTTGCCTTCCAAATATCACCAAATTCATGATTTCCATTATTCTTATTAGAACATTTCTAGCATTAAAATGTATTAAGGGTTTTTGAAGTATAATCCGTCTAAAACTTTTACCTTCAAAAATAGGACCAAAACCTTTCCGTTTCGCGATTCAGTCTGTAGTGTCCTGCCGTTTAGTGTCGGACAGGGGAAATACACTAAAACACTCTCTGCAGTAACACGTCCGTTTATTATCAATGCTTGYACATTAATGAAYCAAAAATATTCCCTTTACGTAACCTTTATCGAGATCTGCCATATTACAAACAACCCTGAATCATACTTTAGGTACGCTATCTGCCCGCATTCCTTATATAACTATTTTTTATTCTATATCCTACACAGTCCATATCGAATAACTCGATTTTACGTTCATATCAAAACCATTTTCAGTGATCTTTCAACACCATCGATCCCCCTTTAACTACAGCCGATTTCATAGCGAAAACGTTGGCACTTCAAGAGTGCTCTCTGCAAAATAAATAAGATATCTGCTAGCAAGCGATGAAAGTTAAACACCGTAATTTCAGACATACCAACTGTAAAGGGTATATAGTTCGATATCTATTGTAATATTTTGTAAACGTTTTTGCTATTAGAAAATTTGCATTTCTGTAAAAACATTCCACTTTTTTTTTAATTTGTATACAGGGTCTCGTTAAGAAGTTGTCGGACCAATTTTTTTAATACTTATAATAATAAATTTTTACCTATCTGGATCGCTACAATTCTTATACTTGGGCACAGGAAAACCCCAAGGAAATCATGGTAGATTTGAGTTCAGTTTGTGGGCAGCAACATTAAAATTGACCCTCATCTTATCTTTACCAGTGCCCAATTTGTCTGGAATTTCGCGGCGTGAAAGTGTGGATTTGAATTATCAAAGTTCAAGTCGGAGTGATGAGGGTGGACACATGTAAGACTTAGACGTTCCCGAAAAAAAAAGCCCGATAGAACTTTAGGGTGGTCGTATGCCGCGGGATGCGGAGGGGGGATCCCTTTAACGCCGAGTTTACTAATGCCACATATTAACCCAACTCAGCCAACAAGTCTCGAAGTTAGGGAGGTTGCAAACTCGAACAGAACTTGCGAATTTTTAACCGTAACGACCTACCTACTACGTAATAACATCGTTAGGGTTATTAGCTTTGTTAAAGCGCCCCGAAAACTGAAATTCCTTTGGCCTATCCGGGTCAGAGGGAAGTTCAGTGCACTTCATTTGCAAGGGGAACGTGATGAAACGCTCGGCATTCACGATCCTGTCTCCCTGTTGGCCCAGAAAAAAAGTATGCTGTGGTCGAAAGCTGATGTACACTAAAAAAAATTTTCTATGGGATCAGATTCACATTTTGCAGCTTTCTTTTTTATCTATAGGTTAGGGAGAATTTTATCGTAAACACGGATTTTTTATAAAGGGTTCACAACTACAATATCTCCAAGAAAATCAATTCGCACAGAGAACAATCGGCAAAAAGAATGTCTTTTATTTCTTATTAATTCTGCCGCAATAATTTTGTGTGTAATAAAATACCTCAGTTTTTGGAATGAATGACATTTTAAAATTATTATGCCTATTTAAAAGAAACAAGGGAAGCTCACCTCAAAAATCGTTTCTCCGAAAAATCCAATATAAAACATTTAAGCGTGTATAAACGAAAGAAATAAATAACTACGTTGCAAAAAGCCTTTTACCTGACTGTGTCTTGCTATAAGTAGAAAAGGTACGAATGATGCAAAAATACAGGAGACCAAATTTGTAGAGAATAATAGGGTTATCAATTTCGTATACAGGTAGGCATTTTAGCTGCAATTTGTACCGGGAAAGACCAATTTTAAAACACCAAGCCAGGGGCGGCCCTAGCTCATTTTGGGCTAAGTACATAATATACAACACTAATGTATACGAAATGGTAAATAAATCTCCAAAATATAACGCGAAGAGCAAGTAAAGATAGCTTTAAATGCATACTTTAAACATTTCATTTGATGTAATTACATAAAACATTAACGTTGCTATTTTCAAAACGGAAATATTCCTGCGTAAAACATTATTTATCGTACGAGTCAATTTCAACAATGGTGTTTTCAGGGTTGATATAGATCATAATCAGTTTAAAAATAGAATGGGCACGCATAAACGCAAAACACGCAGTTTGATCCTGAAAAAGGCGTAAAAAAAGTTTTCGAGAACTTACAGACATTTATCATAATTCACGGCAGTGAATTTGTGTATGCAGTGATTTGTATAGTTTTGAAGTTGGATGTGATGTTTTTCATTTTTCTATATGGTAAACTAACCGAAGTTAGAACTTCCATCAAGTAGGTAAAATAGAAAGCAGGAAGCTATGTCCAAAAACAATCTTTAAGGGATGCAGAAGTAGAGAAAAAAGAGTAGAAAAATGTCCTTATTTGAGAGGGTTGAACTAAAAAAGAAGTTACTATGTTTTGTGTATTTTACAGATAAACGATTTTTGTAGTGGGCGACCGTTGTATTTTGAACAGGTGTAAGAATTTTAAAATGACCCACTCCCAAAAAACTGAAACATTTTTTAACACATTCAGTATTCTATTCGTTTATTTTGACATTTGAACAAGAAATGAAAAACACTTTTTTACGGAGTACCCTTTACTTTAAAAGATCATCGTTGAGTAAGGGCTGATTTTTTAAAAAAAGAATACCAGCTTGTAAATAATTTTTATGATAAAAATGTTAGTCCCACTATGAAGACCCCTTGTTCCCACATGAAAATAAAAAATGTACAGTTTTCAACCACGGCATTCCTCTTTCCCGGGCTACGTGTCAAAGTTTCCCGGATAAATAAATTGGGCGCGGCGATATTATTTATTAAAGTTTGACGGATGTCAGCCCATTCATCATGTTTTTGTTTCCGTCGCCACGCAGAATGAAACCCCGCTAGCAGGAGTGTCTTAAAATGGATCAAGCATGGACGGTGAGAACCGCATCATCTTGAATGTGGGCGGGATCCGTTACGAAACTTACAGGGCCACTCTGAAGAAGATCCCCGCGACCAGGCTGTCCAGACTGACGGAGGCCCTAGCGAATTACGATCCCATACTGAACGAGTACTTCTTCGACAGGCATCCGGGGGTTTTCGCGCAAATCCTCAACTATTACAGGTAAGGTGGGGTTCGATTTTAACATCAAAGCTGGAGTGTTTTCCTCGGATCATTAATTACTACTCCCACTGACATAGAAAGACACACAAAGGACATAATATGTTGTTTTGGCTCTGTTCACCATGTCTTTGTGAATTTCTTTTGGCGACAACCACAAAATTATTCAAACACCTTCGCCTACAAAATTATTTTAACAAGCAACGAATGACAGTGTCACAACAAATAAATAAACTTTGAATATGTCGAATAATTTCAGTGTCACCTCAAACCCTACTATATCAGGGACAATAAATAATGATCTCCCTTTGTACAAATGGGTCTACGAGTAGCTCCGAAACAAGAGTAGTAAAACTTTAGGACGGTGAAATGGGATATAAAAGTTTATCTTTTTTTTAAATAACCGAAGTAAAAATACATGATAATTTATTATTTAGGATTTTGATTAGAAAGCAATATGCACGCACCTTAATGCTTTTACAAACTCCATCTCTGTGTGGGTCAAATGAGGGAAATTATTTTAAGATAAATTATTATGAAGCAATGAGTTACGTATTTAGGCTATTAGAAATTAATACACACATATATAACTGTTTTGGAAATTGCACACCTAGAAGTGTGAAAAAAAGGATGAAAATTCGTATATGATATCCTTTATTTCCTAAGTGCCTAATATCAATAAATCAACATGAAGTTTTATATTCAAGCCCTTCGATGAGGCAAAATTTTCTATGAACGGAGTTTATAACAGAAGAAACAGTCACTACTGGGCTAATGATATTCTAATTGTGATTATTGCATATAAAACAATATAAGTCTCAGTTAAACGCTACGCTACTGTAAATTGTGTAGTACGTACAGTAACTGCTTATCTAAATAGTCAACTTGGTAAATTAAGAAAGTTAGCCCTACAAAAATAAATATGGGTAAATTATTAAATTCAAACTGTTTGATATTGAAAATGAGATTGCAGCAAGATAATAAAGAAATACGATGGAATTAACTTCGATTTCCTACCTTTTTACAAATTTATATTTTCCGCAATTCCTTTTCCACACCTAATCTGTACGTTCACAAGGTCAAATCACATCAAAATTCAATCCAAAATTGTCAAAATACACACACAAACCCGTAACACCTCGATCCACGTCTTAACTCAAGTACAAAACACACAGACTAAATCGAGTTAAAAATGTGCAAATCCGAGCATTTTCGAAGTCTCTGCAAGTCGTATCCATGGCGACGATTCAATAAGTAGCTCGTCTCCATGACAACGAATCAACAATTATTACCGGTTCGATAAACATTAGCCGCGCTGAGAATATGTACATAAATGCACCATTTCGAAGTAGAAATTAAGAGAATTATTTGAAATGACATGCCTTCAATAACCAAAAGACCCCCTAAGGAAGATTTTAGATAATTCTACCCTTAAGAAAGCGAAATAGGGGATGGACTTTCATATGAAACTCTATCATTTTTGGATTTTAATTAAGAATAAGTACCTACGAGTACAATGTGTTCCTGCGTTTTTACAAATTTCACCCTTAAGGGGTCGAAATAAAAGCGTGAACCTTTATTTTTATGATTTAAATTAGAAATAAGTGAACACGTGTTCAATAATTTTTGAAAACTGAATCCTTAAGGCGGTGAAATGTGTAATAAAAGTTTGTCATTTTTTAAGTTAAGTGAAATTAAATTAGTTTAGAAAACAATAAGTACGCGTTTCAAACCTTTCAAAAACTCCATGTCTGTGGAGGTCAAATTAGGGATATTTTATAAGAAGTTCCTAATATCAATAAGTAAATATGAAGTAATATATATATATATTTAAGCCCTTTGATTAGACAGACAGAATTTTCTATAAATGGAGTTGATAACAGAAGAAACAGTCACTAATAGGCCGATGAAAATTTTCCAGTTGTGATTATTGAAATTATAACAATATAAATCTCACCTACACGCTACTCTACTGTAAATGGTAACTTTCTTACAACACCTGCTTATTTTTTTAATGGCCACGTAACAATGGAACTTCGCAGATTAAGAAAGTTAACCCTACAAAAATATGGGTACATTATTAAGTACAAACTGTTTGATATCCAAAACGAGGTTGCAGCACGATAATAAGGAAAAACTATAGAATTAACTTATTGGGTTTCCTACCTTTTTAATATTTATATTTTCCGGAATTCCTTTTCCACGCCTAATCTGTACGTTCACAAAGTCAAATCACATCAAAATTCAATCCAAAATTGTCAAAATACACACACAAACCCGTAACACCTCGATTCACGTCTTAACTCACGTACAAAACACACAGACTAAATCGAGTTAAAAATGTGCAAATCCGAGCATTTTCGAAGTCTCTGCAAGTCGTATCCATGGCGACGATTCAATAAGTAGCTCGTCTCCATGACAACGAATCAACAAATATTACCGGTTCGATAAACATTAGCCGCGCTGAGAATATGTACATAAATGCACCATTTCGAAGTAGAAATTAAGAGAATTATTTGAAATGGCATGCCTTCAATAACCAAAACACCCCCTAAGGAAGATTTTGGCTAATTCTAACCCTAAGAAAGTGAAATAGGGGATGGACTTTCGTATGAAAGTATCATTTTTTGATTTTAATTAAGAATTAACCCATGAGTACAATGTGTTCCTGCGTTTTTACAAATTCCACCCTTAAGGGGTCGAAACAAAAATAAGGGTAAATTGTTAAATTCAAACTGTTGCAGCAGGATAATAAGGAAAAAGGATGCGACTTAAAAAMAAAGTAGCAGGAGCAGGAATCGCATTTCARTTCGAATAGAATAGATCAGTAGGTAGCAAAATTTTACGCGTATTTTTAAATGATTTTGGACATGTGCGGAAATTAATGTACTTTGCCGTTTCAATCCATGTACGCCTCTGTTAGAATGCGGAGCCGCCGCTTCAGTTTTCATGAAGGCATGATTAATTACACGCTATAGTGCGAGAACYCCCCGTCGGAGTTCATACAGCATTGAAAACGATATCCGGGCCATTTGTAAGGGATTAATCTGGGCATAGTGCCCCCGTGAAAGCGAGGATTATTATTATGAACGCTTTCTGTTTTCGCAGGACCGGCAAACTCCACTATCCGACGAACGTTTGCGGGCCCCTGTTCGAAGAAGAATTGGAGTTCTGGGGCCTAGATTCAAACCAGGTCGAGCCCTGCTGCTGGAGCACCTACAGCGTCCACAGGGACACACAGGTTTGCATTTTTCAGTCGATTTATGTTGCGGCGTCGGGATAACATCCATCTGTACACAACACAAAGGGCGGAGAGTCAATTTTACGAGGGTCGTTCAGTAAATAACGAGGCAGCTCAAAGACGGTTTATTTCTATTTTCAGTCGATGTCAACTCAAACATTCGATTTCTAAAGTCGTTGCGTACGAACCTGACCAACGAAGATTTGTGTCACTCCGATATCGACAATTTTGTCGACGGACCTCTTCATTTAAATGAAATTTGCATTAAATAAAACAAATTTTGGTAAATATTAATTATTTCACCCAGGATCTAACAAAACTCGATGCGTCTATCAAAATCATCGTTTAATTCATGAGTAATTTAATTTCGTAAGGATGCAATTGTTCGAGTTACTATAGAATCTCGAGATACCTTAGTGAGAGAATGGGGTTCAAGGAATGCGAGTATTATATTTTCATTCCATTTCGGAGTCGGGAATCGCCTTCTTAKTAAAAGTTGATTATATATAAAATAGTGAACTGATCCATCAATGAGGAGTTTTGATTAATTAGAAATTACTTAAATATCAATGTCTTCTCCACTTTATGAAATACTCATTGGCATAGAGCGCTTTCACCCTTTCAAATGGCCATCGTCAGTGCCTTATACAATTACAATGAAAAAATAAAAACTATGAGGAAACAGAAATTAGTAGGTTGCGCAGATGCAGAAAGACACCAAGATTACGATTGAATATTGAATAAATTATTTAAAATGGGTGAGTTAAAATTTTGAATTTTATTTAAAACTGTAAAACTAGCCATGAAAAATTTTGTAAATCTCTAAAAATTCTAGAAAGTTTAATGTTGGTGATTTGTTGCAAAACTGTAATTTTTTTTACATTATCCAAACTGGTAGAGTGTTTATTAAACAATACATGGTTGGCCAAGGAGGAATTTGTAGTAACTACATCAGTGTTCTTATATTTTGAAATTGTTTAAGGTGTTTCTTAACTCTACCCATAAAAGATCTCCCAGTTTGTCCAACATTAATTGCAGTAAAATCTGTAAACACCAGAGAGATTTAAGAGTAGAATTTTATCTAAAACTAGACCAATAAACCTAAGTGAATGCCAATTGTTTTCTTTCATCTGAAACAATAGTATGAAATGAAGAAGATAAATTTTTCTATTAAATAATTTTGAAAGTTATAAGTTATATTACAATTTGTAAAATAATAACAGGTACTTTAAAAAGTCTATGAAATAAATAATGAAAGACAGCTAATTTATGTTGGTAGCGAATGGAAATAATTATAAGAAATAATATTATCTGTATATGTAGGTCTTCTAAAAATCTTGCAAGTGTGGATATAATTTGTTACGTTTAATTAACAAATCCAGGAAACAGATACTGTTGTTTGTTTCTTTTTCATGACTGAAATGTATAGAGGGATGTAATGAATTAATAAAAAGAAAGAAAATTAATAAGATCCACTTGTTTTATAAAGTATAGACGACATTGATATTTAAATAATTTCTAATTAATGTTATATATTTAAGAGTTTTTTTATTTCAATGGTTAGTTGATGACCGTAGCGTAAATTAGAAAATGTCCACACCGTCTTAGCCGGAGTAGACTTGTTTAGAACAAAATAGATTTTGTCGTTTCTTTTAGAATTCTTCTCGTTCTTGCTATTTGTCTTTTGACTTCTAATAATTTCTCTAGGGAGAAACCTTCCCGTACCTTCTTCAAATAGTCTCTTCTCTGTGGAATAGCATTTTGACAGTTCTCGTCCATATTTGTTCAACAACCGATATCCCGAAAGCTTTACAATAATTAAATTAACTGTTGTTTTTGAGCTACGACAATCTGTCGCGTTATTTACCGAACGTCCGTTTGTTTGCAGGCGACGCTCGCAATACTGGACAAGCTCGATTTGGATTCTGAAAGGCCCAACGATGAGGAAGTGGCCAGGATGTTCGGTTACGAGGAGGCATATCACGCAGGTACCCTAACGCGTTGGCAAAAGCTCAAACCGAAAGTGTGGGCGCTGTTCGATGAGCCATACTCGTCGTCGACCGCCAAGGTACCACCCAAGAACGTCCGTCACAGAAATGTGATTGTCCTTTAACAATACTAACCTTAGATGTAGTTTAGAATAGATAAAAGTATGTCGTAACGAGAAGTCTCATTGCTAAAACACTAACGTCCTAAAATTTCTAACGTTCTAGCGTCTTCTTAATACAATAGACTTTAAATTATCCACAATCGTGGTTCAACTGTATTTCAATCTGATTACAAGATAGAAAATGTAATAAGTAAGGAACTCTTGGTTTTGGGATTGAGTTTCTCACTAAAACTGACCCTTAATATAAGAGTTTTCTCATTTGGCTCACCCTGTACGTATCACCCCAACTGATTAATGCATTTCAATGTTCGAACTGACATTGATGCAATCAAGCGTTCAGTTATTACTCCCGCTGGCAACCCGTATCCCGATTTGTTAACTAAATTATCGATGTCGCGTTTGGCTTCGACGCTGTTGTTTTGCACCACCCAGCAGCCAGCCCTGTATTAAAATCTCCAAGATTTCTAATTCCCGCGATGAGGCCATAAATATTTATGAACATTTACATAACTGATTACCCCAATCACGGTGAATATTTCATCGGTCGTTCTGAGAGCGGAAATAACGTCACTTTGTCATCTGTTGCAGATAGTAGCTGGGGCATCTGTGTTCTTTATCTGCATGTCGGTGTTGTCCTTCTGTCTGAAGACACATCCGGGGATGCGGTTGAGCTGCAGGCAGGACAGCAACGTCACCAGAACTTCGGAGGAAAACTTCACGACGGAATATGTTAAAGGGAGATATTCCAATTGTTCCGAACCGTTGCCGGTGTTCCTCATCATTGACCACATATGCAACGCTTGGTTTAGCTTCGAAATGGCGGTTAGATTAGTGGTAAGGGAAAAACAATTTCTTAAAAGAGAACGTTTGCCTTGTAAAAAAAGTGTTACACAAGCGACATTTAAATCCCTAGCACGTAGTTTTTGTTTTGGTTCGAGATGGAAGGGAGGCACAAATATCGCGGATGCCTTGGAGTTTTTGTTGTTTTAGGACGGAAAATGCGGACATTTATAAATATGAGGTTGGGGTTGATGAAAGGGGTTTGGAAAAAGGTTCAGGCGTTAAGAAAATACACGCCGTATTTGTTTTATTTGTCGATCCAAGAGATTGCATTTTCAGTTTGTTATAATAATATAGATGTGCAAGAATTATTATTTCTTTCACCTGTGACGGTTTTGCCCACAAAGTTTTTGGTATTATACAATACAATTTCTGGAAGATTCTCTCCCAATATGGACGATAGTAACAGTTACATCTTGGCTGAAGATGTATTAGAAGAAGCTTTATTACCAGAAAAAAATTACCTCCCTAGGGAGGTACAGCCTACTTTCTGTTAGAATGACAGCAAAATGTGTTACAAATAGAATGCAACAGACGCATTTCAAGTTTACGATAATAACTTTAAATACTTATAGCTGTCATATATTCAGATAAAAAAATTGGTTATAAGATGCATAAAATCACCAGTTCGCAAAGTCCCGACATGTGAAAAAATGAGATACCGCTAGAAGAGCAGCATTAAGAATTATTGAGAAATATAGGCGTGCTAATTACTTTGACCTAAGTGCTTTGTGGAGTAATGCCCTTGGGAGGAAAATTTTCAGCTCCATAACTCAGAAGGAGGCTCGCAGAATGGGATCTGGCACTTACAGGATATTGTTCTTAAAACGTAAAAGACTAACAGTCGTAATTTTGCTCCAGGTCAAAGATAACTGACTGACTTCAGAGGAAAAGTAAAATTTCCTACATCCAGCGTACGAGCAAATATTTTGGAAGAATCACTTCAGAAAAACTATGGTATACCTCTTCAGGAATTAGTTTCTAATAGTACTGGTCTATCACAGATAGAAACTTTATAGCACAAAATGGAAAAAGTCACGAAAACGTTCTGTTCGAAAATCACTTGAAATTAAGTAAAGCCTTTAGGAAAAATGGGATTTTATTACATCGAAACTTTGCCAAAGTTTGGTTAAAACTATGCATCAACGAAGTGTGGTTTTAATCATTTCATATAAACTAATTTTATGCGGTTGAAAAGTTAAAAAAAAAATTCTGAAAATCGTAGGTAAGTTAACTGAAATGGGAAGGGGTTTCTAGCTGTCTCTTAAAGTAGTTCCACTTTTCAAAAAACTAACCCTGTGTCGTAATATTCAGCTATCAGATAGATTATCCCGAATCTTACTAAAAAGGAAGCGTAACTAGCTTTGGAGCTGACTGTAACAAGGTAAAAGATAAAAAATGCGCAATATGGTGAAGCCTTCTTAATGAATATACTAAGCACAATCTAACAAGTGTAGTTCGAAAAGTGATACGTAGGTAGATATAAAAAAACCTTTTCATTCCGCACTTCTCTTGCAGGTGACCCCAAACATAATAGAATTCCTGAAATCCCCGGTGAACATCATCGACTTCGTCGCAACGCTGAGTTTTTACTTGGACATGATCCTCGTACACGAGAAGAAGTCCGATTTGCTCGAGTTCTTCAGCATAATAAGGATACTGCGGCTCTTTAAGTTAACGAGGCACTCGCCCGGATTAAAAATACTAATCCACACGTTCAAGGCGTCCGCGAAAGAATTGGGACTGCTGGTGTTCTTTCTCGTGTTGGGAATAGTCGTCTTCGCCAGTCTGGTGTACTATGCCGAGAGGCTACAGGTACCACAATTCCATCCAACAAATGAAAATGGGCAATCTCATACAATTATGAAAGTAAACGTTTTACGGCCCACATTCCATAAAAATAAACTTTTGGAGCAGGACTTCAAACGCCGTTTACTCTAAACAAACTTAATACGTTTACGATGATGATGCTGTATCCTAATATAAATAACTGTTAATTTAGCAAATATACCGGGTGTTCTAAATTAAGTGCGCACCATTACTAACTTTTTTATTATCATAGATACAAAGTCGGTTAAATTGGCAAAGTAATAGTACTTTTTCTACTGATTAATATGCTGGAAGCAGAAAAACAATTGAACATAGCATTTCCGAAAAAATAAAAGAAATGTCTTTTATTTTAATGGAACACCCTATATATTTTTCAATAAAAAGTTTGCAAATTGTCCATAGAACAAAAATGTTCCTTTACGATGTAGTCCTAAAATTGAAAATAACCGAATTATTACCATATTTGTCATTTAGACAAGTAGGCTATGTAATTTCTTAAACAAAAGCTTTATACGATCTGTCAGAGAATTATTATTGTGTCAGAATCAATCATTTGGTGTAATTTTCGTATTAGACGTGTTTTTGGAGCTAGTTAGTTAAGAAGTTAGTTAATTAGTTAGTAGGAAATGGCGTTTACTCATTTAGAAAATGCGATATGTTAGAAGTGTATCTTGTTTGCCGTAAAAATAGTGTCCGAGCACTTGAGCAATATGGTCAAATGTACCCTGATCGTGATCAACCAGATAGGAGGTATTTTTTGAAGCTCTACAGAAAGTTTAGAAGCAATGAACGGATTTTTTAAAAATCTAGAACTACAAAACAGTTTATAATAGATGAACAAGTAGAAATAAATGTGTTGGCATATTTTGACGCAAATAAAAATAATTCAACTAGAGATTTGGTAAGGGATAGTGGCTACAGTTTGTGCGCAATTTGGAGGATTTTAAGAAAATATAAGTTTGTACCTTATAAGTACCGACCAGTGCAAACTTTATTACCTGGCGACACTGCAAGAAGACTAATTTTTTGTCAGTGGTTGGTGGTAGATATGTGGATGCATAATCCCAATATTTTAAAGAATGTTCTTTGGACTGACGAAGCAAATTTTTCGAATCGGGGTATGTTTAATCGAAAAAACATGCATTATTGGTCTAGTGAAAATTTATTTATTCCTCATCCCAGAAACCCACAAGGACATTTTATTGTTAATGTTTGGTGTGGTCTGATGGGCAGACAAGTAATTGGGCCAATTTTTTATGAAGGCACATTGACTGGAAGGAGATACGTCGACATGCTTTCAGAATTACTAGAATATTATTTGGATGATATCAACTTCTCGGACCCAAATATATTTCCAACAAGATGGAGCCCCTAACCATCGCCTTCAGGAAGTAAGAGCGCTGTTAGAGAGATGTTTTGAAGATAGGTGGATAAGAACAGATGGTCCTATACCTTGCCCCCAAGATCGCCTGACATAACTCCATTAGATTTTTACTTTTGGGGTTATGTCAAAGATGAGGTCTACAAGAGGAGATATGCGAACCTGATAGAACTGAAAAACAATATTAGACGCATTATACGATCCATTGACGGCAAAACAATTTTTAGAGTTACTACTCAACGAGTACTGAAAAATGTCCGAAAATGTATTGAAGAAAATGACGATGTTTTCGCACACCTACTGTAAGCTTCTTTATTATTTAAGCTAAAATAAAATACGTTATAAAGAAACAAATTTCGTTTTGTTTAAGAAATTACATAGCCTACTTGTCTAAATGACAAATATGGTAATAATTCGGTTATTTTCAATTTTAGGACTACATCGTAAAGGAACATTTTTGTTCTATGGACAATTTGCAAACTTTTTATTGAAAAATATATAGAGTGTTCCATTAAAATAAAAAAAAATTCTTTTATTTTCTCGGAAATGCTATGTTCAATTGTTTTTCTGCTTCCACCATCTTAATCAGTAAAAAAGTACTATTACKTTGCCAATTTAACCGACTTTGTATCTATGATAATAAAAAAGTTAGCAATGGTGCGCACTTAATTTAGAACACCCGGTACATGCTTCAATTAGAAATCTCAAAGGATGAGAATTGCTCACTTTCAATAGGACACCCTGTATACAGCGGCAATCCTAATTCCCTCCATTTTACAGAACAATCCCAACAACAACTTCAAGAGCATTCCTGAAGGACTATGGTGGGCTATAGTGACAATGACAACGGTGGGCTACGGGGATATGGCACCGAAGACGTATGCCGGAATGTTTGTTGGGGCGCTCTGTGCCCTAGCGGGCGTTCTGACGATAGCCCTTCCTGTTCCCGTGATCGTGTCCAATTTTTCCATGTTTTACTCGCATACGCAAGTAAGTATTCCCGACGCTGACTAAATGAGGTAATTTATCGTCTAAGAAAATTGCTACGGTCAGCAAAGCCGGTGACAAATGCGTCCCCGACAGAACTGTCGTTGTCTCATACCCCTCTTTTTTCATCTTCTCGACAACCAAGAGAGTGCACGGGCCGTAACTTTAATTAAAATATGCTCGACGCACAAATCATTCCTTTTTTGTTGCAGGCCCGTTCCAAGCTGCCCAAGAACAGGAGGATAGTTCTGCCCGTGGAACAGCCGAGGAGGAAAAAGCAAGAGGGGTGCGCGAACAGGAGGATGAATGCGATAAAACATTACCATCCGGCCATTTATAAAGATGCATTCGGTAATGCCAAAATAGGTGGGTGGCAATTAATTTGCCAACATGTAACGTGTAAATGGACATGGTTTTTCGTTCCCAAGATGTTTTAAATGGCACTAGACTGGCACACAAAAAAACACCTCAACAGAAACTACTTGAACTGGCAGTACAGCAGATATCTGTTATTTTTTAAGTAACTTAAAACTGTTAGATAAAAGCCAAAATCCAGGGACACTCGTCTTTTTGAAAGAACAAAAAACAAATTTGTCAATTATAATAAACTTTCTCCACTTTATTCCTTCACAAAAAAAGAGTGTGTCGAGTTTTACGAATAATAGAATAAATATACAAAAATTTAAGGGGCATATATGGAAGATACCTGCTTTACCACTGCTTCAACTCGCATCGATAGTAGGAACCTGTACTCCGGCTACGCGAGCAAACCCTGGAAATACCAACAGCGTCGTCTACCCTTCAACTGCTCAACTGTCATCCCTTAAATTTTACAAATCTGCAATCGAAAACTCGCAAACGGAAACGAAAATTTCAAAATTGCGTGCGAGAAAACGTAGCAAACTGCAAATTCCAAAATCGTAAACTATCGATTTTCCATTTCGTGTAGCCGGCACCTGGCAAATTTGGGGCACCCACCCTTAAGAGACCTCATTTATTTTAAACAAATCGATGCAGAAATATTGTTGTAGGTTGTTAGTTTGCGCACGCGCAGCTCAGATCAATACAATTCGTGTTTGTAATGAGTAAGTTTCGTGATTACGAAGGCGAACCGCGATTATTTTTTTTCCACGGACGAAACTGCTCGATAAAGGGAGGTTCACAATTTTCAGCGACGTTAGAGAAATCCAAAATGAAAAAAGTTCTAAATTTAAAAATCTAAATGTCGCGGGTTTTAATAAAACGAATTTACCTGTTATTATTTGTTTTGAGTGGTTTTATTTATGACACAAATAAATTATTAAAATTTCGATTTTCTGTTATATATTTTGCATGAATGCCAAATATAGTTGAACATAGAATTAAAAGACCTTTTCGATGAGGCGTCGCTCGAACTTTCTGACGTGTAATTTTGGAACAATTCATAAATAAATATTTGGCAAATCGAGCGTTGGTTCAAGAAATATCGACCGCACTTTTCGTCGTTTTCTTGCATCGATTTTTGATGCAAAATCTCCTCCCCAAGATGAACTCTTGATTCTCGTTTTAGGTAACGTAAACGGAGTTAACGTGATAGGCCTGGCGTTGCAGGGCCCTTCTATACCGAGCATAGCGGTGTTACACCACAATGGCCCCTATAATCTAGATAACTGTCCAGGTAGGGGATGTCAATAGAAGTAAATAGCGAGCTTGTCAATTGGCAAGAGTGTGTGTGCTTCTGTTTATCATGCGAGCTCACAGTGGTCGATCGAACAACAAACTATACACGCTTTCGCAATTCAGCTTTGTTTGCGCGGAAAATCAAGGCTTGCCTCGCTTCGGTTAACAGCCAGTCGACGAGGTGTTTACAGAAACGTTTTGTTATTCTTTCAGACGCCGCGAGAGGTTACATAGCCACTGCGGCCACGCTGGCGTCGTTACAACAGCGCTCTCCAACCAACGATGAAGCGCTGCCCCTTCAACCCAAGTTCTTGCCATCCTTCGACCGACAAGTATCGAGAGAGACACGTTCCGAACCCAGGGAAATGAGTTCGTCGAAAAAAGAAGAATCGGAAACCACGGAACCATTGGCCACCATCCCAGCCATGGCCATAGGAAGCTCCACGGAGGTTCTGGTCAGCATAGTCGAGAATCAAGCTGGACTGAAGAGGAACTCCGTGATTTCATGTTGCAAGGCGCAAGTCGTCGAACCAGATGTTCAATCTCCTGAAGACGGGGAGTTCGCCAAGAGTCCTAGCACGGAAATGACCAGTCCCGATGATGCAAGAGACGCCAGCAGCTTAGACTCTGACAAGAACGAAGAATGCGGCAGAAAAGACGGTTATTTATGAATACGTCTGTTCTATTTCCCAGCTGGATATTTACTTTCGCAAAACCCGATGTATATTTTTATAGAGCTAAATGTGTAAATGGTCGATGTGTGTACGGATTTCGTTAATATTAATAAACTGATATGTTTATTAGCATAAATTTTAATTCGCCGCACCGTTTAAACCTGAACATATTTGTAGGTACCATTTATTCGATGTTGAGGTGCAAATAAATTTGATGCTATGATTCTTTGAATGAACCGAAAGATTTAAAATCGAAAAAACTAAATAAAACCCCAAACACATGAGGCCACTTTCCTGTAAACAAAAGTTGATTTGGTCGCTATGGTAACAAGTAGGATGTTTTATAAATAAGTTATCAAAGATTTTTTAAGTTTCCTCAAACTTTTTGGATCGCATTGTTCCTATGCACCAAACATGGAACCATCATTATGACCCAAAGACTAAAGAACAATCTAAGCAGTGGATGCACAAACCGAGAACTATCATCAGAACACATTAWAGAGCAAAATAAMGCCCACGTCCGCTAGTTGTTGAAATTGACAAAATTGGTTTTAAACTACCTACCGTATTCTCCTAAATTAGCACTATTTAGTCCTAAAGCTCAAAAACTGCTTGAAAAGTAAAAGACTTTCGATGCCATAATGTGTCGATGAGGAATAGGTTGCAAACAAAGATAAAGAATTTTTTCAAGGATTTAAAATTACTTTATGAACGTTTAAGAACATCACTTCAAGTGTATTTTTAAAACTAGAGCAAGTCCATTTATGCCAATTCCATTGAACTTCAGGATCGTTAAAGAAAAACGAAGAGTGCCCTTACGCTGGTCAGTGAAACAGTCGCACACACACACACGCACACAACAAAGAGGGATGTTGAGTTTGCGCCAGTGGCGGATTCAACCACCACCTCGCGTCTCCGCAACAGTTCCTTTCGTGGCGTCGCGACGCTAGGACGTCGCCGCAAAAAAAAAACTACCAATCGACACGCTAATCGAAACCGAAATGTAGGTTGCATAACTACTACCGAGTCGAGGGATTAGTGTGGAATTCGTGGCGAATTTTTCAGTTTAGGTAAGAAAGCGGAATTCCATGCGATACAAGGAAATTTTTGAAAAAACCTCTCGATATGAAATTATTTTTTCTTTGTCTTTTATAGAGCGTAGCATCAATGAAACCGGTGAGAAATGTTATACCTACTGCGGTTAAAGCAGAAGAGTGAAAAGCGCAACACTAGAAGCGAAAGGTAAGAGAGCAAACAACGTGAACGTCATCGTAAAATGTAAGCACACAGGTCGTAAACTAAAGAAAACTCAGGTATGGCTTGATTAAGAGATCGCTCGATAGGTTTAGAACACGAAGATGTTTCAATTGGACGATCTGTCTTCATTCACGGACAGACATTGCCGTTATTTATTGTTCAAGTGTCTTATCACGTACATAAAATACGGATGCTCTTTTCTTGACTGTCTTTAATGTCAATAAGACATGAATGAAGGATACTTATTGTTGTGTCCTCAGACTTTGTTACGCCAAAATGTACAGTGAACCACTAGTAAAAGTAAATCGGAATTCCTAACTAGAACAAATAGTATATCAATTACATTCCTTCGAGTACAAAAACAATAATTTTCAACCTTCGAGTCATTAACGATAGATATAAATATGAGAACAGAATAACCGAAATTCCCTGGAAAATCAGTCAATTTTGATGGTTTTTTTATTGCATGTATACGCGTACGTTTTTTTATGTTATAATACAAGGGGAAATGAACATTCACAACTATAATATCACTAACTCCTCTGCAAGTATATCATTTTCTTTTGTCGCTTTCCCCCTTTTCCCTTGGTGAAGTCGTTGCAAACGCTTCAATCTTTCACGCCCTATGTCATGTATACTTAATGTACACTGATAAACTTTCTTTCCAGAGGTATCCCTACATCAACAAAATGGTAAAAAGATCTGCTTCTATCGCTGTCTGCTCTACTTTTCTTTTTAGCGTCTTCTGGTTACTTCTTTTGACTCAATATACATGGGCAGAAGGATCCTTTTTCGTAAATTTATCATATCCTCCTCCAATTACTATATTAACTATTATATAATGTCACGGAGGAACATTAATTTTATGGATTTTGGACAGACCATACAACAATTTGAATATTTGGCCAAGTAAATATTTTCACTGTCCTTACGACGCCTTGGTTTCCTTGGTTTAGTACAAACACCCGTATCCTCAATCGGTTGTGACGTCTTTCCAACTTATTATGTCTAATTTCGTTTTGTATGCCGCCCCATCCCCTATAGATACGCCCACGCGTCTTATTACATCATTCATGCCGAGGTATTCCCTCCAATCTAATTTCCAAGTTTCTTTATGAATATACCATGGCGGTATTTACCCAAGGGACCAATAACTAATACTTTCCGGGCCCGCGAAAACCAATGCGGTGGACATCTTGACGTGTACCATGTCGAAGACTGCGTGATCGATGGTTTTTAAGGATGTCGTGATTTATAACTTGAGATGGCAAGCTCAAGAAAAAATATATTTTGTCCTGTACACGAGAAGGATAATAATAACTGCTACAAGAATAATTCATTTCATAATAGTAAGGTGTCTTTGATGAATGAGCATTTTCCTTAGTAGTATTTGAGGTAATGTGAAGGAGTATAGGAGTTACAGGCCCCCACTTGCAAAAATAACAGAAAAGTTTTTTAAGGTTATTGTGTATAGCTAATTACAAGCAGGAAGTACAGACAAAGTTTATCTCTAGAGATATGCTACTTGCTAGCCTTTGCAGACGCGGTTGCAACTGAGCAACCGAGAAGATCTATTCGACCACAGCCGCTGAAGCGTCTGTAATTGGATCTTGGAATAATCGCAGTAATCTAAAATCATCTTTTGATGCTAGTTAACCATAAAAGCTTTATATGAGTCTTTGTACCGAACGTTCTTGTTCCACCATTATTTTTGCTCTGAGAGAAACTATAACTATAAAGCCAATATCCCTCAAACAAAAGCTGTGAATTTTGTATCTGTTAAGCAGTTTTTAAACTGAACTCATTTACAATTCTCACTTCAGCGGTGAAGAAAGCAAAACAACTTTCTTAAGAATGTCCAAGTATCTATCGAAATATTGCCAATATTATGTTACGGTTAGCTGATAAAAATTATACTATACTCTTTAAGAACTGTATCAGGTTCTGGTATATATAAACTTGTAAACACCTTTAATCTGGACTAACGCTATCTTATGCTGTATATAGGTGAAGAGATTTGCGATATCGGTTTCTCCAAATCGTACCAGGGAGCGGCATAGCACCAAAGGGTTTGAATTCCAACTTGTGTATTAATCGACCTAATGTGCCGTTTTGATTTACAAATGGGACTTCCTCATATACAAACGAGTGATTAGCAAATTGGAGGTGTGGGGAGGATTATACTTGCCTAACGTTTACAAGGGCATTACCATATAATATGCCACTATACTATAAAACAAAATTTAATTTGTTCAACAATGTACGTTTATCAGAACGTTCATAATAAACCCTTGAAAAAATTCTTCATCTTGGCCTGCAAACCACTCATCACATGACTTTATTATTTGTCAAAAATTGTTTACCTTTCAAATGTTTATTGAGTTTATTTTCGCGTAATTTAGATAACAACTCGCTATAACATGCAATAATATACAGGGTGATTCAGATTTTACTAGAATGACTATACTTACATACGACAAAAAAATTATAATAAGTGTTCGAAGTGCATCGACGAATCAATGAATTAGCTGCTGCTCCAATTTTAATGGCATCATTTCTTAACTCGTTGCAGGCGTTCTGTATCCTTTCAGTTAATTCATCGCAAGTGTTGATTTGGGTTGCATAAACGATTCCCTTAACATGTCCCCAAACATAATAATCCAGGGGATTTAAGTCAGGTGAACGCGCAGGCCAAGCCACCGGGAATCAAATTCTGACGGTTGCCGCCTTGACGTCCTATCCATCGGCGACGATAATTTTCGTCTAGCCAGTGCTGCACTTGCCGTTCATAGTGTGCAGGAGCACCGTCTAATTGCATCCAACGTTCTTCACGTAAATTTAATGGAACATTTTCAATAACTTCAGGAAGAATATTTTCCAGAAAATCATGGAACAAATTGGCATTCAATCGAGGAGGAAGAAAATGTGGTCCACACAGATTGTTACTTATAACGCCAATCCACACATTTGCACTGAACTCGTGCTGAAATGAGGATTGCCTAATACACCTAGGATTTTCGTGATCCCAGACATGAAGATTATGGTAGTTCACGACTCCAGCTCTCGTGAAATTAGACTCATCTGTCCACAAAACTTTGTGCAGAAAATGTGGATTTATTTCGACTGACTCCAAAATCCATCTACAAAACGTAAGACGCCTTTCAGCATCTTCAGGTAACAAACCTTGGACAGGCTGCAAATGGAAAGCTTTTCGGTGGTCTTGCTTAAAAGCTCTAAACATCTTAGATTGGCATTCACCGAGTTGTCGGGCTGCTCGACGTGTACTCATTGTTGTATCATTGTTGAAAACTTGAAGAATTCTGTTATCTCTTCGACAACCAATGGGATTTTGATTATTGAGAACTCCAAATCCATGTTCACGAAAACGACGATGAACTTCAACAAAAGTGTGGGAGTGCGGAACTCTTCTGTTCGGAAAACGTATGCGGTACTCTTCAACGGCAGCATTAGAATTTCCGTCGCAGAAACCATAAACATAATGAATGTCGGCGTAKTCGGCATTTGTAAACATTCTGGGCATCTTTTCGCACAATAAACGTCACAACAAAGGTCTCGAGCAACAATGACATTTATTTTGACTTGGATGTGTTTTGTTTTTCAAGGCATGCTGCTATTTGCTCAACGCAGCTGAGCTGTGTTCGGAATTTAGTAGAATATCACGAAATCTAAGCGACATATCAAAAAAGTTTAAGAACAAAAAAAGTTGGTAAAAAGACTGAACATATCAGAAAAAAATAATTTGTCCAGTGGCGTGCGACAAAAAAGTTCTACAAAATGTCGTGCAGTTGACACCCACAAAAACAACACCTTGTATCGCAATTAATCTAAATTTTTTATCACATGTCAGTTACGTTGCCCTTAGCATATAACCAAACACTTGTGCACTTACATCCCCTGGCTTACGAGTAATAAAATAAAAACCGAAAAATATTTCAAACTTTGGCGCCATTTTACTCCAAACGGAAGCGTTTTTGTGGTATGGTTTATAATATAAACTATCATTATTTCGGTTACTTCTATCGATACCTGAAGCTATTCTAGTAAAATCTGAATCACCCTGTATATAGCAACCAAATTAAATTTTATTTACTGGCAAGCGTCCGGAGTATCAACTATATAGATATCAATATGTCCTTGTATATAACCGGACGAAGGGTTAATAATGTCGGGGTGGAAAAAGGTCCGTATCAACTTGCGAATCGAGCCTTTGAACTTCTCTCTCCTCGATACGGCATCTTGGCAAATAAATCATTCAAAAGAAATACACACGGCCGCTTTTATAGACGTATGTTTACCCGGCACGTGACAAGACAAATGTTCCCAACGGCTTTCGAAAAGCAACCTGTAGGAGGAGGGCACCACCTCGATGAACGGGGTGGAGTGGAAAAAATTCCACCCTCTGGCCTCTAGCCAAAACGCGCGACTTCAACTTGTTGAGAGGAATGCATAATTGATTGGCTACAGCGAGTGCGCTGGCTTCAACTGTCAAAACTTCCCGCCGAACTTGTTAATCTTGGCACCTACAGCCAATCAGTGGTGGAAGATTTATGTCCTCGAGGTCAGTTCTGCGGGACTTTTCACTAGGAGAGCCTAAACTGTGATGAGTGTTTTTGAACTGATTTTAATTGAGGGGGGTTCCCGCGTTTGCGGATTTGCCAGCTCATATCGGTCAATTCCTGCTGTTTCAGCTTGAATTTCCCAAGTTGGGGTGAGAAATGAAACTAATCGGCGTATCGGTTTTCGGCAGTTTGAATACGTGGGTTTGACTTTGTACCCATGTTTACGACGAAGCTCCGTTAGCTACAAGTTCACCATAGGCAGACGGCTCAAAATACTTGTAGAAATCGACGAAAATGTACATAGAATTAGTTCCAAATATTTTGGGATCCGGGAAGTTCTAAGCGGTCGAAATTTTAATATTGGGTATCAATCAACTGCATGAATGTTGATTAAATGCATTCCTGTTTCGTGGTTTTGCATTTTACGGCTAACGCGTAGCAGGATTGGAGATATCCAAGTATGTAACTGAAATTATTTTATTAAATGCAATTGAATGGAATTGAATTGATTGTGTAAACAAAAAATCCGTACAAATGCAGTATGTTTATTCCTCAATCTACTGGTTAGCAAACTGATGAAAATAGCATTTAGAAAAAAGATTAATTACTTTAAAAGATAATCCTGCCCATAGCTAATCTCACTTTTGTAAAAATTCTAGGCATTAATGTTTCAAAATGTCCTTTTTTGTAAGTTTAATAAGAATTCTTCGACGTAATTATTTTGTTTCAGTAGGGCTCAAAATCTCTCAATCAGTCTCAAGGAACATCATCTTCACGCGGAATATATTTTATATGCTCTTGATGAAAAATTTCAATTGTGTGAGTGCCATAATAAGCTATTGCCATATATTTGCCTTCGTTATGAATTTTTTGATAAAGAGAATTAGTTCTTTTCTAACGCATTCATTGGATATACACGTTTTGTTTGATACTTAGTCCTGAAGGCATTATATATGGAATGGACCTTCCCTTTGATCTGAGTGCTAACCATACCAAAACCTACTTCCAAAACTTGACATGACGTTTTTGATTTTCACTTCATTGGACACTTCATTACCCTGCTTAAAATAGTAGGTGTTGTTTCCCGCTGCATCTCTGCCGTTTAGTGTGAAATACAGACTCATCATCGATGAACACAAAATTATCTTTAGAAGGTTTCAAGCGATTTCAAGCATAAAAAGACACGTACGGTTTTTTTGTTTACATACCCATACTATGCTAAAGTCCAGTTACTGCAGCATTCGTATATTGATTATACCTTACAAACAGTTGTTTTTATTTTTGTTTAATATATTAGGATAAATGTAATTGATATTGAGATTCTTACTATAGGAAGTTAGTCAGCCCATAAGAAATTTACTGGAAAATATGGGAAAACTACACTTGCATGAAATAAAACAAACAAGTTCGAAAAAGCTGTATAAACACTTATCAGAACGAGGTTCTACCAAGTGATTTTTGTCTGTCTACTCTACTACCACTAATTTAACGCCGGGTAAAAAGTAGGGGGGTGTTTTTCAATTTACATTTTATAATTGACTTCCGAACGTTGGTGCCCTTCGCAAGATTATTTTTTCACCAATTTTCGAGTGTTTGTGTACAGTTACGACACGCAATTATAATAATCAGGCGGGACGGTAACCCGGTTGATCCTAATCCTGAAAATTGGCGGTCGCGTCCCTGTTCGGAAATTACGTTAGCTTTCGGGGGCAGCCAACGAAACATGCGTTAATGTAATAACGAAGAAAAGGTCGTGTAGAAGGACGAGGGATGGGGTAAAATTGCGGACGCGGGCTACCTCGTAAACCGTGTGTAAGAGGATACCTTTGTGCTTGAGGAGGGACTTTAGGGGTGATTTGTTTTTCTATTAAAGTTGCACGAAGGGATTCAGTTTCGACCTTTCCCCCCAACTAGGAGCTGAGCGACATGCATACCTTCAGAGAGTCGTCCGCCTCGAGAATATTATTATACTTCCCCAAACAAAGAAGTCGCAGCGTACATCGCGAGAGAGCAGGGGTGGGGAATCAATAAAAGAGCAGCCACTGAAACTATACATCATAATAAATTGAAAGTAAACGTATGCCGGAGTAACGCAAATACGGGGACGTGAAAATTGGATCGTCGGAACGGGGAAAGAAAACGTAATACAATCCGGGGCCGTATAATGGTCGACATTACTGTGGGTGAGAGCCTGCACGACGGACATTCCGCGAGATAACCGTTTCAGCATTTTTGCGTTAATTCTGTGTCGGCTCTGAAAAATGACAAAACGGCGAAAGAACAATGCGGCTAGCCGTGCAGTCACGACGAGGGCCCCCCAATCTGTTACTGTCCGACGCATGGTCCGGCCGTATGATGTAAGGGTGGCAATTCCTTATAGACGTTATCCTGACGCCWTCCTGGTTTTTGCGCTGCCCGCACAGGRAACACTAATTAATGGCCCGTTCCAGCCATCCATTATCTGCATGCCTCTGATAACGTCGTTGGCGGTTGACGCTAACAATTTTCCTACACTTTGGAAAATGTGGCCGTGCGGGACTGCAGTTTACARCCCCCACTTGCGCAGTGGTAAAAAGTAATAGACATGTTCCGGATCGAATGTTTCAGTACAATTCCTGCTCGACCTTAGAGACCAAAAGTCAAAAAATTTTAATTAGAAAAAAGTCGAATAACTTCATTATTTTTATGCAGAATTTTAATTTGTTTCTGAGATATGATCCAAGGTTATGATTTTCAAACCGCAGCCATAAATGGCTTTGACAGATTCTGATTTGCTATTTTTTAAGCTTTCAGAATATATACAACATCGTATCTGACAGATTAGAAGAACAGCATTCTGCATTTAAGACCAGTTTACGATATACGTATATTGAAAACGTGGAAGCTATATAAACATGTATGTCAATAAATTTCAAGAAAGACGTCAACCAGATCTTCGAATATTTCAAACAATGGATCGAAACTTACAACAATTTTAAATTTTAGCTTAATTAAAAGCTTTAACCGTTTGACATTAGGGAAAATTATACATGAAATCTTGATTATTCTACTGTATTTGAAGGTGTTTTCTACACTTTTTTCGTATCTTTCCAAATAATGAAGTTATTCGACTTTTTTTTTGTGAAGCGTCTGCACAGAGAAGTCCATCAGAAATGTGGGCCGTACGCATTTATTTTTCAACACTCTCGGATAGTGCAGGTTTTTGCGAGTCGCGTTTACGTAAGCTTCAACCGAATATATGGCGTGCATTTGTACGGCGGCCTGCACATTATTAGAATATCGATTCGCTCCACTTATTTTGTGCAACTTCCTTCGTGCTGGATGATCGTAAAACCGGAATTTCGTACAGCTGTCCGGAACTCGTAAATCGCAGCCAGGGAAAAGTCTTCCAAGAGGACAAGATAAGATCGCGGGATTACCGAAAGAAATCGAGCGTTAAAACGGCAACCCGAAACTGAAGTGGACACGTTTTCATCCCCTTCGCGAATCCCCCCCCCCTAATTACCCATATTCACCACAGTTAATTTATCGAAATGCATTACAAAAAAAACTAAATATTCGATAAATGTAGCAGACGCTCGATAAATCTAATGAATATTCGATATAAAATTTTCACGCAGGTTAAAATAATAAATACTCGATAAATATCAGACGCTCGGTTAATGTAATGAATGCTCGGTATAAATTTTACATGCATGTTAAAATAATAAATATTAGATAAATATAATAGACACTCGATGAATGTAACGAACGTGCAGTAACTGATTCAAATCTTTCCTGAATTATTAAAAATATTCGTTAAATAAATAATAAATGTTCGATTAATTTAAGGAATGTTCAGTACCAGATTCGAATTAGTAAATTTTCGGTAAAATATAATAAATCGCTAAATGTTAAATGGAAAATTGATGGTGATCAATATTCCTTTTGATTTTAGGGCTTAACAAAAGATAACAAAGGTTCATAAAACATTTTCGTTGAAACTGGCTTTTATCGGCAATGATACTATCAAAATAATGCAAATGCGAAAGAGAATGAAAAATAAAATACAATGTAATGGTTGTAATCTTAAATAAGATATTGGGCCAAGTTTGAAGTTATACAATTGTGTATAAAATTGCTCAGTTAAGTCGTTTTATTCCTATCCAAACAGATCATTCACTGCAAACGCCCATATTTTACTGTTATATCATATCTCCGAATGAAATTTAATGTTCGAGTTACCTTTTTTATGACATATAGGTGAAATTATATTAATTGGCATATTAGACAAATAATTTAGTTTTTTTTAATTTACTAATAACCTTTTAGTAAGCAGAACAGGTAGGTACATTTAAAAAGCCACGGTTCAAAAAAATAACTATATGCATTTTCAGAATCGTCTGTTTAATTAATCAAAAACTTATTGTCGTAAGCATCCAAATGATATTAATTTATCACTTTTCTGAAAACGCTACTTTCAAACCAGAGTGCGCGTCACCTTCCAATGCGAAAACACGCCGCTTGCTTCAATACATTTTAGAGGTGTATGTACTCACATTTTTCGCATTTGTTTCTTTCCAATCGCTTGGCGTTTTCACCATCACCTACCACCCACTATAGTCATAGTTCATTCCCGAAATCATCTTCTAACCACTTCCAGAAACCAAAATTAGGAAGCTACACCGCGCACGTTATCAGCTCCCCAATATAACTAATACGTGATAATAATGCGTTTATCGTGTGTGCCGTTTGACGAAAAAAAAACAGTATTATAAAAACTAGTGTATTCAGACGTTTTTTTGCCAGTTGTTGCTTGGAGCGCTGCGGCGCTTGACCTTGGGAATACAACTAAAAATCACAGCGGCGTATTTTATTCTACGTTTTTGATATGCAGTGCTACGGGGGCGTTCAGAATTTTCTCATGCTGAAATAAAATATTCTCTAAGAATTTGTAGTTTTAAATTTACTTTAATTTCAAGTTGGATACTAAATTCCCATATAAATAGCTCTATATATTTTAAAGCACAGTGATTTTTATTAGAGTGTCGCTTTAAATGCTATTTATTATTGAACAAAATACTGTAAATTTCTTCCGTCAATCCAATCCATTCTACCTTATTGTAAGGCACTGTCTGTAATGGCTCGTATTCAATTTGTTTTACAGCTGACCCCTTTTTGAATGTATTTTATAATGGTCGCCTATGCGGTCTCTTCCTTACAATTTAAATTGCTTTTGCTTTTTGCACCGAACAGAATAAGGATTAGCGTTGGGAAATAGACACTACACTTGATTTAACAGTACACATAACTATCGAGCATTTATATTTTTTTCTAATGCATTGCTGTAAAATGCTAAACTTAATTCAATAGTGAACGTAAATTATCTAGCAATTATATATTTTTATAGTGCATATTTCAGTTAAATAATAAAACATAAGGCGCTTTCTATTATTTTATCCTGCATTTTTTATTTTTTTATCGAGCACTTGGTATTTTTTTAATCCGCAAACTGCATTAAACCCACCACAAAACAAGGTGTCATAGGTCCGTATAAATATTATGCAGGTTGGGCGGTCGATAAAATCCTCTGGTATGGAAAGGCGGTCCCGCAGAGAGAGGGACACATGAATATTTAATCGAAGTCTTAACGAAAACAGGGAACTTTTTAATTAAAAGCGTAAAAAGCTGTCGGGTTAGGTTAGAACAAAGATAAACCGAAAGAGAAGTTCTTTTATCGTTATTAAAATTTCCGAGGATAAATGGAATTTTTTCGGCCAGTACAGAATGAAAACAGGGCAGCGGTTTTAACGGGAATGAAGACAATCCAACAACGCTTAGTAATTGTAAAAATTCAATGGGGAAAATTTGTCAAGGCAGTATTCCATTCCGATAAATTTTACAACCTACTTCGTTAACTGTATTTCATTATCCATCATAAATATTGTTGAGTTCAGAATTATTCGCATCTTTTGAGGATTATAAGTTGTTTGTTGTAGTTTCTTTTCCTTTTCTATGTACTTTGAATTTTAATTAATACGTATATTACTCCATTAATCCTGTACTTCCAATACACTAGAAGATACAAGTCAAAATGATCCCCTGTGAGTTTCAAGCAGTGGCACAGCCGATTTTCTATTTCCCTCCGCACATTTTCGAGAACTTCGGAAGGTATTGCTCTGCAAAATCTTGTTATTCCCTTCTACTATTTAACATTATAGCCTCAGGTATTTAACCTCATTTTTCGGAGGTACATCCTGTCCCCAGCGTTTCAGTCTCTTCAACTGCTGAAGGTTTTTTTTTGTTGCAAAATTGACTACTATTGCTTCCCTTGATTGTATGTACACTACCTCTACACAGTTTTTAGTGCTTGCTATACCAGATACGACAGAGGCAGATAATTTTTGTAACGGTCCTCATGATAAAATGATGCAGATAGCTGATCGAACTAGATGCTTTGACCCTATCTACAGCTCGTCGATCTTTTTGAAACCGAACCCGGTGACACGTGGGCGCGTAATTTAGCGTCTGTTTGCGCCATTACCATTCCGTAATCTGATGCGGACAAACGATGGCGGCGTTTACACACAGCCCCCCCAAAAAAAAGAAGTTATAGGTAAATCAATCTGTCGACCGGTCGCCGATTGCATTTGATGAATCGGCTGGCTGGGAAAATGCGGAAAGCGTTTGCCTGGCCGGAAAATCCCGACCCGGATATATTACTGCGGCAGCTTTTATGTGACGGTGCTGGTTATATAATAAGCATAATGTGAGTGATGAAAACGCGGCCGGGAAAATAAATTTACGAGCCGGAAAATGGCGCGGAACGGAAAGAACGAAATGCAATGAAGCCAGATTCTGGCTTGCGGTTTTACTGCAGAAACCGTTATGATCGGAGTTTTTCCTTCAGAATTCATAACGCGACTCCATTAAAATATTCGTGCGTTGTTCCGACGAACGCTGCTGCTGCACCATCTGCGTTACCCTGTTCAATTAGCAATTTACAGCCGACTGCCAAGGGTCGATCCGGTTAACTCCGAATTTCCTGTTGCAAATTCTACTTTGCGAACATCCGAACGCTATGGAGCGTTCGAAATAGCAGTTCCTTGGAAATATCGTATACTAAGAGGCGTCGAGAGCATAATACCAATTAGGGTTTTATGAAATACGAAAGAACTAATATAAGATAATATTTTGTCGGATAGATCGCTGTCTCTTGAAAACACTGACAAAAAGTTAATAGTATGACGTTTCGATTACACCTGTAATCTTTGTCAAAGACGATAAAAAGCGATAAACAGTTTTCAGCTTAAACCAAAATGTTGGTATAGGTATGTAGATGACACTTTTGTTATTTGGCCCCACGGTATAGAAGAGCTGGGTAGGTTTCTAAATCATTTGAACAGTCAAAATCCCGACATAAAATTTACTATGGAATCAGAAATCAATGGTAGTTTACCTTTCTTGGATGTCCAAATTTACAGAACAAACACTGGACAGTTAGGACACAAGGTTTACAGAAAACCAACACACACAGACAGATATTTACATGCCACATCTCACCACCCTACTTCTCAAAAGAATAGTCTTATTAGGAAGTTATTTGTTAGAGCACAAAGGATATCAGATGAAAGTTCTGTACAAAAAGAAATATATCATCTTAAATCAGCGCTAGTGAGAAATGGTTATAGTAGTAAGAATATTTGGTCAGTTTTTAATAAAAGTGCTCATCCAAATCAAGTAAATTCTCAGCCACGACAAAGCAAATTGAAGTTGAGTTTGCCTTATGTACAAGGCTTTTCGGAAAAATTAAAGAGGATGCTTAGAAAACACGATATTTTGGTTGTTGATAGTACATATAATAATTTAGATAAAATTTTAAGTTCTACTAAAGATAAAGTACATTTAGAAAGTGAAGGTGTTTACAAAATTACTTGTTCTTGCGGAAAGTGTTACATAGGTCAAACTAAAAGAAAAGTACGTACGCGTTTGAAAAAACACATACGTGCTACTAGGTTGCAACAGATAGATAAATCTTCCGTAGCTGAACACTCATATTTGACTAAACACATGATTGATTTTGATAAAACAAAAATTTTACATAGAGAAAAATATTATCACAAACGTCTAATAAAAGAAGCTATAGAAATTTGTAGGAATACTAATAATTTTAATAGGGATTGTGGAAATTATGAGTTAGGTGACATTTGGAAGGCTATTTTGTAGTTATCTTTTATCAAGTAGTTCGTGTATATCTAGTAGGTAGGTAGTTCCTTTTTCATCGTTAGGTTCCTTTTTTATTAGGTTGGCACGTTGTTTCTATGACGTCTCGCATCCTTGGTGATTTGTTTATTTACTTTCAAAATTTTGTTTAAACTTGTGTCAGGCAAATTTTGAGGTTCTTCGTCTTTGACAAAAATTACAGGTGTAATCGAAACGTCAGACTATTAACTTTTTGTCAGTGTTTTCAAGAGACAGCGATCTATCCGACAAAATATTATCTTATATTTATGGACGCTGAAAGCATTCACCCTCGTATACGAAAGAACTAGTTAAGAAATACCAATAATGGTCAGACTTCAAGAACTATCTTTCGTTACGGCTGGATGGTCCATACTGTGTTCAAGTGTAAGAATGAAACGTGTATAAGAAAAGTTGTTGGCATCAGTACTACTGGAAGATGTCTATTTCTCATACTGCAGATTACTTGAAATTACCGTATACATTTAGACACACATATGCAACAATGATAGTCGACGAACTCAAACGTTAGTTGATTGGAAACCATCTCTTCTCGCTAATGGAGGAGTCAATAAAGACCAAAAAGGAGGTTTCTATATTCATAGCTACAGATAAAAGATTCTCGTAGTGCGTTTACGGACATTTTGGATTCTGTTCCACAGTCGTTCGGAACTATTAATTTGAACCTCTTCCGCTTGTGTTTTAAGCGCTCCTCAGATGAAGAAGTCGCAAAGATTTAATAAATCTGGAGACCGTGTAGAAAATGGGTCTCATTTACAATTTCGTAATCGAAAAAAACGAACAAAAACTAGTTTTGCATCTTAAATTTCCTGTAGATTTAAAATGTTGGACGAGCTTTTGCAAGATAATTCCATTTCGCCAGCGGAGATAAGTGCTACAGTCATTTCCATTTGCCCCACCTTCGGCATTGCCGTCGCTAATCTCTTAAACCGTTTAACCACCGCCATCATGTTGCCGCATACCAAACGCGCTTGTTTACCACCTTCATTGTTTATCTTGATATTAATTGTGCGGGAACGAGCAAACCTGGATTTCCCTCCATATTCCATTATTTGCCCAACAAAGGCCTCAACTTTATATTTACCGTGGCTAAAGTGTTTACCCCCGTACCTCGCGTTCGACTCTTCTAAAACTTAACAAGTTCACAACAAAACCCATTAATGTAACCGACAATCCAATAAAGTCTATAGTGGCATTTGCATTTCTCCCAACCCCCGTGTCGCTTTCGTCAAAAACTTCGTTGATTACGTCTACTACTCGATACGTAATTCGTTATCTTGGGAAGTGTGCTCTGGTAGGAATTCAATGCGATAATTCAGTATGCGGCCTAATCAAGACGAATGGGAGCTCGCTTTAGGGGATGATTTGTCCCATTTAAAGGCAAAGGGGGTCCAGATTTTGCGATATGGCCGCCATTAATAAGGCTTAACCTTGATGACCCGCCCCTGTGTGTGCTTTATACTGAAGTTGTTTGTGGGGAGCGGATACAAAATTGGGTTAGCTTCATATTTTCAATGTCTTATTTAGATTACCTAACATATTTTATCTACAAAGTATGTAATAAGATAATATTTTGTCGGATAGATCGCTGTCTCTTGAAAACACTGACAAAAAATTAATAGTCTGACGTTTCGGTTACACCTGTAATCTTTGTCAAAGACGAAGAACCTCAAAATTTGCCTGACACAAGTTCAAACAAAATTTTGAAAGTAAATAAAAAAAAACAAGGATGCGAGACGTCATAGAAACAACGTGCCAACCTGATAAAAAAGGAACATAACGATGAAAAAGGAACTACCTACCTATCTGTTGCAACCTAGTAGCACGTATGTGTTCTTTTAAACGCGTACCTACTTTTCTTTTAGTTTGACCTATGTAACACTTTACGCGTTTGAAAGAACACATACGTGCTACTAGGTTGCAACAGATAGATAAATCTTCCGTAGCTGAACACTCATATTTGACTAGACACATGATTGATTTTGATAAAACAAAAATTTTACATAGAGAAAAATATTATCACAAACGTCTAATAAAAGAAGCTATAGAAATTTGTAGGAATACTAATAATTTTAATAGGGATTGTGGAAATTATGAGTTAGGTGACATTTGGAAGGCTATTTTGTAGTTATCTTTTATCAAGTAGTTCGTGTATATCTAGTAGGTAGGTAGTTCCTTTTTCATCGTTAGGTTCCTTTTTTATCAGGTTGGCACGTTGTTTCTATGACGTCTCGCATCCTTGGTGATTTGTTTATTTACTTTCAAAATTTTGTTTGAACTTGTGTCAGGCAAATTTTGAGGTTCTTCGTCTTTGACAAAGATTACAGGTGTAACCGAAACGTCAGACTATTAATTTTTTGTCAGTGTTTTCAAGAGACAGCGATCTATCCGATCTATCTTATTATATTATGGACGCTGAAAGCATTCACCCTCGTATACAAAGTATGTAGGTTTTTTAATGTCAAATTTTATTAAATTTTCGCAATTTAGTCGAGATAATTTTGGTTGAAAAAATGATGGAAATTGACTCGTAACAGTGATGCCCCGAATGTACTTCCGAAGATTAGAAATGATGCAGAAACTGTAACTTTAGGTGTGATGCCAGAAAGACCAAAGCAATACAACCTATCTGTGACATGGTACAAGTCGAAAGAAATTTGTACATATTTTTCTTTTCACTAACTGAATAATGTACCTATATATCAACTCATATGAGTGGTATAATAAAACTCTTATAAATCAGTTGCAGATAAAGTACTTTAGCGGACTAGTAACGTATTGTATCGCTTCCCGGACTAAAATTGTCGACGTAAAGCCAATATTAAGGGACAGTACGAAATAAACGTATCTTTTATCACCCCCTCGTCTAATATAAATCACCCTCATTCACAGTTTCTCAAAATACGACGAATTTCTTCATCACCAACTCCCAAACTGGGATTAATACGTCGTTTTTTCGTCCCCCCTTTGTTTGCCCGTTCTAAGTGGCGACGTCTTTTGTTTCGCGATATCATTAATTTCCATCCGCTGATGATACAAACAAAAGCCGCGAGAGGGTGCGACATAATTAATTCCGACCAAATTGGATATCGAAATTTCAATTATATTCGGGATCAAAAATCGCGCACACACACACACGCGTTCATAAATTAGGACCGGCGTAGCGTTGTTAATTTACCGACAATTAATCAAAAGTACATCGCTTCACTGTCTGGTAATCAAAGGGCTGGAAATGGCCCGCTGAAATCAACGGCGGGAGGTCGGTACAAAAACGTACACCGGCGCTTTGACTTTATGAAACGCACCCTTCCGCTGTGTTCAATTAATAGTTGGGAAAAATTGACCGCCCCGTGGGTAATCAGGTATGTTTGGGGCGGGTGGGGGGTGGGGGGGTTGAAGTTGCGTCTTGCGACACAGTATAAAACGATTTTTAGCGCTCGACGCCCTCCAGACGCCATAAACCACTATAACGTCACATAAAAATGTGCTTTAGGGCCGGCCCAGACTCGCTAAATTATTAATGGGCGCCCCGGCTTATCCTGGGAGAAATCTAAAAGGTGGATGGAACAATTGCATTCTGGTTACGTGAAAACGTCGGGCGGAATCATTCATGCGATGACGTAAATGGCTTTACTACCCCGGCATCAAGTTTCGCAGCATTTCATCTTCCTCGCGGGGAATGGCAAACATTTTGGGGGTTTACCTTACACATTTAGGTCTTCGTCGATAGTAATGCGAGGAAAAAAATATTTATCGCCTATGCTCTTCAAATATTTGTTTCCTCAGATGTATAAGTAATTCTTCATATTCTTTAATTCATTCAAAGACCAAAATTTTACTTGAAAACAAGATATATATATCGCCCCCTTAAATAACATCCATTTTTTTTCAACAACTGCTAAATACAAGTAAGCAGTCATTCGGTTATTTTATTTTGGGGATTTTCGGTATAGTGTATTTTTACACATACTAGGAATATTCGTAAAGTAAGGACGTATAATATTTAAACATTGGCAGGTTAGAACAAAGTTGTAGCATATCTATGATCTCACCATCTATTGATCGTTTGCGAAGGCACGAAAAGGATTGTGCTGTTTCAGTTGTCATTTCCTAGTCAGTAAATGCAGTTAGCAATTATACGTTTTTTTTTTGTGCAAAATGATCTTTAGTCGCTCAAAACCACAAGGAGTTATCCTTATTCTTTAATTCATTCAAAGACCAAGATTTTACTTGAAAACAATATCGTCCCCTTAAATACCAACCATTTTTTTTAGCAACTGCTAAATACAAGTAAGCAGTCATTCGGTTATTTTAAAAACAATCTGACAATTTGGGGATTTTCGGTATAGTGTATTTTTACAAATATTAGGCATATTCGTAAAGTAAGGACGTATAATATTTAAATATTGGCAGGTCAGAACAAAGTTGTAGGCATATCTATGATCTCACCATCTATTGATCGTTTGCGAAGGCACGAAAAGGATTGTGCTGTTTCAGTTGTCATTTCCTAGTCAGTAAATGCAGTTAGCAATTATTCGTTTTTTTTTGTGCAAAATGATCTCTTTAGTCGCTCAAAACCACAAGGAGTTATCCTTGTTTGTAGATCAAAAGCTTCAGTCTGACCAACAATTGTCAATTAATTAGTGTTCTAGCTGATGAATTTTTTCTTGGCAGGATGGGCCACCAAATTCAAGATTGGTACCGTTTTTTAAGATGGTAAGAGCATACTTTTACCATTACGTATCGCGAAACTCTCACCAAATTGAGATTGGGACCAACCAAAGAGAAGATTCGGGATTTTTCTTGGGAATTCGGATAAACTCCTAGGCGAAGAACTTTTATGCAGAGGGATTGAAGATATTTAATGGCAAAACGGCCCTTGTATTACGATCGTACAGGAAAGAAGTATGTTTCTCTCAGTGTGTCAGTCCGCCGTGGATTTTTCTCGACTGTTATCGGCCTGTGCGGAGACGTGGGGGTAATTTCCGCTTACGGGCGCTAAATACTAATCACCGCCAGCGAATGTTCCGGCTCCCGGAGCTCATTACGTCTAACGAAATATGGGGTCGCCACTTCGAATAAGGGTACACAGGGAGGAAGCGGAAAAATACCGTCAAGTTGCGGCGGAAATTACGCGAAACATTCGAAAACGCAATGTGTTTCGCAAGCACACTATCTCGAATAATAAAAAGGGATGAATTTTAAAGTTGGCCCCGCTCCAACTAATATCGCTCATCCACAAACTTCTTATATGGGGAGAGTTCTCCCTCGGCCAGATGGCGGGCATCTGTAACACAGTCACGTCGTGGAAAGTATGATTTCCCCGAGAACGAAATGTTAACTTGCGTATACGTAAATGAAAAGAGCAACCCCCGCTGGGATAAAACGATGTTCCTTTTTTTTGTTCGGGGGGTCTTTTAATGTATCGCCGCCTGGCGGGCCAGGAATTAACCCTTAGCTGTAATTTGCATTCTTATTAGAAGGTGTCACATCGAATGGGCGTTAGAAACTTCGGCCCTTCCGACTAAGGGACAGTTTATCCGATGGCGGGACTACCGAATGCTAATCAGGGCGTACGCGTCGTGTTTATTAGGAAGCAGTCGATGTGGAGATAGATGAATATGCAGATTTGACAGTCGGGTGGATGGCGACGTCAGTGGAACCCGCACTTAAGAAAACTGGCACAGTGAGTAATTTACATGGAGATTAATTCGAACTTTAGTCAGCTTTAACTTCGTATAAAATAGAAACAATGCGAAGGATCATCCCGAGTCAGTATATTACATCCATTACATTGTTAAATGCAATTCAGCAGTTTCAGATAATATCGAAGTATTTTCTCTTCATTCAACTAAAACTTCTTTCCTAAATCAAGAACGTGTTCTGCATTTTAAATACAAACCAATTGCTTGCATCGTAAGATGACAAGAGTTCTAATTTTTACGAGAAGTAACGAAGTACCTGCGGGGTACAGTTTTTTTCTACCGGGAGCATCTGCACGGCGGCTAATTCGCCTTTTAATTAATTTAGCCCACCAAGGGTGGGTCCCATGGGTGTCGTTCCACACTTAAAGGGGAGCATCAGAAATGATATTTCGACGGCTGGAAAGACAAAAATCGATTGTTTAAACCCGACGATTTGTGCTCCCTTGCCGTGACTCTGTCGAACAGCCTAAAACGTACGCCGCGCAAAAAAATCGATAGTTATGAATAGGGCTGTTCGAATCACGACCACCGTAATTCTGTGAACCGTGGTAAGCCACCCCTTTTGTACGACAAAACCCATTATAAGACCGCGACCTCCTATATAATGCGCCATGTCTCGTGTGGTTTCGAATATAAGGCAAATTATTACCTACCCGCGGGGCCGTACGAAACGACCAAATGGACGTTCTCCGCGTTTGTTAGCTTTACAGATTCGTCCGCAAAAAAAAACCGAGCAAAGTGTTAATTTAAAAGTCATCTGCCCGGGGCGATTAAGTTCCGATCGAAAAAAAATGTTGAGCGTCCGCAAATTGGCAAGAAGGATTTTATTAAGTCCCTCCCGGCCGGTGGGTGTCCCTTCACCTAATTGAGACGGCACAACGTAATTAATTCAGTTTAGTCTGGCTAATCGATATTAATAGTTTATAGGAAGCGAACTAGTTTTGAGTCAAGTTTAATTGTGTTTAGTCCCATAAGGGCCGCGCAAATTTATGCATATTCCTTTCATATTTTGTGTCGTTGACCAAGACCATAGTTAGTAGTGACTGTTGTGAAGTTCATTTCTTAAGCTGATATTCTTTTAACATCATTCTTTTTCTTTTGTTTTTTATAGTGTATTGTTTACATGATGATGTAAAAATGCTTCATTGTATAAATATTTTTACGGGGATGATGTCACATCCTGATAAGACAAAAGACGTTTGTGTTGAAAAATGAGTGAAACTAATTTGGAGAAAGTAGTCCTAAAAATATACAAAAATAATCCAAAATTTTAAAGGACGAACCACAGAAAATGTTCAACAAGTTGAAAAATTAATCGACTATTGAAGGTCGCTGTTATTGACAAGGAATTATCTATGTGATTGTTTCGATAGATCGAAGAAATTACAAGATTTAATGCACCGGACCTGGCTATTATGGAAGACCCGATTCATGCTTATCTGTTTGTTTTTGTATTAAAAAAGCGAATTAAAATCACGTTTAAGCCCTTCCCAATGCCGGCAAGCTCGGTCCTAGCTAAATGGGGGGACTTAATGCACGTACAATTAATTTGGAGCTTAAATTTTTAATAACGACCGTTTCCCAGCGCATTTTGTCAGGTGGCAGGGATTTGCATCGCTGTTTCGCCGTCTTTCGGAGTGCCCCGCTGAAAACCCCCTCATGCGTGTGACTGGATTTACCCTCGGCCCGCCTAAGTAGGTTTCTAGGACGGCGGCGGTCCAATATCGGTCGATTTCAGTAATATTTTAATAAAAATCGATCGGCCTAATGGTATTTTAATGGCGCGCTTTGGCGGGTTATCTTTAGATTCGTCGGGAGATTACAACTTTAAACGCCAACTTTGATTGTTGAAAGTCGAGCCAGCGGGCCTCGTGGTTTGGGTGTATATGCAGGAATCTTAATATTTTTCTCTCCCCCCACCCAAGCAGCGGTGTCTAAAGTAATGCGGTTCGTGCCTTGCGGTATTAGGGGCGCTGAAATGATACACCAGGGGTCGGTGGAAAATAACACAGCAGTGTGGTGCCGGTGTGGTACAGCAGCGTGTTAGTTAGACAGATCAATATCACTGGGAAACTCGGTAATTTTATTAAGGAGAAGCTTTTTTTGCTATACCAGCAGATCCATCCGGCGTCTGCCTCGACGTCAGTTTCGACACTTTCTTGTATGGGCACAAAAGGCCTAACCCCTCTATTGATTTCGCATTAGATACTCTTGGCACAAGCGAACACGTTAAGGGACAAGTTCCTATGATTGATGTTGTGCTTATTAACACCCAGGTGGTTGCAGTTGCTGAACAGGATAAGCTGTCGTTTCAGTCACAAGCTGGTTCGCATTCGAGTTTTATGGACAGTATCACCTACCAGTTTCCTCATATTTAATTGCAAAGATAATAGCTATACGTTTAATAATATCAAAGTTAGGTAAGAATGCTAACAACAAACGCTCAATAATTGATAGTATTTAAACACACAATTTCGAACAAAAACTTTCATGTGGCTCGCATTTCTATTACTTGGCACTGCCTTTGAAGAATCCTACATTACTAGGGGATTGAAGGCTTTCCATGCATCGTGGTCCCAAAAATCGTCCTCCTTCAAATGTAAATGTGCTCCTCGTCAGTGTAAACAAATCGTGAATAACGTAGAGCAAAACTCGGCCTGAATCGAGGTCATTAGAAAATCGTTACGGAAACATTTTGCGCTCGGGGTGTATAAAGGGGTAGCGCTACACAAACCTTTTGTGTCACTCACAGTCCCTTTGAATACTAGATAAGAACCCTCGGCCATTCAAACGGACGGAGCTTCGAGCGTCCATCTTTGAAAAATGATGAGCTGCATATGTTGCAAAATAAAGACTACCTAGGTGTCTATTTATTTACTAAAGTCCAGTTAAATATACTTTGCCAAGAAGATTAAGTAATCAGACCGTTCTTAGTCCGCAATTTGGGTACACGTCTTGCGGATATCCTTAAGTATTGCAGATTGTAAATGATTATTTCTTTGACATTACCAACATTGATTTGTAATATTTTGTAACATTTTGAACTTTTTGTACAATTCAAACAGCTAGATATTTAATAATGTGGATTTTCTATTACACCCTCATTGACAAACAATCTATTATACAACTATGACAATATTCACCCTATTTCAAGAATGTAAATGTTATTCAGTTAATTAATTATTGTATGTTTACAAAATTTTACAATTCAGAACTTGGTAATTGGGCAAGTCAAATTGTCATAAAAATGTGAATAAGTTTCGAAAAAACGTTTGGGACGAACACGTATCGTTCCATACATTAATTAATCAGTAGCAAATTTAGCAATTTTGTTTGCCTCAAATCCAATAATGCCGTGTACAACCGAACGTGGGTTTTTTGAATGTCCAATTCGGGAAAGGGAACCATGAATATTTATGGCGAAAACAAACTGGCATCCCAGGGTTTTATTTCGTCCCCGCGCAATAAACGTATTCATTGGGGCCTCCGATGAATTTTAATTCTTTCCGCGATCGGAGAATAGAACCGTTTCGGGGAGGGGGAGGACGCAATAAATAATTCCCCGCGAAATATTCAGGACACACTGCAAGACTGGTTGCCTAAACTTTGTATGACGGAACGACCGTAAAACTACGCCGTCTCGTAAAAAAGCACCTATAAGAATTTTTCAATAAACGCCGGATTTCGAGATATGACAGAGGCACGCGGCGCCACACATTCGACCATTTATAAAGTGCAAAACGATGCCGAAACAGAGTGCTTTTAACGAACCGTTCATCTAATGGCATTAGATCCCGGGAGTCGCAGAAATGTAAGCGTCTCTTTCCATTTGCAGCGGACAATTAGGTTGTTCCAGATGTTTCCGGGCAATCTGATTATTATCTTTCGGCGACGTCACAATCCCTCATTCTCATTTTTTTCTCTCTCCTCCGTTCACAGGGCGATGAAGTTCAACCMGAGATGGTGGGGTGGCACGCGACATCGCTACCCCTTTAGGTTGGTGTAGCGCCGGGGATTGGAGGGAAACATCCACTGCATCCATTATTCAGTAAGTTTAAAATGCCTGCACCGCTCTACACACACCGGGCACTTTTATTTCCCTTACGACCTGTTAATAAATTTTATAGACACGACTGGATCGCTAAGGGAGGAGGAACCCCCCGTCGTTAGCAAATTCAGGTTATGCAATTCCCCGGGTTTATTACGTTATAAAAATGCCGTCAAAGAACCGAGATGTAAACAGAATTAGACGGCGAAAGAATAAAGTTACCCGCTGCAGAAAGCATTGCTTAAATTGATTAAAAAGAATATGAACCCTGTCTGGAATACACAAATAAACGGGCGGGTAAAAAGAAATCAGAAAATTTTCCTTTAACTTGCAGCGTTCGTTCTTTGATGACGCAAACTTGATGGATCGCATTACGACTTGTCGAAAAGCCCCTTATTATTTTTCGTGTTATTACGTGGGCAATTTAGAAAGAAATCTGCCCAGCTATATGAAAGATTACACGCTGATATAACGTTCGCCTCAAAGTTTCTACAACTATGTCGACGTTCTTTGCTTTGTGCTTGTCTATAAGCATTTTGTGCAGTCATTCTTGAATTCTCAACACCATTGTCTAACACTGACAAAAAATTAATAGTCTGACGTTTCGATTACACCTGTAATCTTTGTCAAAGACGAAGAACCTCAAAATTTGCCTGACACAAGTTCAAACAAAATTTTGAAAGTAAATAAACAAATCACCAAGGATGCGAGACGTCATAGAAACAACGTGCCAACCTGATAAAAAAGAAACCTAACGATGAAAAAGGAACTACCTACCTACTAGATATACACGAACTACTTGATAAAAGTTAACTACAAAATAGCCTTCCAAATGTCACCTAACTCATAATTTCCACAATCCCTATTAAAATTATTAGTATTCCTACAAATTTCTATAGCTTCTTTTATTAGACGTTTGTGATAATATTTTTCTCTATGTAAAATTTTTGTTTTATCAAAATCAATCATGTGTTTAGTCAAATATGAGTGTTCAGCTACGGAAGATTTATCTATCTGTTGCAGCCTAGTAGCACGTATGTGTTCTTTCAAACGCGTACCTACTTTTCTTTTAGTTTGACCTATGTAACACTTTCCGCAAGAACAAGTAATTTTGTAAACACCTTCACTTTCTAAATGTACTTTATCTTTAGTAGAACTTAAAATTTTATCTAAATTATTATATGTACTATCAACAACTAAAATATCGTGTTTTCTAAGCATCCTCTTTAATTTTTCCGAAAGGCCTTGTACATAAGGCAAACTCAACTTCAATTTGCTTTGTCGTGGCTGAGAATTTACTTGATTTGGATGAGCACTTTTATTAAAAACTGACCAAATATTCTTACTACTATAACCATTTCTCACTAGCGGTGATTTAAGATGATATATTTCTTTTTGTACAGAACTTTCATCTGATATCCTTTGTGCTCTAACAAATAACGTCCTAATAAGACTATTCTTTTGAGAAGGAGGGTGGTGAGATGTGGCATGTAAATATCTGTCTGTGTGTGTTGGTTTTCTGTAAACCTTGTGTCCTAACTGTCCAGTGTTTGTTCTGTAAATTTGGACATCCAAGAAAGGTAAACTACCATTGCTTTCTAATTCCATAGTAAATTTTATGTCGGGATTTTGACTGTTCAAATGATTTAGAAACCTATCCAGCTCTTCTATACCGTGGGGTCAAATAACAAAAGTGTCATCTACATACCTATACCAACATTTTGGTTTAAGCTGAAAACTGTTTATCGCTTCATGTTCAAAATTTTCCATAAACAAATTGGCTACTACAGGACTTAGAGGTGAACCCATTGCACAACCTGATTTTTGTTCATAAAAATTATCGTCCCATAAGAAATAAGTAGATTTTAAACAATGTTCGGATAATCTGGCTATCGTGTCACCTAAGGGATCGCTATTAAGCTTGGATTTGATGATATCTATGGTTTCAGGAATGGGTACTTTCGTAAATAAAGAAACCACGTCAAAACTAACCAAAATATCACCTTCTGAAATACTTAAACCTTTTATAATATCAATAAAGTCTGAAGAATTTTTGATGAAACTACTGGTATTTCCCATTGGAGCTGCATATATCCATTATCAAGATAGAACTGCATTTACCGACTAGGAAACTGAAATGAAACAACACATATTAATATACCTCGTACTACTTTACGACAAAAAAAAACTGCAGTTTATTCCCGGGTTAGGCTTGAAAAAATATTCACGAACAAGACGAAATTCATCCTTAATTTTTTCCTAGGGATGAATATGATGAATATGGACGCGGAAAACCGCGTTGTACTAAATGTGGGTGGGATCAGGCATGAGACCTACAAGGCAACGCTGAAAAAGATACCGGCTACGAGACTCTCCAGATTGACGGAAGCCCTGGCCAACTACGACCCAATCCTAAACGAGTACTTCTTCGACAGACATCCAGGAGTCTTCGCCCAAGTACTCAACTACTATAGGTGAGAATTATTCGCGAGTTTGGTTCGGACACCTCCGAAACGAGTCAATTTCAGAACTGGCAAGCTCCACTATCCATCGGATGTGTGCGGTCCGTTGTTCGAAGAAGAACTAGAATTTTGGGGATTGGACGCCAATCAGGTGGAACCTTGCTGTTGGATGACGTACACGCAGGTTAGTCTCCAGTTTGTTCTAATTTTTTGTTAGTTTAATTTAATGAGATATTCATTTTGTAGCACAGAGACACGCAAGAAACTTTGGCCGTWCTGGACAGATTGGATTTAGACACGGAGAAACCTAGCGATGAAGAGATAGCGAGAAAGTTTGGTTTTGAAGAGGACTATTACAACGGGACCTTATCCTGGTGGCAGTCCACCAAACCGAAGATTTGGTCTTTATTTGACGAACCTTATTCTTCTACCGCTGCTAAGGTAAGATGTGATGTGTATTGCGACCAGTCAGTATCGGTAAACCTATAAAGAACGAAAGAAGTTCTTTTTTATATTATGATTTTAGACCGTCAGATAGGGACAGATTTAAGTGTCCCATTTATGAGTGGGTGGCCCCTGAGGATAACATATGAAAAAATCCATATTCTTTAACACAAATAAAAGGCACCTCTTTTGTTCACTAAATAATTAATTAATTAAGGTTGGCTTTGAAAAACCAGAAGCTTGAGTGTTGCAGATGGCTAAAGAATTGAAATAAGGAAAATTCTAGATTTTGACCAATTTTTCCATACAAGCCCATCGAGAGTATGAACACGTACAGTGTCACTAGCCCGAAAAATCGATTGGTTTGAGTGGCATGAATGGATAAGTACATTTTTATTTGTGTTATTTCCATCCATAAATTTACCTTTCTTTTACTCTACACCAGCCCTCTTCGAGGCTTGTATACGAAAGAGGAGCACCTAAATTTGTCGCTATCTGATGATCTATTTGTATGTAGTTATTGTTGGTTTTGACGCATATTTCGGAACGGAAAATACACGCTATAGGTATATAATTATTACATTTTAATCAACTAATTGTTTAATGCTCCCAAATGTAGGTAATGTATTTCATCAATAATAGTTGGTACTTCGCATCTGAATGGTTTACGTAATCATCCTAATTTCATTCATTATCCATAACAATATTGTCAAGCTAATCAAAGTTAATTATTCATTCAAACCGACATCACAATAAACGTGGAAAATTAATTTTTATTACAATTATTTTATTCTTTGTTTGTATAATGCTTTGCGCTTGTGAACACACAAGTTAAACTGAATATAATTATTATGCTATTCAGGGATGTTATTTGGAATTTATTTTATTCGAGCACTCCTTTTAATAATATTAAAAACTATTGTGTTGCAGTAAAAATCTGTTCTATTTGGCAAACTCGAAATTCAGTAATTAAAAATATATATGATTAGGAAATATCGGAAGCACGCAATGACGCAATCTGTTCGTGTGAAAAATAAAGTAACCTAAGGCACAATTTTCGAAATTCATAAATTAACGGGGAAGAAATCTACAATTCCCTAACGTACATATCGATTATAAAAATGAAAAAACTCGAACACTTATGGAACTTTAAAAATAGGGTTGAGTTTGATTTTTTTGTTCCTCTAAAAAACAAATGATACAGAAGTCGCAGAAGAATGCCACACCGATGAGATTTTTTCTTTATTGGAATTTAGTCCGGAAATTTTAGAAACTGCATAATGTCTATAAAAAAAAGTTTCGTTTTTAAAATTGTCGATTCCTTTTTCGCTAACGTTTTATCGCCTACTGTGGTAAGCATCCGAGCGTCCACGATGAAGATGCTCACCATACCAGTGAGAGAAACGTCAGAAATAAGCATACATACGCAAAATTCGTATTTTTGATTTGACATTTCAAGTATTCTCTTTCTCCCAGGTGATAGGCGTAATCTCAGTGTTCTTCATCTGCGTCTCGATCCTCTCGTTCTGCCTCAAGACCCATCCGGACATGAAGGTGCCCGTCATAAAGACGATAGCGGTCCGCACGGCTTCCAACACCACCGACTTCATCATAGACAAGACGGAGACCGACGCCCACGCCGCCTTCTTCTACATCGAGTGCATCTGCAACGCCTGGTTCACGTTCGAAATCCTGGTGCGCTTCGTCGCCTCCCCCAACAAGTGCGAATTCATCAATTCATCCGTGAACATCATCGACTACATAGCAACGGCCAGTTTCTACATCGACCTGGTGCTGAGGAAGTTCGCCTCGCATCTCGAGAACGCCGACATCATGGAGTTCTTCAGCATTATCAGGATAATGAGGCTGTTCAAGTTGACGAGGCACTCGTCGGGCTTGAAGATTTTGATACAGACTTTCCGCGCGTCCGCCAAGGAACTGACGCTCCTGGTTTTCTTCTTGGTGCTCGGTATAGTGATTTTCGCCAGTTTGGTTTATTACGCCGAGCGGATACAGACTAATCCACACAACGACTTTAAAAGTATACCGCTGGGACTGTGGTGGGCGTTGGTAACGATGMCGACGGTGGGWTACGGTGACATGSTGCCGAAAACCTACATCGGGATGTTCGTTGGCGCCCTCTGCGCCCTGGCCGGTGTACTGACTATCGCCTTACCCGTGCCGGTTATAGTGTCCAACTTTGCCATGTATTACAGTCACACTCAGGTAATTTACTGTTCTATTTACGCAGTCTAATGTTTAAACAGAGAGATTTGCGCGCYAAATCGCTTCTTTGACGTCACAAGGCATGAACCTTGTAAGAGACTACAAAATAGGTCCCGGTCTATCATCTAATTTGAGACCTTTAAGCTTTAATTATAACCATACTGAATTGGGTATTATCACTTTTTTGAAAATTACTTAAAATGAATCTTGAAGTGCATATATATCGTACGCTTTGAAAAAAAATATTTGTAGGTAGAGAATTTCAGGTCTGAAATTCGAATCTTAGGAGTCACCGCCAAAACACTTCTATCCAAGGTTATTCAACTCGTGACGTCAAGTGTCATGTAAACATTATCGAGGTGCGTGCTGCTTAATTGTGTAGTATCATTCTTGTATTGGAAAAGCTTTTGTGTGGTGTTTTTTGAAAGGACGGTGTAAGAGGTCGCACCAAAAAGTGGTTTGTGTAGTTTTACAAGCATCTATTATGTATGGAAAACAAAACAAGTGTTGTTTTGTACATGGTTATAAAAGTACTTCAGTCAGCACAACTAACAAAATTTTTGTAACCGTTCCTTGAGATTATCAACGTATGAAAAAGTCCCCTAGACGTGATATCCCGATATCGCAAAGTTTGTTTTTCTGTTGTGAAGATCATGTTAATTCTTACTGTAAGTTTTATTATTCTTTTTGGGGTTATAAGTGTTTACCATTCAGTTTACATTTTATTATAACTTTAAGAGGATATGAAAATGCGTTTTAAGTTGAGAGAGAAATGTTATAATAAAGAACGACGTTGGTTGCCATATATTCGACTGTTAGCCAGACCGGAAACGAGCCGCAAGAGCCCCGAAAATAAATGGCAATTTATATTTATTCTGACCACTAAAATAAATGCCAAGTTTAGGGTACATTTTTTATTCTTACATTTTTATGTTTACAAATAGTATGTTTCCAACAACCCACTGTGATCAAATTATCAATGCTACGTTAATTTGATAAAAATTTCACTTATGCTGTTGCTTTTACGTTCCTCATCTCCGCCGCGTTTAACCGCTTGTCGCTGTACACAAATTCAATAGCAATGAACATGCCTTCAGAAGTCATCACTCATAAGTATTACACATTTTCTTGGCGTATTTTAATTCGCTTGTTACAAAATGAACGCAAACAACAAACTGATAAATAGACGGGCTGAGGCTGATGAGTGACGGGCTGACCCTAGATACAAACAAGCGGCCATTTACAAGACACCTGACGTCACGGCTAATATGTTCGCGTTTTGGCGGTCCCTTCAAATATTCAAATTTTTAATATTACAAATACACCTTACGATCCATTTTTTGAAATTTATAAGCTGTCACAGCTGTTTTGTGGATTAGGTGCTACCTAATTGTAACGTTTCTAATTAATTGTACTTTATCCGAACCGGTCATTATAAATTTTTAGGCCAGAGCCAAACTGCCGAAGAAACGAAGAAAAGTCCTCCCCGTGGAACCGACGAGAGGCCCCAGGTTACCGGGTCAAACCGTTCCGCAGCAGGGAGTGCCGCCGGTGGCGCCCGTGAACCTCCCCGACACGGGGGTGAACGCCACGAAAACGAACCACCTCAAGGATGCCGTGGGCTCCGTACCAAAGATCGGTGAGTTCGCGATGTTTGATGATTGGAATCTGACGCTTTGGTCGGTCGCTTCTTTCACTCAGACGTTTCGCACTCGCTTGTCATTATCATTACAGGTGAGGAGAGGAGGGCGAACTTCAGGTCGAACGGCACAAAGAACAGTGACGTCGGCAGAGATTAATAAAAAAATGGTATTTGTGTTTTTGCACATTTTGTTTGTGGTACGACGCATGGACGGGGTGTGGTTTTACTTTTTAGCAGTGTCGCATGTGTATAGAAACCATGTTGGTAGATGCAGCGAAAACTGTTTTCTAATTGTGTACAGCACGTCGAAGTGTGGTGTTAATAGGATTGTCGATGGTCTCGTGGACTTCTTGAGCACTTAAAATAGATTAAAGCGAAAGAAATTCTGGTTGTTTTCTAAAAACATCTTCTTTTAGAAGATTAGACGCCGACAAAATATTGATTATGTCAAAAAAAGAATCGTATTTTTTATCGAGTGTTCAGTATCTGATTATTTAGGTGCCAGCATTGCAAAGTCCACGAAACGACGACGAAACGAAGAAAATTCTCATTAATTAATCTCAGTATTGCCTAGGTCTGGGCGTGACGTCGTCACTGAACCCTAACGGCGTGGGTTTGGATACGAACCCCGCCCTGGTGATGGGCAAACCTAAGCTGGAGTTCACCACGTCGCAGATAAACCTGGCGCAAGGTTCGGGACAGTGCTACACGACTGCGATAAAGTCGCCAAAATTCTAGCGAACTGTACTTTTCAAATTTGCAGCCTCCTGCAGGAACTTAGCTAGTTATATTATCGAGTGAGTTAAGTGGCACGAATTACAATAATTCTGTCTCGGCCCAGTAGGCCGGGCCTTTAGTCATCATCTTCACTTATTTCGAAAACAAAAAATACGGTCCAAACTGTCTAGCAAAAAAAAATGGGGACCAGGTCGTTAAGAATGTTCGATATCCCTCCAGTACATATCCGTGATTAAAAAAAAAATCCGCTGTGTTATGCATGCAACTTTGGACCAAATATCTGTGTAAGGGATGGGGGTGTTGCTTTACTTTTCACGCACCTGTACAGTCCTGGCGAGTTTCAACGAAGCAATATATCGAGAGGGTGTTTGAATTTTTAAACAACTAATATACGCATTTTCTACATTCAACTCTTTTAATCGTTTTCCATTGTTAGGAAAGATGGCAGTGAATAAAAAAAACAAGTGTTTGCCGCACGTTGTAAAATTGTTGATATCTTCCGACTATTGTATATTTACTGAACATACAGAATCTTTCGAACAATAAAGTTAACAACATTCACACAGAGTTTTTTTTCTACTATCTAGAACACGGGAGTTGTTCGTAGGTGAGACACATTCCCAAATTATCGTCGGGCAATTGCTCTCTGGCGGCGGGGGCGAACCTAACACCTATCTCGAAAGGTACGACTGTACTTTCGATCTTGCAAGGACCTTCCTCTCCCGAAGGGCACAGTGTGTTTCCGCAATGAACCATCGAACAATAGGTAGTCTCCATACCTTCGCTCTGAAATGCTCTGGACTAAGTTAACGAATAATACAGTGTCGATAAAATAACGCATGAAATTTAAATTAAGTGTTATTTGTAAAAAAAAAACAGGTAATTTCAGATACATAAAGTGACTTTGGATAAAAACAAGATTTTGCAGGGGCATTATCTTGCAAATAGAGCAGGTTTTCGACGTCCTTTTTTTACACAATTCTTTTTGTTTGATCTAAAAATAAATATCTTTTTAAACGCTGAATTTTTACAAATAACCCTTATTTTAAATTTTAAGCGTAACTTTATCGACAGTTACAGTCCCGTTACCATTAAGAAGTCCTCATCCGCACAAGGAATAGTGATCCTATCATTGCAAACCTCCATGCTCCTCGCCTCTATCCCCGAATTGCCCGATCCCAATTCATCATCAGACTGATCGCCTTGGCCGTTATTATTGGGACCTATGCGAAAAGAATTTTCGTCGCACGGTTCATAAGTTATCGAACACATTCCCTCCTCCTGCCTAGTGCATATGGTATATTCCTGGTCGGCCAAGTGTCGGCCGTTCTCCGCGAAATTCATCGTCTGGATAATGCCCTTCGGGCCGGTGTGGTATTGCAGGCAACCGGCAGGTGCCCTCTCCGTAAAGGGCACCTGGATAACGCGTATTTCCCAAAGGCGGGAGGCCGTCCTTCTCGACAGGGCCATGTTTATTTTTATGGTTTCGTTGACGTTTTCCACATCGAAGTAAACTAAAATCGCGAATGTTTTTTTTTTTTGTTAAAGCTGGTTATCTCGATTCGATTTTGGTTAGCCGATTCTTGTGGATAGAGCAAACGCGAGAAAAATTGTTGTATGGAAAAGTCTCAAATTTTATCTAGCCACAGAGATTTACCTAGATTGGCCCGCTACAAGAAACTTAATTTTATTGATGTTTTTTTTTTAATTTATGTACAATTATTTCGAGTTTTCCTGCTTGACTTCAAGCTAAAAATTTCATTAGACAGCCTACATTTTCTCTAGAAACACTATCCATCTAAAACCTATGATTCAAACTACAAAGTAATAATGATATTCATATAGACATTTAAAACTGTAAGTTTTAATTATATAGAATCTAAAATTTACCAAAAACTAGTCTTTCGAGCAAGAAATGAAATTTCTAAATCAAGGTTTAAAATTTACTCAACAAAAAAAAACTGATATACATTTACTAACGCTGACAATTAACTGTAAAGCAATTTTATGTAATTTTATGTAATCATTATGTATCATTATTATACAAATCTATAGTAGAATAAAATTGGACCACCTTTCAAGATTTTTAATTGTGCTATATCATAAATTTAACCAAAATCGAACGTATTTACTAGTAATTGAGATGCTTACAATGCTGCCCGCTGTTAATCCCGCATATTCTAAGCTCATTCCCACTACCACCCGACACGACGAAAACGTCATCTTCACACACACCAGTTTTCCGATTGGGCTGTCCCTAAAACGCGTTTGTTTCGTGATTTAAAGACAACCAGGTAAGGCGGTAGTTACCAAAGTGAAATGAATAAAATCCAATCTGAGCTGGGCTATTTCCGGATCAAGTTTTTGCACTTCCAACTGACAACTCGTCATGCCCCTGGTTAGATCGGGAAAATCGGGATTGACGAAATACGTTATATTGTTTATGACCTTTTCCTGACAGGTATTGGTAACTAAAATGGGAAACTGTCAGAGAAGGGAACGAAAACGTTAGGGGTTCGCTTACAGACACAACAGACTCCGAAACCCAAGGCACAAGGGCCGTGCGATTTACCACCTTGTATTTTGCACTCGTATGTATTCAAGCAGGTACCTTAAACAGGGAACAATCAACTTTTACGAAGCAAGAAACTATTATCATACCTAATCTTCGTTTGTCCGTTGAAAAACATTCTATTTCCACAGGAACGGGAAAAAAATTCAACACTACAACACAAAACAGCTAACGTTTTTTTATCTAGTACTATATTCTGATGATTACCTTTGGCATCCCTAACACTATCAGTCTGATTACGAACACTAGAATTGAGAAAATTCTCTCCATTATCATCCCAAATGTCGTAGCCTGGTAAACTTGGCAATGACAGCACTTGTTCTATATAGATGAGGAACAAGAGGAGCGTGCAAAATATCGCCGACTTGAACATCAGCTGCATTGTGCACCTTTGTGGATAMTGACCGATAATGGGTAGTAGACCAGAAATGTGTGCCATCCGTACAAGAGTTCAACGTCCAGTGGCGTACGAATTCGGCTTGAAAAACCATTCGAACGAAACAGCACGGAGGTAAAATTTTGCGCAGTGTTTRGTTAACAATGCTTGAAAAGATTTTTACCGTTTTTGGAAACATACTTTTATCGAGACTAATTTTAATATATTTCTTCTGAAAACTTACATTCCAGAACGTCACTGGAGGCACCTGTTTATTATTCAGGTAGCTTTACAAATCTACCTGCCATGGGCACAACAAAATTTCGTTGAAACAGTTGTAAAATGACTGAAACCCAACCCCACAATTTGAAGCACTGACGCGTTTATACCTTCAGTACAGCTTTGTATAATTCATAAGTCCAAACACTAATATTTCGAAGCTATTTTATAATTAAATACGTAACATCGTACAAAAGAAACAGTGATAATGGAACAAATATTCTTGGCGGTTGCAGATATGGAAAGTTATACTCATTTTTAATTGCTAAAATCCACTATTCTTGGTGTAAATTGAATGAATTATATGGATTTGGCTAGAAATATACAAAAGATATTTAAGAGCTAAAGTAGCTGCATCTTTTAAATTGCCCTGAACCAGCATTTGTAGTTTGTAGTTTTCACTTTTTACTTTTATCAAAATTAATTTCTCTTTCTTTATAGTTTGTATTTTTTCATAATAATTGTATAAGGCACTGACGATGGCCATTTAAGGCCGAAAGCGCTCTGCCAATTAATATTTAATAAAGTGGAGAGGACATTAATTTTTAAATAAACTCCACATTGATGGATCAGTTCACTGTTTTAATATGTGACGTACTAAACTTGTGTATTTCAGAAGATTTCATTGTGAAAAAGTCGTATGATACATAAAAGTACAATCGATATGCTTCAATCATTTCAAAATGAAGCAAATACCAAAATTATGCATAGTAGAGGTGGCTAATGAATCTTCCTGTTCCTTTATAAAGTTCGAGACATGGTGTACTGGAAAAATTGCAACGCAAAGCCCTGAGAACGGTTTCTTGGTATACTTCTCGGAAATGGTACAAAAACTGAAGAGTTGTAGTTAGCAGGTTCATTATTCATTCTGTGGTAATGTTTGTGTGTAAATTTGAAACCAAAGGAATCGAGTCTTGTTAAGGGAAAAGTTCCATACATTTAGTTGTATAACTAGTGAAGATGATATTGAAGACATGTCCCTCCCATCAAAATTCTCAACAGTAAAATTAATAAGAACAGATCACCGACCTGGGGGATGATGTTTTGATTAGTTTTCGAAAAGAAAAAAGTTCTGTACAAAGAATTTTTTATTAAAGACACATGTATACACGCATATTTAACAATAGGAAGAGAGAAATAAATAAATAAATAAACAAACAGACCGATTTCATCACACTTTTATAATCCAAGGGGACGATTACCATCCGTAGCTGATGCCGTATCCGTTGGAGTATGTCACGTGAGCGACGGCGGGGGCTGCAGAATACGCAACACCGATGGCGGCTGGGGCAGGTGCGGCATAAGCCGGGGCGGCGTATGCAGGGGCGGCGTATGCGGGGGCGGCATAAGCGGGAGCGGCGTAAGAGATGGGGGCCGCGGCAACCTTAAGTCCGGGGTTCGATACTCGCACGTCCGACTTGCTCACGCTGGAGAACGGGGTGTCCACGGTCTTCGAGTAAGTGGAGACTTGTCCCAGGTTGCCGAAGCTACGGAGGATGTTGGAGGACTGCGAGGTGATGGCCGGTGCCTGGGCTCCGTAGGAAACCAGGGGAGACGAGTAGGAAATCGTCGAGACAGCCGGAGCTGGTGAATAAGCGACGGGAGCTGCAGCCAAATTCGGACCGGGGGCGTAAGTGGCGGGGGCACCCAGGTATCCGGCGTTTGCCATGGCGATGGCGGCGAAGAAACAGACGAACTACAAAAGAAAAAATAAAATTTCCGTCCACATGTGAAGAGACATTATCAAGCACGTGTACTACTCACTTTGTATGCCATTTTTTTTGAGGTGGTTGTTTGCTGAACGAGCTCGTGGTGGGTTCTGATGCTTACCGGGTTGGTAGTTGATGTTTTTATACTGTTTGGGGCCGTAACCGCGGGCTAGTGTTACACTTTCGCTTCAGTAGGACACACAACAGGCTCCACCCGAAAGAACCCACCGGGTGAGTACTCATTGTCGGCGTGTGGGTAAAATTATGTCATACGCGCGCGGCTTGTCTCCGTTTCGCGAAACGGCACCGTCGAAATAATAAAATTAGGAGCAAGGGACAAACTTGTACACGTCGCACTTTGATTAAGTGTTGTAATAAGCAATAAGCGGTTCAGACGAAACGGGGTGTGGTCCGGCACATGGTGCTGACAACGAAACTGCATCAGCTTGTCTTATTATACATGTTCGCTCCGTCCACTGAGGTGGCAAGAAGTCTTGTTTATGGTGTTTTAGATTTTATGAACGGAGTCCTGTTTTGCGGATGAAATCGTAAGAAAATGTTGTCCACTCAAAACTGTACAGTACAAACTCACTCATTTTAAGTTGGCTTTTTAGTTTGCATCCGAAAGATTTACCTAACTTTAAAAAGTCTCCCATAAAAACAAGTGATTAAGAAGTGGAGAAAAAAATCTGCCCTTGGAAGTTATTGAACAAGCTATTGCAAATGTTGCCTCTTCATTTGTACCCAATAAACCTAATCATTTACTTATTTTTTTAAGCAATCAGTTGAACACAAGCCAAAGAAATCCAGAGGATTAAGAAAGAGGGTGTTTAAAAATTTTTTAAACAAGCCTGGAGATAAAATAATAAAACATATTTAAGGCTAGCTTGATAATTGGACTCGAAAGTGCTTTCAAAGTTGATAAACCTGTAATTTGAAAATATGAAAAACATAAAAAGTAGAAAGACCAAAATATCACAAGAATTTTTTATGACTGTGTGAGATATTGAATGAGTAAACGTGGTTGAAGTAATTCAAAAGTATGTGTTCTATTTTTCCACTCCCATTCCCGTAGGTAATTGTCTTAGATTATAAGATTATCCCCAATGTTCTTTTTTATCACATTTGGCAGGTAAAGAAACACTTGATTTTGTTGATCAAAAGGTGCATACAACGAGGCAATGTTTCGATTTCGATGACCTACCAAATTTTTCCCCATTTGCGTTCTATTGCAAAAAAAAGTAAAGTTTCCATTCATTAATTGACCTTAGACCCTATATATCATGAATTAAGTCAGACAAAGCTCCCTAGTCTTTATTTTTACTTCACAGCAATTATCCGGGAGATTCTAACTTTCAATAAAATAGACAACAATTATATTTTTATTTTCTCACGCAGAAGAACATTTATTTTTGTTAGAGCACAAGCCATTTTGAGGAAAGTCCTCTTAAAAAGGCAAAAATTCCTTCTAAAACAATACAAAGCTAATTAAAGTTATGTTTAATTAAAAATAGTTCAAAAGATAAAAATCTTTTTCTTAGCATTCCCCTTCCTTACGAATTCTTCATACTTTTATGTAAAAAAAGGCGCGATAAAAAAGAAATGAGAAACAAATCCAACAGACGTTACGAAACCGATGGTGGCAATGAATTATCTGGTTCAAGGGCCCCAAGGTCCTACGTAACAACGATCTCATTACAAATGTCGGACCGACTGGAAAGTCAAGTCCCTAGCATGAAGGATCGACGAATTAACAGAGAAAACCGGTATTGGAAAGTGCACTAATATGGGTGTTGGTTGTATTGTCTCGTAATCGAGATTCGATTGCAATGGTGAATTCACTACATAATCATGACGTAAGATTATGGAGGAATAGAATAAATTGGTCTTTGACGTACAATAAAAACCTCAATGGTGAAAGATTCGGGCAACTACATACGTCGACTTTTATTGGTTCGATCGTTATCAATTTTAAGCATTCTATACTTTTAGATGTAGTTCCACTGATTAAAACATTCCTAATAAGCTCAGTTAGTACGAATATTCAACTACAAATAGCAATACTACAACAAAAACACACATCCTCACGACCAAAGATTCTGTGGAGAAATTGAATGATTAAAAATTAAAAACTGATCCATCTTCTCTAAGTGGAGTTATTAATTAATTCTTCAAAAGAAAATATTCTTAAAGTGAACTTCCACTTTATTTTTCAATTGTAAAGCGCTTTCGGCTACATGTTAGCCATCGTCAGTACAAAAGCTAAAAGGAAAACTAACAGTTTGACAAAGTCAAAAATCAGAAACAAGCAAACTTGACTACAAACTGAAATGCAACCCACATGCCAGTAACTCAAACGAAACATTAATTTAGATCAAACAAAGAATTTAGAATAGGACAATTGAAATTACAAAAATCATTTAGAATAGTAAAATTTTGTTCGTTAATAATTTTATAAATCTCTAAAATTTCCAAATAATTTAATTTAGATGATTTAGTACACAAATGTAATGAATTTAGATTGTCTAGCGTGGCAGTGTGTTTATTTACTAATAAATGGTTAGCTAACGAAGAATTTGTTGTAACAATATCTGTATTTTTATACTTTTCAAATTGTTTCAAATGTTCTTTACCTCTAGTTAAAAAGGATCTTCCGGTTTGTCCAAAAGACTGTTTAAAAATTTTAAGTAACCTTCTTAATCAAAATTGTAATTTATCTTTATTACATAAAAATAATTTGCTTTCGTTAACGGAGTTTGTGTTAAATCAAAATTTTTTCTGTTTCAATAACAAAAATTTTATACAAAAATTGGGTTTAGCTATGGGTTCTTCCCTTAGTCCTTTTTTAGCTGAACTTTTTATGAATAATTTAGAAAAAGATATTTTCAAAAACATTTGCTTCTCTCCTCACATTAAATTCTGGTACCGTTATGTAGATAATGTTTTGTGTCTTTTTACAGGTAATTCTTTTGATCTAAATAACTTTCTTACTTCTATAAATTCTTTACACACTTCTATAAAATTCAGCTATGAAATAGAAATTAATAATCAAATTTCCTTTTTAGATTTATTAATTTCACGTAACGAATTTTCTTCTTACCTTTCTTTTGAAATTTTTAGAAAATCTACTTGTACAGACAATGTTATTTCTTATTTTTCTTTACACCCTTATGCACACAAAATGGCTGTTTTTCATTCACTTTTTAATCGACTTTTTAAATTACCTCTGTCATTAAATGCTTTCGAAAAAGAATTGGGTGTAATACTACAAATTGCTTTCAATAACAATTTTCCTAATTATTTAATAGAAAAACTTTATTTTAAGTATTTGACAAAATTTAAATTTTCTTTCTGTACCACTTATTTGGATGAAAAAGTTAAGGTTTGGTTTCCTCTTAAGTTTGCTGGTCAAGTCTCAGTTAGCCTATCTAAATTATTTTCTTCTAATGGAATAAATATTGCTTTTTCTACCGTAGGCAGTGTGTTTTCCCGTTTTGTCCGTAATAAAGACCAAATTTCAGTTTTAAATAATTCAGGCGTTTATAGTTTTTCATGTAATGATTGCAATTCAGTTTATATTGGACAAACCGGAAGATTCTTTTTAACTAGAGGTAAAGAACATTTGAAACAATTTGAAAAGTATAAAAATACAGATATTGTTACAACAAATTCTTCGTTAGCTAACCATTTATTAGTAAATAAACACACTGCCACGCTAGACAATCTAAATTCATTACATTTGTGTACTAAATCATCTAAATTAAATTATTTGGAAATTTTAGAGATTTATAAAATTATTAACGAACAAAATTTTACTATTCTAAATGATTTTTGTAATTTCAATTGTCCTATTCTAAATTCTTTGTTTGATCTAAATTAATGTTTCGTTTGAGTTACTGGCATGTGGGTTGCATTTCAGTTTGTAGTCAAGTTTGCTTGTTTCTGATTTTTGACTTAGTCAAACTGTTAGTTTCCTTTTAACTTTTGTACTGACGATGGCTAACATGTAGCCGAAAGCGCTTTACAATTGAAAAATAAAGTGGAAGTTCACTTTAAGAATATTTTCTTTTGAAGAATTTATTGAATGATTAATTCAACAGCTTCAACAGCGGAAGACACCAGGTTGGTGGTAAAAGTACAATTAATTGAAATTGCATTTTCAATCAGATTTTTGCCAAAATTTGTCAAACTTAGTAACTGTTTCCACCACTCTGAAAGTTGTGCTGCAATTTTAACTTGATTCATGTCTTTCAATCATGAAGTCTGACAATGGTTTAGAGTTCGTCATTAAACAACAGTGGCTTACACACCCCAGCAAAACGGGAAAGCTGAAAGGTAAATATGAACGATTGTAGAAGTAGCAAAATTAATTAAGGAGAAATCAAAATGGTACGACTATGAAAGAGGAGAAAGCCAAAAACACTGGAAAAAAACACTGAGAAAAACGAGTGCTGAAAAATGGAAAGCAACAGTTGAAAAAGAGCTAAATAAATTGGCCCGATACTAAACAAGTGGTAGAAAGCAAAAGACGATAAATAACACTGGTAATATTGAACACAAAATCCATCTTGTTGCTAGAGGTTTTCAACAAAAAGATGTTTATTCGCGAGTACGCTACACTAAGTGTTTTCAGAATTATGCTTATGGTTGCAAATAGATTAGGTTTGCGAGTATGTCAAACGGATGTACTGAGGGGTGTTTTAGTCTTTTCCAGAAAAGTTGGTAAAATTAAAAAAAAATCACAATATAAACTTGTAATGAAAAATTTAATACTYTTACCTATKACGAGTAAAGCCTTTAACTGTTCAAATGTGATCACGAACTTAAYTTTTTACGCAAATATYATGTAGGTTATAAGGTTTTATCAACTTGTMACGGAGGATYTATCAATGTTACCCACWGAATTAGAGGAAAAACAAGTCGAAATATTGGCGTCTTAAAAACTTTAACTTCTATACCAAACGATAATCGAGGAAAACATAAACCACTTATGATGTTTACAAAAAGAATTTTCCTTGTTATATTATACACTATGGAGTAATTGTCGAAAATGTATTAAGAAAAAAGAATGTTTTAATGCAAAGGTACTTCTATCTGTTGCTAGCTACAATTTAAAAATTAACAGGATAATCCGTTACATGTAACCTTGCTTTGCAATTACACACACAGACACACAAAAGAATCTAGTATGCCACTAACAACTACAAAGGTCAAACTTAAAGGATGTGCAGCAATTGGGTAAAATGGGCCGATGAAAATATCGTTAACTAGATTAAAATTAGCATAAAAATCTAAGATAACTACAATAACTATGTAACCACGCTTTATAGCTTGTCAAGGTATTATTTTATGAGGACATAAGTATTTTACTAAGATAATATCAAACGACTGGAGTTACAAATTCCCTTATGTTCGATTTAAAGTACAGTAAAACAGTCTTAGCGCCATCTGTGCTAATACGAGGCAACTTCTTATAAAAGTAATTCGTGAATTATGACGCAGATGGTGTTCATAAGTTTGATTCAATACTAAATGCAAACCATGAATGAAATGCTATTTTCGAAATAAAACTGGAAATTTGAGAAGAGCGTGACTTTTACACCCTATTGACTCAGCTTATTGGTCAGCGTACTGATAAGACAACTATGTTAAAAGGATGTATTGCTTTAATGAGTAACTCGTGCTTTGACGATAATTACTTGTGTAAGCGATTAAAATAAAGACTGTTTTGTCATATTTTATTTTCGAAAACAACGACGATGTCTCTTAATAAATTAGTGTCGGACTGTTTAATTTCAACTCCATTAAAAAATTCCGACGCGCTGAATCACGGCTCTTTTTTCTATTTTAATCTGACCCTAACTCGTCGAGGTAACTAATAATTAATTCGCACGATTACGCAACGGTCACACACACACTGACCTAAATGCGTGATGTTATGTCAAGATAAATCGCAAAAATAGCGACACAGAAGAGAACCGAAATATCTGCATTCGAAACAATTAAAAAATCCTCCTATATTAAATGCTTGAATGAAAATGAAAATTAATTGAGCCGGCATAGTAAACAAATTATTAATCATCATCAGAAGTGAAAACAACTACCTAAGAAGTAATTCTAAATGATGGGATCTGGGAATTTTTTATGTAAGTCAAATCAACTGTTCTGATATCTAGTCCTGGTTTTTTTTAAGAAAAAATGCGAAAATCACGTCATTATCATGCATCGACCGATTATGACGTCACATGAGTGTTTCACGACTATGACGAATTCGCTCGCGGTCATTTCTAGGAACGGCATAAAATTACACGTTTGTTGTTTAATCAGAACGCTATTATGTGTACTATTTTCAACCGTGAGCGAAACAGACCAAGTCCGAGGCATGATGTCATTGCAATTATTGATATGATCGCGATTATCAAACTACAGCCAAATTCCAACATTCAAAAACATAATGTAGAAGGCGGATTTAAAATGTTAGCCACGGAATTCTCGAAGTTAACGTACTTGAATCGATTAGAGTTAAACAATCTAAGATTTCACGGTTTTGCTATAATACACAATCATTGGAAAACAAGAATTTACGTAACTGATGGAAGATAAGTGATATCTGGAATGTTTATTATCATGCAATTCAAGGATTTGTTAATTAAGTGGTAAATTTAGAAGCGCATCATATACAATTCGTTGCCAAGCGAAAAAAACAATGCGAAAATAAATTAGAATAGGAAGACTCACCAATAGCTGTTGTTTTTTTATGCTGGGAAATCTGTAACAAAACAAAACATAAATTAATTTACATGTATAATATTTTTAAGGGCAAGAACAACATGAACATAAATACGTTTTCTTTCTAGATCCCTAAGTTTATACCACATTTTGATTATTACAATCAGCACATAGTACCAAGAATAATATTTTAACTAAAAAAGACTAAACACTCTAGTAAATAAACCATAAAGAAAGGAGTCTTTATTTGGGAAGAGGTATGTTACCAGTTCGAAAAGTATCCATACCCATTTTTACAGTATCTTAACAGATTCATTATTGGTACAAAAAAAACAACTCCTGCTTCTATGCCAATGTGTTTATTAGTGTGACTATGCGTATTTATTTACATGAAAAGCGCAGAGACTTTTATTATACCCCTGAGCAGTATATATGCAGTTAAGGGGTACGAATTGTGAAAATTACAGAAAAACAGCGAACTTTAGCCTGGGAAAATGTTTCCGATTTTTCACGGCGACAGCATCTACCTATATAGAAAATCCTTGAAAAAAATCCGTTTCCATTGCATTGTATATAGCGATGACTTCACCGCGTGCAAGAGGGGACCCTCCGGTGACTCCATCGTGGGCCAGTTATACGCAGGTTCGAACGCTGTGAAGACGCACTTTCAGAAGGTCCAATCGATAAACTGCATCTCGAGTGTTTAAAGGGCACCAAGTGAAGAAAAAAAACGTCCAAAATGTCAGTGAACAGGTTGTCCATCGTGAAATTCTTAGAATTGGTGAGTGTATTTTATTTTTTTTTTTGGATGCATTTGTGTTAAAATGGGGAGGGAACGCCCTAACAAGCCACCCCTTGTTTGGGGTGCCTGAAGCAATAATGCAAAGAAGAACTTGTTTTTTGAAGCGAAAGCTTTGGACGAATCTAATAACTTTGCAGCTCATATATCTTGTTTCACGAAATGAGTATTTTTTTTTTAATTTTAGGCAAAATTGGTTCCAGAAAAGACGTTGTTAAACATACAAACGATGATAAGATAAAATGTGTACTTTCCGTATCAATAAGGGTTAAGCTAGAGTAAACAAGAAACGGAATTGCCGTACTAAATTTAGGTGACCATTGTGTGGTCCGCGTCATCTGTAAATATAGGTACCATAACAAGACGTTGGGCCAAGGTCACCACCTAACATCGGGCCTTATTATCCAATCGAAAGAATTATTAGGGTATACGTTCTCTGAACAGGTGTCTGTTTGGAAATACTAAATTTGTGAAATACGACGAAGTATAACGCCAGTTCTAAAAATTTAATTTTTAGGATAATATTCGACCAAAAAACAATTATTTGCTAAAATTCAGCGAAGTTAAGCGATCATTACAGTTATCGTATAGTTAATTATTGTATAAGTATCTTATTAGGCATATAAAACACAAGCGTTTCTCCTTTTAGTGTCTCTTGATAAGTAGCAAGAGAGAGAAAGAAAAAAGAGTACTGACATCAGCAAATAACGAAAATGATCTGTTAGCATATTTTTGTTCAATGCTAGAAAAAAAATCGCGACATAATCATTATTGACAAAATATTTTATACTAAAAATCACAAAAAAATGCACAGAAACAATATACAATGTACCACCAAGCATTCCTGAATCAGTAATATATAGTGTAATGAATAAAATTCAAATTAAGTCTTATTTTCAAAAAATCCCAAATCTGCCGAAAACGCTGCTAACATGATTTACAGTAATTTGCTTCCTAGTGTAGTCATCTGCTATATTTACCTTCCTTATTAAAAAAAGCAAAATAATTTTACCCTGTAGCTGATAATAGTTTTCGTTGCTTAGTTCCATTTTTACCGGCCTACTGTAGTATATATTTTAATTTAATTTCTCAAGCATTAATTCTCTCAATGAAAAGAAAAACTGAAAATGAATTTATGCCTTTCGGCTTGTGAATTTAGATGTTGTCTTAAAACAAAAAAAATAAAATTAAATAGCAAAATGCAGTGCCTGAAATTACAACAGATTTGGGTAGAAATAAAATAAATAATTGAAAAATTGTTCAACAATTACCATTCATTAAGTGTTAACTGTGTTGTGGCATTTGGTTCTTAAAAAAGGAAGATTTGAGACATTCAAATATTAAAATAAATTAGTTTCTTAAGAAGTTCCCTTAATGCTCAAACATCACCATTCATTTAGTGTTAAATATGGCATCTTGGTAGGCAAAAATATATGAAATGCAATTTTTTTAACAGTACATGGTGTCCCTTTTTCATTGTAACTGTTAAGTATATCAATAATTATTAATACTAGAGAGTTGCAATATCAATAACATACTGTCTTAGGTCCAACTGTACCAACACCATTTTTATATATTTTTTTTTATTTTAAGGCTACAGCCAACTTTTGAAAAACCTTACATTTCATCAGTCGTCCTTAATAGGTATCTTGCTTAGGAATATAGATACAAAAAATAGAACATAGATTCAGGAATTGATAGCTATTTCAGTTTTGAATCTAGTGTTGTACTCAACATTTTTAGGGTACATATTACATTTCTGAGATATAACACAAAACTTATATAATTTTTAATGCAAACCACATATGAGGAAAAACCTTTTTTACATGTCACATGATTTACATCCAAGTTGGCAAAAAATGTAAAAACTTGATTAAATTACCTTAAAAAATGGAACAGTACTAGAATTATTGAAAAATAAACCTAACAATAGGCCCTTTCGGCAATCGCAAAACCAACTGTAGTTTGCACACAAAAAAGACATACAAATCTCAAAAATACCTATATAAAACGTCTACAATTTTTTTTTTGTATCTACTAAACTACCCAGCGACATATCGAGAGCTGAAGAAATGTTATTAGGTAATTTAATAATTGGCTATAGCTTTGAAACAAAAGACAGTATAATAACGGCTACAATACAGATCAACTCGCAAGAAAAAGTAAGGCAGTAATATAAGATAATATTTTTTTGGATAATCGTTGTCGCTTAAAAACACAGACAAAAAATTATTAGCCTGACGTTTCGATTATTTGTTAGTGTTTTCAAGAGACAGCGATCTTTCTGAGTAAATATCATCTTATACTGTGGACACTGAAAGCATTCACCCTCGTGTAAGGCAGTAAGGTTGAAAACCGCAACCCTCTAAAGATACCCTGTAATTACAACGGAAATAGGACACAGTCCTGTAAAGGGATTCATAATTTTGTTAGTCATAGAATTATTCACACACTATAGCAAATAACTAACTCAGCACAATGTTTTTTACAGGCCATTGCAGTGACTTGCCTTGGTCTCCACTACAAAAGCATCACTGGCAATGTAGAGTATGACATACTATCTGCCGCCACATTCGGAGGTTATATCATCATTCTGGTTGGTGGATTTGCAGGTATATAATACCAAAATATTAAAAAACACCTTTATAAAGTTTTTATATTGATTTTCAGGTCACCTAATCACCTCACCAATCACAAGGAAAATCGACATCTTCTACTGTCTAGTAGGATGCGCTCTTTTTGTTACAGCAGGCGCCCTCAACATAAAACACTTTGATAATGCCTGGAAAGGTGAAACTAGAGACTATGGTCTCGCTAAAGCGTCTTTGGCTATCATAAACGGAGCAATATTTTTGTTGGATTCGCTCCTGACATGGCGTGGTGATTGGTAAACGCGGATACTCAAAAATCGTGTAACTCCATTGTTTGCATCTATATTCCGTACTGTTTTAACACATTAATGTATCGACGTACCTGTAACGCCCAGCTGTTCTGAAATTTCGTGTCGCTTCGCTTTAGCATGTAGAGAAAACAAAAACACAAAGGCAGCCTTCTTGTGTATACTACCTCAGACGTTTGTTAGAGTGACATGTATTTTAATAGATGTTTATATACAGATATATATTTATAAAATCATTAATTATTAACAAGCTCTGTATTTTTGTATGATTATTGGGCATCTATACACAAGTTTTTCCTTTTTCTAATAAGATTTTGTACCTCGTTAAGCTTTAAGTGTTCAAAATGTACAACCGTACCAAATAAATTATTATTTCGTATGTAGTTTAGTTAACTTACCAGTAAACAGCTTGGTAGTTTCCCCATCCGCAGGAAATCACAACACTACACTACACCTTCACATTTTTTTTTTAAATGTTAATGTCTAGTAACACATCCACAATTATTAGCTGTCCCGATGCACCACACTATAATTTACAACCCGTATTTAATTAATTAATATCAATTTAATACCTAAAAACAGCTAAAACAACTTGACGTTTCTAATTCGTCGATTACTGTCACTTGCCGACCGAGATCAGCGCCGCCTCACGTCCAACGGCGAAGTTACCTTCCAACACTTCCAGCGTGGAAGTGACGCTCAGTCGAGGCGGCCATCTTGGAAAAAACGAAAAATTCGATTTTTTCGTTATTTTTGCACCGATTTCGACGCGGAAACAAACGTAATTAATTAGCCCAACGCCCGATTGACCCCTGTGAAACGATTTCCGGCCCCTATCTATTAATAATTTGCGAAAAATCCGTCACGACAATTTTCGCATATCACCGCCGGTTTTAAGCGAAATTTCACGCACATCGGTATATCAGCGCGGGTTTTAATCGTATATTCGCGTTAATTGGCTATTGTTTTAAATGGTTAATGATGTTTCGCGTTGATTTGAACGAATTTGATTCACCGGACCCGGACCGCGCGTCCTTTCACCTCGAGTGTCTACGCGGTACTGACGCCTTACCCCGCTAAGCGGCGGGTCGTTTGGATCGCCCGAAGTCTTGCCGAGCACATCCGAAATGGACGAATTTCCAGAAATTTTGGATTTTATAAGAACGTTTAGGAACGTTTTAAGCATTTTAACTGTAAATATGAGTTTTGGAACGAATATTAAGAATGACCGAGAGCGTTTAGTTGGATATTTATGCTATAATTATTATTTACGTTTTGCCTGTATCATATAATAAAGCGGATTAAATTAAGCTTTGATTATTTGATGTAATGAAAGCCTGCTAATCTGCATTTTATTCAAGAATTAGCTTATGGGTATTACCTGCATTTAATGATTTACTTGAACCTCGAACAACCCACATAATTTAAAAAAGCAGTTTATCCTTTGTTTACTCTATAATCTCATTATGCTGAATGGTTTTATTGGAACACTGCGACATCCTGTWTTATGTAATATATAAGAAAGGTGTTTTGTTTTAATAAAGTTTATAACGGTTTACAGATTGTGTTTTACTTTTGACTGGACAATTTCCATTTCAATTGCAATTTTGATAAATCTGGAAAAGCCTTTGTTGAAGTAGATAAGGCATAACGAATTTGGTAGTTCTAATTTCCAGTATTGCATATATATAGTTTAATTTGAACTACTGAATCGTGACTTTTTCACTTGTCAGCAGTGCCTAAGCTAAGCTGACGTTGTATTTTTATAGAAAAAATCATTCCCACGTTTAATCAAAGGTATTCAACATAATGGTTTCAGAAAACAGCGGTTCCCAAGAACCCACAAAACCAGACGAACAGGATGCAGCAAAACCATTCACATTTGAAAGTATCCTTTTCCATTTAACTAACCTTCACTTAACATATGTTTCCTTGACGAAACCCTAAAGTATTGAAATTAATAAAAGACGCCCAACAACAACATGGTCTCCGCCACGGCGACTACCAACGCTACAGGGGGTACTGCTCTAGAAGGATTCGCAGGCTTAGAAAAGTTCTGAAGCTGCCGCAAGGGGAAAAGCGCCACTTCAAGCGAAGGGATGTGACCGAGGCCCATATAGTCAACCCGAAGGCTGACGTGAGGTACCTCCATGTTCCCTTGATGCTTGCGGAGCGTAACTGGGCCTACGCTATGCAGTTACGACAAGAGGCGAACACGGAAGTTCGTAAGAAGTTCCATTTGATTCAAAAGTTGAGGAAAGCTTGCATCTATGCTCTACAGCTTGAAGAGTTGTGCAAGGTGAGTGATTTAAATTTAACCGACAGGTAGACTTACATTTTTATTCAGTCAGAACGATGTGACGGACGTACGAAGCTGGAGGCGCAAGCTTATGTTGCTTGGATACACGGAACCCTGCATTTTGAACTTCAGTTGTGGCCCAAGGCAACCGAGAATCTAAAGAAGGCTCAGGTTATTTATGAAAGGCTTGCTGCTGCTATCCCTGAAGGTGAACAGTCACCCTATAGACAAAGAGTTGAGGAAATAGCTCCGAGCTTGAGGTTCTGTGCTTACAACATCGGCGACGAGAAAGCTGTGGACCTTTTGGAGCTGCGAAGTCAAGGAGTGTTGGAAAACTTCGAGACGTTGATTTCGCAGACTAAAGAGGAGACTGCGAAGGTGCTGCATGAGATTCAGTGGTTTGGAACGAAAGTAAGTAGATTTTAGGTTATGTGTGTGTTGTTTTGTCAAACGTTGGTTAATTATGGGTGTTAATTAGGTTCCAGTGCGCTTAGAGCGTGTCAGACTCTTCTTGGTTAGTATTGAGGGTCTAGACAGCTCTCTCCAACATGCCGAAGACAGCCAAGCAAAGATTAAGCTATTGGAAAACATGTTTATTGATCTGAGAGATGTTATAGCAGGAACTCGTGAAGAAGCACGTGGTGACAACAAAGACGTGCAGCTGCTGTTATCGTATTTGATATCGGTGAGGGTGGAGCGTACTGTACAGAGGAATTTGTTGTTGATCCAGCAAACAAGGAGGGCCCAGGACTGTGTCAGGTTGCTGGACATCATAATCCAACAGGTGAGTCAAGATTACACTTGTTTWKCTTAATTTAAACTGGGGCAAAACAGTTTTTGGATACTTTATTTAACCATAGGTGACCGAATTGATGCAAACAGACGTTTTGAAAAATGACGAAGCCGCCCAGAAGACCTACCAGAATCAGCTGGCCGCATATCGTGCCCTTAGAGCGAGCTACATGGGCAGGACTCATGTGAACGTCAAGCGTTGGAAAGAGGCCATCGTACTGTTCGAGGTCTGCAACAAACATCGTCAGGCCATCAAAGACAAGCAGGGATTTTCCAGTGAACTGAATGAACTGTTGAAAAGCATGGACGCCAGTGTAGATGTGGAGAAGGCTTGCGCTCAAGCCAATCTGATTCTGGATACCGAAGAGGAGGCTCCAGTTTATGTTCCTCAGAAGGTAACGCGAGTGTCTTAATAATTTCTTAAATCGAGATGGGGATGCTTGATGATATTCGAATTTTGAAAAATTGAATTGAAATTGACGCGGTAACAATAAAAAAATTGTCTTTGACAGGTTTACAAGAGCAAGAAGGCTCTGGTTGACCGTCTTGATGAGTTCCGTGAAGATCCACAGCTGCTGTCGAAGAATCCCAACGTCGTAACTATGCCACCCGCGATGGAGCCTGTCCCCACTAAACCATTGTTTTATGACTTGGCCTTGAATTATGTTGAGATGCCGTCGCTTCAGGAGAAACTGGACGAAGGGAAAAGCCAGCAGAAGCAAGGGGCTGGCATATCCGGTTTTGTTAAAGGTCTTTGGGGGTGGGGCAAGAAGTAATTTTTTTTATGGAAAAAGCATACTTTATTGCATTTGTATGAGAAATAAATGTTTTTTTTTGAATTGTTGATAATTATTCTAATATAACACCTGTCAAGATAAAGAACACTCACAGATACCTAACTGAGTATTTTTTTTAATGATGAACTTATTTTAGAATGACAACAATAAACACGTTTTTCTTTAAAATTGAGTACTTCTTTACATTTTTTGTACTTTTATTAGAATTATAGCTATAAAAATTAGTGTAATTCACAAAATGAGTACTTTTTTAGATATATGAATACAAAATTCAGTACTTTTCCAACTGTGTACTGATAATAATAACAGGTGAATCACCCAATTACAGAAAATAAACTAATTACAATATAAACATAATAATTATGCCGCAAGTGACAATTAATAATAATACATATAAGAAAAAAAACTTAAATTTTGCTTAAACACCAAAAAAATAATTATTTGATGTTTAATATAATGAAATGAATGATAATGGATATTACAATTACTCCTAATTTTATTTAATTTTAATATAACATTCATATTACAATTGCTACAGTAAAAAGTCAAGAAATGTCATGAGTTAATTCTAGGAACCTTAAAAATTGTCCTGTTAAAAAGCATAATACAATCTTATAGTTCAAGAATTCATGTAAAAATGCAATACCTAAGATAATAATTCTCCTGGTTTCCAAAGAGTTATTAATATTAAATATCCTTAACAGCATATTATTGACATATCTCTTTTAAATGTACTATAACAACTTCAAAAATTCCAATGAGAGCACAATATTCTAACTTGGAACGCACAAGGGCAAAAAATAAAACTTTTAAGGTTTAGAATTTTAAAGGTGTCATCAACAATATCTGTAATATGATTCACAAATGAAGGTTTATTAACAAAGGTAATGCCTAAATGTTTAAATTTATCTGTTCTTTGTAGAATTGCCCGCTCACATTATACTTATAGATAATCGATTTTTTCTTATTTGTATAAGACGCAATACAGAATTTCAAAATGTTTAAGTTTATTATCCTGTAAGACTAAACAATCTTCATCAGTTTGAATTACATTGTAAAGTTTAAGGTCATCAGCAAGTAAATCATTGTTGTAAATTGATGATGAAGTAATATTGKTTATATAAATAAAAGAAAAAGTAAAGGTCCTCAATTTAAGCCTTGGGTCACACCAGAAGTTCCCGATTAACAAGATAAAAAGTTAGGAGATTAAGTAGTAAGCTATTAGAACCTATACACCGTAATTTGTCTAGCAGTATAAAATAATCCACTTGGTCAAACGCTTTTTGAAAATCCATCCACTTGTCCATTTCCATCAAGCTCCTTAGCGACAAGTCAAGAAAATTGCAATAAATTTGTCAGGGTGAATCATTTCTCCATAAAACGATGCTAAGCCAGTGTTATAATGTGTTTGATGTATAACACAGAGTCAAAAATTTTGAAAAAATTACATAGTGAGATAGGTCTACAGTTACGAACATCTGACAAATCACCTTTTTTAAATACTGGGCAAATCATAGTCGCATATAATACTTTTCCATCTCTGTACTAATAATATTAAAATTAAAGCAGTAAAACCAGTATTCGTTCAAAATGCGTATTTTTTATTAAACAAGCGAGTATAAAATCGAATGTGAAGTTAATAAAAGCTTATGTTTAGAATAATAAAAACTAGTATTCTTTTAAAGTAAGTACTTTTTTCAAACAAACTGGTTGTAAAATCGAGTACTTTTACATTTGTGTCCTTATTTTGAAGTACCTATGGCAAGTGAAAATAGGTACTTTTTTAAACGTTCGTATTAAAAGTAAATACTTTTACATAAATGTTTAAAAATTATGTTGCGGCGTTTTGGCAACATTGTATAGCCCAGGAACTTCCGCATTCCACAAACTTTTTTTTTAGGTTACCGACTGTGTAAAAAGCGTTGGTGAAAAGCTAACTGTATTACCGACCGTCAATTGTCAAGGAATCGAACTTAACCTCTGCATTTTTCCCGCCATACATAACAAGAGTAAATAGAGTGGTTCCTGATTTTATTATTTTATAGTTTACACTTTTATTCAAACGTAATCCATTGTAAGGATGTTGAAGAATTTAACCCATTATTTTAAGATCGTGGAACCCAAAGCAAACGATGTTTCTCCATCATCAGATGTACCCCACAGTTCCAAAAAACGAACACGATCAAGAAAGAAGCCTCCTGAAAGTCCAGAAGCAGAAACTTCCCTTTTGAACGATTCCATAGATGAATTCGAACCTTTGCAGCCTGTCACAAGGAAGAAGAATGCTTTCCAAGTGATGATGGAGAGCAGACATAAAAGTATTGGTCAGAATTCGTGCGGGAAGGAGAATAAAGACGAAGTGGAGGATCCAGGAATGGTGAACACCAAGAAGGACAGTTTGAAAGCGAGAAAGAAGCTTTTGAAGGAGTGGGCGGACGAAAAGGGCGGCTTGAAGAGGAAGCGAGATGAAGAAGATATAGATCGAGTGAATAGGATTAAGTTATCGAGGAGGAAACGACGCATGATGAAACTTTTGAATTGTGAAGCTGAAAATGGTATTAGTTTAGTTTCCACTCCTGAATCTGTTGGAGAGAAACGCAAGCAATGGAAGATGCGAATTAGAGTTATCGACATCAACAGTGAGGAAGAAGAAGAAGTAATAGATAACATTAAAAAAGAGGCAATAATTGATTTAACAAAGGAAAAACCAACAAAATTAGCTCCGGTATTTATTAGGAGTCCAAAATGTAAACCTACAGTTAGTTCCGAAGCCAAGTTGAGCTTTCTGCATAGCGAACTACCTGAAAATTTGAGAAGGGAATTTGCAAATAAACGGTAGGTGAAGGACATAAGAAATTGTTAGAGATTTTGTTTGCTTGTAATCACAAGAATTTGCTTTAGCTTTAAAAAAAAACAGTACTGTTGGATTCATTTACATAAAACATATATATTCCATTTTTTGGTCTAAAATTAACAACTGCTTTTTATTTCCAGATTAGACATCGTGGAACATGAGGTTTTTTCAAAAATACCACATGTGCAACAAAAGAGTACGGATAGAGTGTGGACACTGCCCAAGGTCAATCTTCCACTCCATGATGAAGACTTTGTAATTTGTAACGAAGTTCCTTGCTTAAAATATGGAGACCTTACCTTGTCATTATTAAAAACCACCAAAAACAGTAATGTTGAGAATTGCCAGCACCTTCTAACAGTTTTGCAACAATTAAAGGACGACAATTCAAAATTTCCTGTTTACGAATGGTTCAAGTCGTTATATGAGAATTCCCAACACTGTAGGAACAATGTGGAAATGGATAAGGTGATGTGGACGGAAAAATATAAACCTACCTCATTTTATGACATAACCGAGAACGTTAAGACGGTAAAAGCATTGAAAGAATGGTTGGAACAGTGGCAATCTAACTCCCTTAGAAACAAAGATAGTGACTCAGATTTTGAAGGGAGCGATAATTCTGACAGAGGTGCGGCTTTGCTTGTCGGACCATCGGGTAGCGGAAAAACCAGCTCTGTGTACGCACTTTGTGCAGAATTGGGTATAAACATCTTGGAACTAAATGCATCGAGTAAAAGAACGGGCAAAAGACTGCTCCAGGAGCTTCAAGAAGCAACGCAGTCCCATAGAGTCAAGAATTCTGCTGTAAATTTTAGTTTACTTCTCATCGAGGACGTCGATATTGTTTTTGATCAGGACGAGAACTTTATTTCGAGTCTGAGCCAACTTTTGTGCACTAGCAAACGACCGATCGTCCTGACTGCTACGGATGGTAATTTTATTAACGTCCAGAGATTCTCAGAGATTTGTAGACCCTTCAAATTCTTCAGAAAGGCTAGTAAAAGCACCAGGACCTTTTTACAATTAATTTGTGCAAACGAAGGGTATTTTTTGAGTAACACTGAGCTAAAAAGAGTTTTAGAAGACAACAGGAAAGATCTGAGGAGGACGTTGTTGGATTTACAGCTCTGGTTAGAAAACAGTGAAGGATTCATGTGTTCAAGTAAAAATCTAACATTTCCGAAAGAAATTTGCAAAGAATCACCATGGTACCAGAAAAATCAGAAGAAGCTCGGCAAGTTGCTGCTTAGAAGTGCCAGCATCGGTGTCACCGTGGATTTTTCAAGGTCGTGGTCAAGTTTGTATTCTGTGACAGAATCAGATGAGGAAAATTTTGAACGGATCAAAAATTTAGCTTTAAAATTGGATTACCTCTCAGTTGCCGACGTCATTTGTGACAAAATTGAGGTGGGAGAAGCCCGAAAAACTTGTAGATTCAAAGACAGCTTGGAGAGTGGGGAGAATATGATGGGATATTCAGAAATGGAAGATTTATCATTGGAAATTGCAAATGCCGTAGTGAGTGCAGTTTTGGACAACGCAGATCCCAGCGAGACAAGGTGAGACATAAAAAATAATTTAATTTTGTTCTACCCGATATTTTGCATTTTTAGGTGCAAAAATTTCCAGTTGGTTAGTTACAGATCTTTCCAATCTGTCGTGCCACATTTAGTCAGGATAAACAATAGTGCCCTCTTGGATTATCATACAACTTTTCGTGCACTTTGTAGGCTTGACCACGAACACTCCCTAAATTCCACGAAAAGACGGTTTTTTGGGTATTTGACAAACTTGGGGCTCAACATCGATGAGAAAGCGTTGGAGACGGCACGTGATGCTTTTAAATCTTAACTTGTATATTTTAAATAAACACCGTTACTTCTACCAAATCTTTTACTCGTTGCCACATGCGGAAAACAATAATTCAATCGCTGGATCTTTTCCAATAAACATGTGCCACATTAGCATCAGTATAAATAAAGCACCTATCACGTAACTCTTGCTTATGATCCTCGACAACCATGTGTCTTTGTATTTCGTTATCAGTGACGGCCCTTTGTCAATCACACCAACGATATCTTCTTTAGTTAGGCATTGGGGTCTTATCTCGTACAAAGTTTCGATTGCCGACCTCACTCCCGATGTTATGGCTCCATTCATGTGACCATACCATTCAGTCGCTGTCTCTGATCCTGCCCAGAACAGTCTGGAAATATAAAATTCAAATCGTACTGATTTTGGACAAAATTCAGTGCCTTAACGTTTAAATTACAGTTGAGACCTACTATTGATATAGAACTGGGATGCGGTCTTTAAGAAGACACGTCTGCTTCTTGGTAGTGTAACATTAAACTGAACCAAAGACCAGAGATGAAGAGCTGAACTACTAAACTTTTATTAGAGTAAACTTAGGATGCAAGAGTACATGTATATGCAACAAAACCTACTGCTTACTAGAGTATATTGGGTTGCCTATCCTTATTTCGATATTATTACCGACCCAGTTTGACAGTTATTGACATTGTCGACTGAGCAAGACAACCTAATATTTTCATGTCAAATTGTGGAAAATATAATAATAGTGCAATTTGATAAACAATTACCTTCCTATAGGCCGTCTGATGTGATGCAACCCATCCATGCACTTGAAGTCTGGACAAAATGCTAAAGCTGGCCAAGTTTGGTAGGCTAAATCCGTTGGATCCAAAGCTTCCAACCCGAAGTATTTCTCGAGTTCTTGGAGAATAGCATCTCCCAAGTTGCCTTCCTAAAGTTCAAACGTTACTTTTAAGCACTCACTGAAATATATATCGTACTGTGTTGTTTGGATTTGCATGACCAGTGAGTACGAATGTTTCCTTGTACGAAACATCCATGCAAAACAAAATTAAGCATTGAGGATCGTTTATTATGTCTCCAGATAAACCGTTGTTCCTCCAAAATGCCTAAAAGTGATGAATCAACTAAGGTTTTACTGGGGTAATATGTGTTACGGTGCTGTAAGTGACGACAAACTTGGTAACAGGTTCATAAATCAGTTTTTTCAGTATGGCCATACGATTATCGGGCAAAGCAGGTTTTAAACACATTTCCAACACTTGCGGGGGTGGTACGGCGACTATAGCTGCTTTACAACTGCAAAATTATCATCAGGTTTCATTTAAAGTGCAAACTGTCTTGGTGTCTTACTTGTAAGTGCAGTTTTCTGTTTCTATAATGACAGAATCCTCGTTTCTCTTCACCTGGATGACTTTCTCTCCTGTCTTTACACAATCAAGTCCGATTTTCTTCTTTATCTCGTAGCATATGCTCTGAGCTCCGCCCGATATCCAAGCTACATGTTTACCACCCTCTCTCAACATATTCTGGTTCGTAATACCTCCGGTTCCGTTACAGAAGGCCGCATAGAACAAAACTGACAAGCGATCACTTCCCACACCTGTTGAATGTTCATTGGGCATTTGAAATTTTTATGGGGGTTTTTTACCACACGACATCTGAATGGTGTTCCTAGCTATGCTTCTGGMGTGTTCGYTAGGTATGTGCTTAGTAATGAAAGTTTCCATTGGAATGCAGTCTAATTCTTGCCAGTTTTCCAACCCAAACGGATAATTAAACGACACTTTCTCACTTAATTTTTCAATCTGTAAAATTAGAAATCAACAAGAGGAAAAAGAGGAAGTGTGCTTTGCTTTCCTCTTCAAAGTATTTAAAAGACCACAATTTGTCCGTCAACTCATTGTAGAAGTTTGTAGTGTCAAAACTGCCATTTTTTACACTTCTAATTATTTTACCCGGCAAGCAAGGTCTACACCACACATTGAGCTTTAACTTCTCCAAAAGACTCATCACGTCTATTTGGCAATCGCTCACAAATTGTCCACCTAAATCGAAGGAACCCAATTCCTTTCCTGTCTTTATCAGCATCGGGAGTGAAAAAAGTCTTCCCCCAACGTGTTCTACCAACAAATTGTTCTCTACATTATTAATATAGTCCTCAGATTTCAAAATGAGAATTTGTGCTATAAGTAAAGCAAAAACATCAAACATTTCATCAGGTTGATCATTTCTGACTTATATTTCACATATTTTTTTCATTTTCTTTAAAAAATTGTATGAATACTGAAGGATTTCAGCATTCTCTTTAAATTTTACAAGTATTTTTATCAACCCTCTCCCTCCTATTCTTCTGAATGCTTCACCCGTACTCAGTTCAACCCAGCAAGTTTCCTTTGTGATAGTAATTCATCTTAAAAGGAAACCTCTCATTTTGAAATTTAGGGACTATAAGCGAGAAACTAGGTACACACCTTTCGCTTCTAAAATTAGTATGTTCAACGCTGGTTCTTTTTCGAGTAAAGTATATGCCGCTACCATTCCCGATAAACCAGCACCTATTATTATCACATCTGCATAATGTTCATCTTTCTGTTGACTTGAGTACATTCATTTTTTCATAAAATTTGGATGATTTGAAAATGCGCGCTAGTTTGGAACAACAGCTGTCAAGTTGGTCGGTAAGTGTAATCGCTGTGATGCATATTGATGCCAACCTACAGTTATTGTATATCAATATTAGTATAAAGGGCTACAATTTAGCTAACAAACATGGGTTTTAATGGTTTAAAAACCTCTAATTAAAAATTTAATTGTATTAGTGGGAATATTTGCTGATACGAGTACTTTTTTTTGGGGGGTGTAGGAACGATTGGCACTCCTGATATCACTGACATTTGACGTATCGGAAAAAATGGCCGCAAAGCGAAGACTTGAAGTTTGAGTTCCGCATTTACTCGGATGTAACAACAAAACGCTCGTCGGTGATATGTAAATAGTGTTGTTTGTTAATTACTCACCCGCAGACCGCTGTGATAATAGTTATGGCACATGACGATCAAGATTTACGGAACGTGTTGAGGATACGCCAATCCATGATAGACGTATCTGCAGAGAGACTAGAGGGGCTACGTACGAAATGTGCAACAAGCGCAGAACTAACACAGCAAGAAATACGAACACTAGAGGTAAAAACGATCCCATTGTAATCTGGCGTAATTTCAAAGGACACTTTCTTTCAGGGCAAACTTATAAAGATGTTCTCGGAACAGTTAGTTACGAAACTGAAGCTGAGGAATGGAGTCGAAGAACACACGCCTTCCCTGACGCAGTGGCTTCAAGTGGTCGGCCTCAGCAAGACCTCCATACAAGGCGTGTGCGAAAGGATCACGTCCGTCGAAGAATTACAAGAGAAATCGGAACACGAGTTAAAGACCATTCTAAACGAACACGGTTCCAGACCGGAGGAGGTTAGCAGGTTGTGTCGTGCCCTGCAAAACCTGAAGAAGTACACGGACATACTCAAGCGTGGCTCCAGTGAGAAAGAAAGTCCCGACATGCATTTGTACTGGGATTCATGGGACAGACATCAGAACTTGAGAGTGGGGGGTTTGTCGCCTAGGACAGGTAGGTCGAGGGCCACTAGGGCTTCTGTGCCGTCAGAAGAGAACCTCGGGAACTTCAACAACAACCGGGCGGGAGCCATACCTCCCTCCTCGTCCATTTCCAGCATCAGTTCGTTGAATACACAGTGCGTTCTGGGTCCTCCGTTGACTCCGCCACCACAAAACAGAGGGAAAGGTTGGTGTTTTGATTTTCTTGCTTACTGAAGGTGTTCGAGGTCATTTTTCAAAATTTAGACTAAGACATTCTTTTGTTTGTACCATAGTCGACGTTATACAGCGCTTGAGAAATTGTAAGCTCACTGTTTCAATGTGTGAACTGTTATAAATGTTCCCTCAATGTTTTCCCCCCCCTTTTTTATTTTCTATGCATCATGTTTCTGTCATTAAACATACTGGAAAGATATGCGATTGGTTTGTTTGAATTTGGATATACAAGGTTTGATCAATTAATATGATGAAAATAGACATTTTTGGTGTAAGGGATGGCCGATATAATTCTAATTTGCTTGTAGTAACGGTTTATTTAAACATAAAATACACATACCATCGACATCTTCCATAAAACTACTTCTAACCTCTAATATATCCTAACTTAACCTCTTCCTTCCGTTTCCCCTACCCTTTATCGTGGCGCGGTGTTTGAATTAAAAAAATCTCACAATTCGGCCAGCCTGACCATAGATCGTCCTCGATCTGGCGAATACAAAGTTCAATTCTTAACTATCTTAACTAGGTCTAACACAAGAAAATAATCAGATAATACAAGACAAGTACAAGGCTTCTCAACAATAACAGAATAATCATACATATCATATAAGTAATAGATTGCGAGTCAAGTAAGACATTACATAACAATCTAAACATAAAAATGAGATAATCCATAATCTCTAATTCATGACATAAGTCTAGGTACACAATTCTAACTGTACAAATTCTACAAACTTCGCAAATCGTTTTCTAAATATGTGTATATCACATAAGTCTAATCAGATACAATAAGTGTCATACTAGGGAAAGAAATTGGGTAATAATTGTTAAGTTCTATTCTATTCATAAGCGAGCCATGGTTTCATGTTATCAGGGCTACAAACCCCTTCAAATGGTTTCTGAGTGATCTGAAAGTTTTCTATATCGGAAATTAAGTATCTATCATTTTCAAGAACTTTCTTTATCTCGTAAGGTCCTCTAAACTTCGGAATCAATTTCTTGTTAACATTGGGCGTCACATCAAAATTTCGAATCATAACATAATCACCAAGTTTATAATTATGCGGAGGCTTATGTTTCTTATTAAAGTAATTCTCATTATAAGTTTGACTTTTCTGATTCTTAGCTTGCGCTTCAGCTCTAACACGGTCTAAATCTCTGTCACTAGGATTTTGAATTTCAATAAAACTTCTCAAGTTGTCAAAATGATCTCTCTGATTAATACCAAACAAAAGAACAGATGGACTTTTGCCAGTCGAACTGTTAATTGAATTGTTAATGGCAAATTCAACCAAAAACAGTTTCCGATCCCACTTGTTCTTCAATTCCGAAAGTTTTGAAAGCATTGGTGTCAAATCTCTGTTGGTTCGCTCGATCTGACCGTTAGACTTAGGAGACGCGGTTGCAATTTTGTGGTGTGAAATACCATTTTTGTTTACAAAATTTTCAAATTCTTTAGAAGTAAAACTACTACCTCTGTCAGATATAATATTCAATGGTTTACTGAAATTTTGAAAATACTCTTCTAATTTATGGATACACTCAATAGTATTTGTGGATTTTACAGCATACAGTTTCACATGTTTGGTAAATCCATCGATTACCTCAAATATGAATTTTTTCCCAGTTGGTGTCTTCTCCAAAGGACCGTAATGATCAATGTGTATAGACATAAATGGTTTGTCACCCTTAGGAATTGAATGCAGGACACCCTCAATTTTACCATAAGCTGGCGAGTACGCAATACACTTCAAACAATTTTTGATATAAAGTTTAACCTTTTCTTTCAATCCTGGAAACCAATAAGATCGCAAAATGTATTCAGAAGTCTTGTCGACAGCTAAATGACCTAAGTGGTCGTGACAATTTTGTATAACATGATTTTCCATTGCTTGTGGGACAAAAAATAAAATTTTGCCTTTACACTTTCTATAAACGAGTCCATTCCGTAACTCAAATTGTTGATCCTCCCGGTTTTGTAATTCTGACTTTAGCTGTTTAATATGAGGGTCTAAATTTTGTGCTATGGATAAATTTTGTTCAAAGGTGTTCTCGTCAAGAATTAAGATTGGATTTGCACGGCTTAAAGCATCAACATGTTTCATTCTATTTGCGTCTCGGTGCTCTAATTCGTAATTATAATTCAGCAAAATTAATGCCCAACGATTGATCCGTGGATTGATTTCTTTTTTATTCAGCGCCATTTTTATAGAGTTGCAGTCAGTAACTATTTTGAATTTGAGACCCTGTAGGTATACGTGAAACCTATTGATAGCATTTATGATGGCCAATAATTCCAGCTCATAGCTGTGATAACGTGACTCACATTCGGTTGTTCGTTTACTAAAGTAAAATACCGGCCTAAACAATCCATCACTTTGTTTTTGCATCAAAATTGCTCCATAACCAGTACTACAGGCATCGCAGTGTAACTCTGTTTCTAGGTTCGGGGAATAAACAGCTAGAATTGGGGCTTCAATAAGTTTTTTTCTAATCGTGTCAAAAGCTACAAGTTGCTCTTTGCCAAAATGGAATGTTGCATTTTTTCTAATCAAGGAATAGAGTGGTTTGGCAATTACAGCAAAAGAAGGAATAAAACGTCGAAAATACGAAGCAAGACCTAAAAATTGGTGTAATTGTTTTGAGTTATTTGGTATCGGATATTCGGAGACAGCTTGAACATTCAGAGGATTAGGTTGTATCCCGTTTTCAGTAATTAAATAGCCCAGGTAAATTATTTGGTTCTGTAAAAATGAGCACTTATCTAATCTAAGTTCTAAGAGATTTTTCGACATGCGGTGTAACACTTCTTGCAAAATCAGTAGGTGCTCTTCGACAGTAGCCGTGGCAATCAACAAATCATCCATGTAAATAAGAATCTTTTGATTTTGGATAAGATCACGGAAGATCATGTTCACAAATCGGCAAAATACTGATGGTCCGTTACACAATCCAAAAGGAACTCTGGTCCATTCAAACTGACCTAACTGTGTTATAAAAGATGTAAATTTTACAGAATCTTCGGTAAGCTTAATGTGGTGAAATCCACTTTTTAAATCAAGGCAGGAAAAGTACTTTTTGTCTCTTAATAAGTCGAGCTGGTCATCAATTAAAGGTAATGGAAAATGGTCTCGAACAGTACGCTTGTTAAGTTCTCTGTAATCGATGCATAATCTATATTCAGTAGAATTCTTTTTCTTTACCAAGACAATAGGACTGCAAAAAGGTGAGTAACTCTCACGTATAAAACCTTTCCTCAGCAAATCGTCTAAAATCTCACGTAACTTATTTTTTTCTTCATACGACAATTTTCGTGGTCTAACTGAAAATGGATCTTCATTTCTAACAGAAATTTTACATTCGAAATCAATTTCCGGTTTAACTGGTTTTGGTTGATCTAAATAATCAGAAACAATAATTCTGACTTCTTTTTGAATGGCAAAGTCAAGCTGTTCGTTAATATTTAAATCGGGAAGACGGTTTTCACTATCAACAATATCAATGGACATTAAGCTTTGAACTTCATTCAGATGTTCGTCGGACCTTTTTCTAATTTTAAATTCAGTACCAATTGAAATTTCAAAATTTTGTGACTGTATGAAATCTCTTCCTAATAATGATAGATAATTCATAGTGTTGTCTGGCACAACATAAAATTTAATGAACACATCAACATCCTGAATAACAACATTAGCCTGAAAGAAACCAAGAATTTCTAACTTTGACCCATTAATGCCACAAAAAGTTTCACTACTATTTGTCTCAACATATGATCCAAAAGGTAGGATGCTAGCTTTTATTAGAGATATTGGGCTACCAGTATCTAAGCATGCATTAATCGAAAGATAAAATTTATCAGTGCTTACGTCATGAAAACTTAGTTTTATTGGTACCAAATATGCAGATTTCAGTGCTTCCTTTTCTACCAGAAGGGTATTGGAACATTCCGCTGCACCTGTCTTTTCTGCTGCTTTGGAATGGCCTTGCTTCCATGGACAGTCCTTTTGCCGATGTTCTGTAGACCCACATGTGTAGCAGGAACCTCGGACTCGACGTGGTTTCTTACAATCTGAAGCATAGTGTCCAAGTAAATTACAATTAAAGCATCGAACTGAGGACAAATTATCTGTTGCCGAACGTGGGGAATCAGTTGCATGACTGGACTTGGCTTCTTTCTTCTCAAATGGTCTAATACTCGTTCTGTTGTCTCTTCGATCCACTATATTGGCTTTCCTGGAGTCTGCTACCCGTTCATAATCAATGATGTCATGGTACAATTCATCTTCATCCCGGTGAGTTTTGGACAGGAGAAAGTTGCTTAGATCTCTCGAGAGCAATCCTATGATTACTTGTTCCTTAATTTCTTTGAAGGTCATTTTCAGCTCAACACACAACGAAACTTTTTCGTAAAAGTACAGGGACACTGACTCCTTGGGGTGTTGAGTACGTGCACACATCCTCTTCCACACTTCTGTCTGGCTTCTTTCAAATACGAACGACTTCTCGAAGGCATGCTGGAAAGACTCCCAATCTCTTAGATTCCTAGCAGAGAACCAGTATTTGGCAGCTCCATCCAAATGACTTGCGGCGGTTTGGAATGTGATTGCATCGGGCCAATTATGTAGGAGTGCGGTGTTGCGAATTTGCAGCAACCATCTAGATGCTTCCCTAGGACCCTTCTCACCATTAAATCTGTCGATAGATTTGGATAAATCCGGCATAATATTAAAGTTGGGAACACTTCCTTCAGATGTAGTGGGAGATTGACTATGGTTTGACAATCGTAGCATCTCTAACATTTGGGCATTCTGTTGCACGAGGCTATTCAGGGCGGTTACAAGTTGATCCTGACCTGAATCTTCCTTGTTCACATTGCCTGTGGTGTTCGCGGGCATCGACGACTCTCTGTCCATTTCGCTTCTTTGTTCACTCACGAATCTTTCAAATTCATCGTGATCGAACGGCATGGCTTTAGCTTCTAACCTCAAAAAATATCGTAATCCACTAGTATTTCATCAATCGGCACCCAGATTTCATAAAACACTTTGATTCCATGACCCCACACCTGATATTGTAAGGGATGGCCGATATAATTCTAATTTGCTTGTAGTAACGGTTTATTTAAACATAAAATACACATACCATCGACATCTTCCATAAAACTACTTCTAACCTCTAATATATCCTAACTTAACCTCTTCCTTCCGTTTCCCCTACCCTTTATCGTGGCGCGGTGTTTGAATTAAAAAAATCTCACATTGGAATAATAATTATAGTAAAGATATCTAACATAATCTGGCATTTTTGTGGCATTTACTGTTAGGAATTTAAAGAAGAACTTACATATTTGGGTCAGTGTAACGATTAACTTCTTTTATAATTTATTAATAGCATGAAAAAAACTGTTAGCTGAAATATGCCAGAAGCTTTAATTAAGGAACCCAAAACGTAAATATTTTTTCTTTACTACTTACTACTGTCACATCAGTGGAAATTATTTGTAATTTATTGAGCAAATTCAAAGGCTACTGCCCATTTAACTTTAGATGTTACATGTTAAGCTAAGTTTTATTACAGAATACATTACAAAGCAAGTCAGTATTAGAGCCGAAATTACATCTTTATATCCATGTAATTCTTTCATTTCCTGTAGTTTTCAATATAGCTTTTAATGTGGTAGGATTGTACAATAAAAAAAATGTTTTATTGATTATATCTTCAAGAGCAATCTTTAATATTTTGCTGACATTTGTCAGTATTTCTTCAATGAGCTGTTTGTTGATTGAACTAGAAGTTTTATGAAATCTCCTTGTATATTTTCGAACCTATTAATATACCATATTATTTGATCAGACCTCATACTGTCCAGGGTTTCTGCATGGTAACTGTCATATATTGAATGTTGCCTGTGGCCAACTTTGTTCCCTTTATTAGGGATGAAGTTTCCCACGACACCACCTCCGAGAAGGAAACATTTAACGGGCATACAGTCGACTGTACTCTTGCCCGATTCATATCCTTTGACAAAGAGCAAATCACACGAATCACAGTTGGCAGCTGATCCAAATTCAATCGGGTAAGGATTTAATTCGGTTAATTTAAATTTGCCATACTTATTTTGTGGTGTGAATGTTTCTTCCAGTATGCAACAGGGTGTTTCTGTGGGTAGACGGGCAAGGTTACCCACGGAACCCGGTCCCGAGACTATGGCGGGTTATAGCAGTCCCATTTTAACCAGTCCCATAAAATCCCCACCGTACAACAACGCAGGAACCGACAGCGACGATAATAGTTGTAAATCGACGAGTCTGCAAGTACCGAAATCCCCGAGGACGCCCACGATAGTTCGTGGAATGGGCCACCAGATAGCCCATCGTTTTGTGAAGACTTTCAAGATGATATCGACATGCGGATACTGTTCGAAACAGATTTACTTCGGGACCGGCTTGAAATGCAAGGAGTGCAAGTATACCTGCCACAGGGAGTGCGAGGACAAAGTAACACCCTCCTGCGGTTTACCGCCTGAGCTCTTGGACGAGTTCAAGAAGAAGTGTCCCTTGGAAAGTCAGGGTTTTCCGTCTCCAAACAGCGGCAGGTCTGGCAACGCCAAAAACATCATAAATTCCTTGACGAAACACAGGAAAAGGTCACATCCGCAGCCGTCCGTGAACAATCCACCGTTTCCCGTGAGTTTTTTGCGCCGAATCCCGAACGTTCTTTTCAGGAACTTTTTTTGCAGCCACCCGACTCTAGTTCGAATACTTCGAGCTGTAACAGTTCAACACCGTCGAGTCCCGCAATACAAACAGGGCACACGCCGCAGGCAAACTTGAAACCGCAATTTCATTTCCCAGGTATATAGTTCACCGAGTTCATTATTTCACCAATTTGCTAGCTCCGTCTTTGTCTTTCTTCGTTAGATGTTTCCTACCTGGAACATTCCGAGATAACACTGGAGACACACCCGTTGACGATGCACAGCGATCTCATCAGCTCCCAGCAGTCGAGGGACAGCGATCGTACGGCTTCCGTTTCTGGAAGCACGAGTACCGATTCGGACAGGACACCCGTCCGTGTGGACTCCCAAGACAGTCAGGTGTCGGATACGGAAACCATCACGGACGGTCATCGATGGCCGCGTCAGAATAGCGTAAGTATATCGTTAATTTATTTCATCACTTAGATTGCATTTCTGACTCCAAACTTCTTAAAATATTTAAAACAAGAGCTGTCTTAATATCCAACACATCTGAGTTTTTAGTTGTGGCTTTACTTTTTTTTTAATAATACACTTTATTAATAAGCACAAGGCTAGTATTTGATACATTGAAAAATAACATCTATTAATTTATTAATATTAAACATGAATACACAAAACAAACAACCCAAAACAAATTAAACAATATTCGCATGCTACCCAGTGCCTGTAATATAAACCAGCAACTGTGATTTGAAGCATCTAAGAGATTGAGCAGATCTAACATGAAGTGGCAATGAATTGTATTTTACTGATGAACATCATGTGCCCTAACTATCATTTTTGTTAGGTAAGGTGTCATGAAATTATTTATTATTTTATATATAAAGACCATCGTAAGATACAGCACCCTATCTGCAATATTCAACCACTGTAGAGCAATCAACATAGTCCTAATCGGCGTGAGCCTGGCACACTTTAGAATAATTCTCATTGCACGATTTTGAAGTTTTTGCAAGCAAGACATCTTGTTAAGGTTGAACTGGAACACTATCGACGCACAGTATTCAAAATGAGGTTGTATAATAGTTTTATATACTCTAATGGTCGTTTCCATAGAGAGGAACTTTTTAGATATTTTCTTTTGCATGTAGTTAAAGTGCTAATCAAACGATAACAAGCAGTCAATTGTGAGACCTAGGTATTTATATATCCTTACAATATCAATTCTACAATTGCAAATATGCAAATCTATTTTATCTAAATCTAAAAAATTATATTTGTATTTAGTAGTCACAATCATACCCTTAGTCTTTGATACATTAAGCTTTAATCTATTTGAAGCTAGATACTGCTCTACCTTTGCAAGAGTTTTATTCATTTTTGGTATTGCTACATCTAAATTACAATCACTTTCAACAAGTAATGTATCATCTGCAAATAAATTTACAACATCACAATCAACAAACAAATCAATATCATTAATATACAATGTAAATAACAGAGGCCCTATCACACTCCCCTGAGGTACCCCACATTCACTCACCGCCTCTTCCGAAACTATGTCCCCAATCCTGACTCTCTGTTTTCTACTATTTAAATAATTAGCCAACCACTCGTGCACCTTTCCCTGAAAACCATATTGAAATAATTTTCTGAGCAATATCGACCTGTCAATTGTCTCAAAAGCTCGCTTCAAATCGAGAAAGACACAAACAATATACTTATTAGTGCTAATATCGGTATAAAATTTACTGAGAGTCAACTGGAGGGCACTCTCACAAAAGTGGTTTTGCCTAAATCCGGATTGATAAGGCAACAGTATTTACTTATTAACTAAAACTTAAAACTAAGTAAAGAAATTAATTCTCAGTGTACAAAAAAAAACTCTAGTGAAAGTTTACAACATTTCATAGATAAAATTTATAGTACTTAACAATTTTTACTTCATAACTAGTGTAAAATATACCAATTTCTGCAACCCAATATCTATAACATGAACTCAAATTAATATTAAAAAAGTCTCTGTTTCAACAATTTGCACCATATTATTTATTAGTTAAATTATGCAATCTAAATTTAAACAATATTTAAACTTCTAATGCATTTGCTTAATTTAATGTTAACTAGTTTTTTGAGCTATCTATTATTTTTAAGTTAATTGGCAAAGAATTATAATATTTTATTGCTATATATTCGCTATTTTTATTTGTTACTGTTTTTTCTTTTTTAGCAAAATCAAGTTTTTGTTTCTATTTTTACATTTGATATTATATAATTAATTTTTAATTCATTGTAATGATGAAGGATAGATTCTATGATAAAAGATTTTTTTATGTTTAGTGGTGGGAGATATTTTTATCTTTGAATTGTATTGTCGTATGCGCCTCCCCAGGCTACAATACCGTAATGGTACGATTAAATTTTCAGTTGTCCATGCGCGAGTGGGACATCCCTTTTGATGAACTGAAAATAGGCGAGCCAATAGGGACGGGTCGTTTTGGCACTGTATACCGTGGCAACTGGCACGGGGATGTAGCAGTCAAACTGTTGAACATGAACTATCTGGACGACGAGAAGACTTTGGAACAGTTCAAGATAGAAGTGTCGACGTTTCGGAAGACCCGCCACGAGAATTTAGTTCTGTTCATGGGGGCCTGCATGAAACCACCGAGATTAGCCATAGTGACGAGTTTGAGCAAAGGAATGACGCTTTACACCCACATACATCTGCGCAAGGACAAGTTCAACATGAACAAGACGACAATCATCGCACAGCAGATATCACAGGTACCGCAGCTTGCTTTTTTTTAAACGGTTGATTACCGCGAGCTTCTCTCCAGGGCATGGGTTACTTACACGCCAAGGGCATAGTGCACAAGGACCTCAAGAGCAAGAACATCTTCTTGGAGAACGGGAAAGTCGTCATAACGGACTTTGRATTGTTCAGCGTCACGAAACTTTGCTTCGGCAATCGGTAAGGCGAAAATAATCGTCGATTGTGGTTTCTATTTTTGTTCTGTGGTTGTTTAGGAAGGGCGACACCCTGGGCATACCTCCGGGATGGCTGTGCTACTTGGCGCCCGAACTGGTACGAAGTTTGCAGGCGCAGCAGGCTCACGACGAGGAGCTGCCGTTCACGAAGGCGTCGGACGTTTATGCTTTCGGGTGAGTTGTTCACAAGTTCATTAGTTTTTCTCATTTTCATTGTTTCACCAATCCACCTGTTGCTTTAATCTATATTTTACCGTTCAGGACTGTGTGGTACGAACTTTTGTGTGGGGAGTGGCCCTTCAAGGGTCAACCGCCGGAAGCCATCATTTGGCAAGTCGGTAAAGGAATGAAGCAGCCCCTCGCCAATCTTCAAGCCTCCAGGGACGTTAAGGTAAATAAATGGACTTTTGCGAGGCGAATGCTCAACGATTGATTTCAGGATATCTTGATGCTGTGTTGGTCGTTCCGTCCCAGCGATCGGCCGGACTTTGTCCGTCTGTTGAACATACTGGACAAGCTGCCGAAGAAGCGACTGGCACGCAGTCCCTCCCACCCGATTCATCTGTCTCGTTCTGCCGAATCGGTCTTCTAAATCTCTCGCAAACTGCTTTACCTACCTCCTTTTTTGGGTATGAGGAGCGAACACAACTGTTTTCAGTTGTGAGATGTTTGGAAATGGTTTGTTGCTGCAAATCATTTATGTAGTTCACCTGTTCAGTTTGGGAATATTTTTTTTATCGAAACTGTACATAGCGTGTGATTCTAATGAATTAAATTGCGTCTCACAAGAACGTATTACTACTGACATGTACATATTGTATATCGATACATTCCTAATGTTTTTTTTGTTTTTACTCTAGTCAGTTTTTTTGAACATTCAAAAAATGGAATACCAGTTGGAACTGCAGTCAATGTACATCCCTTGAACAATTAATAAATTATATTCCATATTGTTTGTTTCATTCACCTTGAAGTACTAAAAACAGCAGGAACTACATCATTAATAAACTTTTTATTTAAGTTTAAGTTATACCTACTTTCAAAGTTATTGACCCCGAAATCAAACGAATCCACATTCTATTCTCTTTGCAATATTAGTAAGGATAGCTCAATAACTCCTAAAGTGTCTTTTTTCATTCTTAGACTTTTTATTTATTTTAATATGTAGGCCATGATGGCAAAAAATTAATTAACCTAGTTTCAGAGTTATTGATTACGTTTTTAACATGGTACTTGAATAACTATTGCAAAGCACGAGTTAAAATATACACTTAAGAGGATGTTGGAACAGATAGACGTCCACTGCTGGATTTACTGTTTATAATTTTACAAAATTATGACATAATCTAATTAGTTTTCCCGATATTTACATTACTTCACTAGCGGTTATCTAAGAACGTTGTTTCTTCTTGAGCTTCTCAATCTCGCGCTGTTGTAAATGACTTTCAGCACTTGTTTGTGTGAGCTAAAAAGAATACATCAATGTCTACACGTAGCATATATTTTGTAACTACCCACCATGTTTAGTAGAATCTCGTACTTCAACCTGAGAAAATTGTTTTCTTCCTCCAGTTGTGTCAATCTGTTTCGTAACACTTTATGTGACGGGTCTGTCTTTTGTCCACCTTCTTGTAATCATACCGAGATTAGGATAATGCTACACCGTCATAATACAGTTATACTAACCAACTATCCATTCTCCATCTTTAAAGACACGCTGCTCCTCTCCAAGTTTAAGTGTTACCGTTCTGTCGTCTCCAGTAAGTTGTTCGAGAGCTTTATTGGTACTTGAAGCTTTCSTTGAGGGCGGTCGCTTTGGRGAGAATTTATTAACGAAAAGAGGCATTGCACTGCTCAGGAAAATGATAAATGCTCGCTGAAAATATCACAGAATGTAAACAAACAAACAGAAATGTAGGTAGAGGTTAGAATATAAACAACACTGAAGTTTCTTCATCACCTGGTAACTATATTTTGCTTGATATTCGTTAAACTGCACAGAATAAACGAGTACTTCTCGTAAAATAATAAATTATTACATTTATTAATTAATTTAGATTTTAAATTTAATACTGGTATGGTACTACCAGAGCCATCTGTGGGTAATGCTGTAATTTACACAAATCAATCGGTAAAAACTGCAATTTAGATTCATTAAGAAATTGAAAATCGATTAATTAATTAAAAAATTTAACGGTTTTATTGTCAAAAAGTGTTAAGAGAAGGAAGATTAAAATGTATGTGAATCAAAAGAAATTAAATTCTACCATTATCAGCTGTCGGTAATGCAGGTATCTGCTATGGACAGTCGATTGAAAAGACCATGTTTTTCGGCTTTTATTTTAGGTTAAGTGCCTATAACCTTAAATATTTTTATTTTACCACTGAAAAAAACATGGAATTTGAAAACGCTCAAGTAAAAGTCGAAGCTGAAGAAACCTCAGGTGTTCCTTCTGAAATAAGCACTGAACCAAACGATCCATATGCATACTTGAATCTACCGCAATTTTCATCGGAAGGTTTCAAAATAGAGATCAAAAACCTGCCTAGTATTTACGGGATAGGCGTAGGTATGGAATTACCCAAAAATTCTGTTTAATACATTCGTTTCGTAGGAGCTCAGGAAGCTTATAAAATTGAAACTTAAGCTTGGCGTAAAAAAGGTAAAGACTCCATTTCCAAATAGCCCTTATGCGTTTGTGTGCTTCGAGAATGAAGACGAGAGGAACAGAGCAATCGAAGTCATTAACGGTTATAAGTGGAAAAAGAAGGTGCTTACGGCAATTGTAGGTCATGTCGTATGTTGAAATGTATCATTCTGACTTGGTTTTTGTAGAGGGCGAAGCCAATACCTGATCCACTGGTGATGAAACAGAATAAAGCGGCTGAGAAAAATCGTGATAGGAGGTGTAATCGCAAGGAAGAGAAAAGTAATGAGTCATATTGCGATGTTGAGTATACAGAACAGGTAATATTTATAAGGAAGTGTCTTTATTTTATGTAAAATACTTGTTGTGCAGTTAAAAATGAAATTCAAGAGTATGAATGACGTCTTATGCAGTTATGCAAACACTCTAGCGAAAAATAATCATTATTTAGCAGACCGGATAAAGGAGTTACAGAAACTGCATGATGGGAAAGTTTGTCCTTTAGAAGACGTCAAACCTTCACCACAGATAAAAGGGTAAGCCAATTTTAAACTGTATAACACGTCAAGAACAAAAATCTTGCCAGGTACCGTAACAAATGTGAGTTCACCATTGGGGAAGATTCAAAAACGCATTTACCAACCGTCGCGTTTCGAACGGGAAAATACGCCGCTGGGGAAACCAGCGTGACTCCTGTTGATAACATAAGTTACGTCTCAGATGCCATGAAAAAAGTTGCAAAGGTATGAAGTGGGATATATTACCAAATTCGTGGTTGTACGTTATCTCTCTTGCAGCTCTTCGAAAAGTTCGTACGCTCGTCGCAGTACAAACCTTTTGATCCACAAACGCACACGGGAAATTTTCGATATCTCTCGTTACGGACTGCCGGAGATCAGATGATGGTGATTGTAGGTTTTCATTCCCAGGATTTACCGCACGACGATATTTCGCATCTGAAGCTTGATTTGGTGGAGTTTTTTTGTAAGGGGGATGGTGCTGAATCAGACGTGACTTCGTTGTATTATATTGATGTAAGGAGGAGGTGAGTAATAATAATTTAATGATAGCAACATGAATAAATGTCTGCATAAACAAAAATCAAGTGCCACTTCATAGCCAGTGACTTACTTACAACATAGAATATATTACATCAATATAATAATAAAATGTAGTAACTCAATCATCAAAAATAAAGAAGTTCAGTCCGTTGTTTTTTTCAGGACGTCCGAAAATGATCGCCCCAAGGCGCAACATTTAATGGGCGAAACGCACATTTTCGAAACGCTTCTGGGCCAAAAGTTCCGCATATCCCCACAGGCATTCTTTCAAGTGAACACCTCGGCCGCGGAGGTGCTTTATAATACCGCGATTGAATTGACCGACCCAACAGAGAAATCTACAGTCATCGATGTTTGCTGCGGCACGGGAACGATTGGACTCTGTTTCGCAAAGGTTCGTGTGATCGCAGATTAAGTTGCTAGATTATAATAACTAACTCTTTTGCTCCAGAGGTGTGGCAAAGTTCTCGGATTAGAAGTCGTGGAAGAGGCGATTGCAGATGCCAAAGAAAATGCTAAATTGAACGGAATAGAGAATGCAGAGTTTTTTGTTGGTAAGGCGGAGGAGATTTTGAGTTCGGTCGCGTCAAGGGCAGACCCAGAGGACGTTATCGTGATTGTTGATCCTCCTAGAGCTGGGTTACGTAAGTAACTTGTCTAAAGGTCAAATACGGTCTGTGTTGCACAATTTTTTTTTCCCACGTAGAGTATAAAGCGATCAGCCAACTGCGGAGGATCAAAAAAGTGGATAAGCTGGTTTACATTTCTTGTGATCCACGGAAAGCGTATAAAAACTGGGTGGATTTGGGCAGGCCATCTTCGAAAACGTTGGACGGACAGCCGTTTGTTCTGGAAAAAGCTGTTCCAGTTGATATGTTCCCCCATACGGAGCACTGCGAGTTAGTCCTTCTGTTTAAAAGAGTCACTTAGCCGTTAAGTGACATAAACATTAGCGAAAGATTCATGACTGAATTTTTTCAGTGTTTTATTATTTTAACAGTTGCATTTTATGTAAGGCAAATAGTTTGTTTTGATAGTGTAATATTTTGTTGAAAAAATACAGTCTAGACACAGTCTGCTTTATTTGTTTCCACTTGTTGCTCCTGGTAAAAAAATGAGAAATATTTGTCGCTCAATTATACAAAGAGAAAATAAAGAATAAAGTTACATTGAGGTATCTTTAAAAGAAGCAACAGACTCGGAACAAAGAGTAACAAATTTTGTGTTAGATATTTTGCATGTCAATAAAGAAAGGAACACATATAGATGCTGAATTCTGTTAAAATAAAAATAGTGACTAGGTTGAAAGTTTTGTATCTGGAAATTATACACCTGGCTTTTTCAGGTTTCTGAACAAAAAAAAAGTAAATTTTCAAATGTGAATACTTTAATTTCCCAAGTTTTAAAAAGCTTAAAGCACAAAAAATGCTTCAGTTTTAGTTAAGAATTTAAACACATGGCATTTAATCAAAAACTTCTTGGTCTAATTTCCAAACACAGACGAGGCCTGTAAGTTCAACTTAGGACAACTGGTGCTAGTGAAAGCGTTGAACTTGCCTTTAATCTGATAAAAAAATCAAATTATATCTCGTGCAACGCGGAAGAAACCATATCTTTGATCTTTAAAGGGAAATTTTGTCTTTAGTGTTTAGAAAATTAAAAAAGGCACATTGCTACTGAGAAGATTTATTTTTTTTTTCAATTTTATTTAGCATAAATTAAAAATAAAACTTATTTATATGTACATTCAATGTTAAGATATAATATAATGAAATCACATTCTACAAGCACCGTCTGATATGCAATACCTTTTAGTCTACAACTAACATGTAGTAATAAGGTTTTTATCTCTTCTGGTTGTGTACATCGTCAAGTAAAGTTACTTTATACATATTTGCAATGACAGTTCACATCCGAAAAGAAGAATTTCTTCTGTCAATGGAATGTTTAATTAAAAAATATATTATTACAAGTAAATGCACAATTTTTTTTTTCTGTTGGAGAAAAACAAAACAACCCAAAATATATTCACTAGTTAACAACCGGTATAATACCTGTCTCTATTTAAACCTATATGTTGTCATCGGCGTTCTTTTTGTTTACCTGCCACTTGAATTCATTTTTCATGATCCACTGTTGTCCGGGAGAGTAATCGCACGGTTTCAGCAAAGGAAGATTCATATTGGAAGGATCAGGACGCTGTAAGCAGCAGCCTGTGTTCTCGTGCTTTATTGTCTTGTCCTGTGTAAGATAAAATGTTAATTGTGTTTAGAATCATCGAATTAGTTGCTTAAAAAACACATTTGTATGTCTCATGAATTAATTAATACCTTTAAAAATCTGTAATTTAATTATAGCTTGATACCTTAGCTGCATTCTCTAATTTTTGCAGATTTTTTTGGACATTCCAAATATTCTTTACGAATTTTCGAAATTGTTTGTCTAAAGAACTTCTAACTTTAAATATTTGTCATTTAATAACTTATCGTACTATTAAAGTAGGATTATTGTATGTGATTGCTTAGTATATTAGCTTTATTACCTAATTTTTGGCTATTTTTCAAACATCGAAATATTCTCTACAAATTTTTAAAGCTGTTGCTACACATGAAATAAATACTTTCAGACTTATTATATTTGCTGCATTTCACAATTTTTTCGATCATTCCAATATTTTTTATTCATTTTCTAAATCCCATCTACACAGTATCGTATATCAGAATTTAAACATTTCTCTTACCACCTCATCGTAGACCCACGTTTGGTTACCACCCATCGCATGGCACCTGACCAGCTTTACAGGTCCGTGTTCGCTGCTCGCATCCAAGCAGTTATCATCGGACACGATCTGCTCGCTTTTGGTATACACAAACACTTGATATCCACCGAGGTTGTGACAGTACGTCATGCTAAGATTTTCCCCAGACTTTCGTCCCATTGTGTCCAAACAGGTGTTGGTCACCGCATTTCTTATCTGATACGTTCGTCAATTAGAGAATATTTTATTGCATCCACGAACTACTTACGTCTCCTAAGTAATAGTATTCTAAAGGCATCTGAGATTCTGGGTAGATGTTTTCTAAGTACCAGCGGAAGCTCTTGCATTTGAGGCGTCTTCGAAGAGCCTGCCTTTGCGATACATCACCAAATGCGACGTATCTTGCAGCTGAATCGGAAAGGAGCAACATTGAGCACGTGAAGAAAAAAATGGAAATGACAGCTTTAAAAACAAATAAAAGAACATTTTTTCTATTCTGCACCAACACTATTATTTTTTAACCAAATAGAATTATATTTTAATTATTTTAGTTCCTTCTTACCACTTTTAAAAACTGACAAAACGAATGCAAATTTATTAAATCTAAAAGAACATAACATTTAAATGAATTACATTTATTATGTACCTCCAAAACAGATTTCAATAATTCAGCATTTATATTTATTAGTGTCTGAAAGTGACTTTTTTTACCTTATTAAAATGACTGTTGGATGGATAAAGTCATGACTTGGCAATGAAAATTATTGCATTTATAAAAGGCAAACAATTTTAGTAGTACATCCTAATAATTTTGTTTGACTAAAATATTAGCAAAAGTTATACAATTTACAAAGTGAATATTCGAAATATTAAACACGATTTTTACCTTTCTTATAGGCAACCTTGTACGCACATCAAAAGTTGCCTAACTTCTAGGCTCCGTAACAATAGACAGTTTTCATTATTTCAACAAAGATACCAGAAAAACCTGAATATAATGGAATAAACAATGCAAAATGTAGTCAATTAAAAGAATTTCCTTTAAAAAGCCTGTTAGTGATATTAGAAAAAAAAAGATGCAAACCAATTAGTTTCATATGCAGGCTAATAAAATTAAACCAAACTTAAAAGCAAACCTGGATTCATAGCGTAATAAAAGTCCCTCCATTCGTCCATCCAGACCTCCGCCACTCTGGCCGCATTGTGAAGCACGATTTTCGAAACTCCACCCGGGAATGTGTATGGTGCTCTATCCCTAAAGACATGGCCAACACGCGAACACGGTAATATCTCTACGGTGCCGCCGCACTGCCAAACCTAACAGATATACACCCAAAAAATGAATTAAAAAAATACCGCTGCAATTGGACACTATCATTTATATAGTAAATTTTTTTACTTATGTAAATGTCAAGTGGCTTTCATTACCTTGAAGCTCATTTCGAGGTTTTCACCGCCCCATATTTCCAAGCCTTCATCGTAAGATCCCAGTTCATAGAAATAGTCCTTGTCTATTGACAAAAGACCGGCCATCACTGGTGTTTGTATAGGTTCAGTACCATCATCACCACGTCTGTCAATCTCTCTTTGTGGAATGTGGTACCTTGCAAAACAAAAAAATATGTCATAAAGCCATAGAATAGACAATATTTGCATTCTACAATTGGGATATTTTCTTATTAATAGAACCAGTACTGACAAAACAGTGATTACGTTTTTACATTTGTACTACCCCGCAAAACCTTTACTTACCACCTAAAATTCAATTTCCAATTGAAACCACCCCACGTCATGTTCGAAGCAGTGATATATTCAAATGTTTTATCAGATATGACATCTATAATCGGACAAACAACCGTTTTTCTGTCCTGCGCTATCCGAGCCAACAAGGGTTCGAGCCATCCCTCTGTGCACTCGCAGTGAGCATCAAGGAAAGTTATCACTTGGCCCTTGACGTGTTTCGCACCCAAAAGACGCCCCCTTATCAGGCCGGAACGCTCTTTGGTGCGGAAGACATAAACAGGAACGGGCAGTGTCTTAACATACTCTTCTAACTTAGGGCCGAGATGTTCTGAGAACAACGTGCATGTTTACAAATGACAGCTGGTATTGCTGAGCCAAAGGCCATACCTCTGTCACTAGCATCGTCGACGAGTATGATTTCTTGGAGCAAGGAACGTGGCGAACGATTTATTACGCTCCATACCGTTCGTAAGAGGGTGGACCACGCTTCATTGTGGAAAACTATGACTATCGAGGTGTTTGGAAGGAGTGTCGGATAAACTTTGTCTTTACACCTGTGGTAAACATAATAAAAAGTATTACTATACTAATGATGACACTGTGGTTTTTTTAGAATTCATTTGGTTACTGTTGCTTGCATGTGTCAGCCAATTTTTTAATAACTTATTAAAAAGTGCCTATAACGTTGTTATTTTGGAATTAGCACACCATACAAAAATAAACCTAACAATGTGTACATTTTCTGCAAGTTTAAGCCTCCTAAAAAATTATGAATATGCCACTGGATTCAGAGAAAGGTTGTCTATAAAAAATATCTCCAGTTTTTTTGTATTTACACAGCCAATCGAGATATTGAGAACTGAAGATGTGATACATTTTTCAAAAGTTTGCTATGACTTTAAAATAAAGGATGATAAAAAATGGCGATGGAACAGCTCAACTCACAATAAAAGAGTAATACAGCGATGTCAAAACTGCAATGTTCTAACATTAATAGTTACCCAGTTACAAAATTACACCCTGTACATTGAATACACATACCTGTATATGACTATTTTATGCAACAATTTTGACATCTTCTCATTAGCACCTTGCAAAATTGTAAATGTTTTATTAGTTTATTATTATTATTATTATTATATATTATTTTTAATTATTATTCAAATTTTTCCTTTCAATAAAATTCATCAACTGTTGAATGGTGGCTTCCTTTTGGCTTCTAATAAAATGTTTGGTTTTGTCTTAAAATAAATCTGTTTTTAAATTTTAATTTTTTTTAATTCTTGCACATAATCAGTATTTTGAATTGTATGTACTAAAACACATTTTTTGTTTAAAATAATATATTCCCTAATTGAGCATCAAGCTACATAACAAGAGGCGACTTACTCTTCTAAACGTACATCCGTCAAAGATCTATTCAACGATATCATGTCACTAGCCAATAAGTTGAACTGATTAAGCTTGAATTTCTCTTTCATTTCCGTCTCTTTTTCTTGCGGTATGTGAACGGCTTTGCCCATCTCTCCCGGAAGGTCTTGTGAAGGTTGTATGCTAGGTGCAGGTCTCCATTGCCACAGCAAACTGGGTTTATAAGTGCTGTACACCTCCTCGCTGTAAAATGAGTACGATTTACTGACGAAGGACTAGAACCATCAACAGCAAATAAACCTGCTACTTTCATTCTCAACTGTCCGATTATCTTCCGATCGTGATGGTTCTGTTATAATKATTTCTATCTCCTCGGGCTTCTTACACGAGCCACACAGGGAATCGCAATAAAATGATACGAGGACCACATCGACAAGGAACCAGACTGATGAAGTCAACAGCACAACACTACACTTGTGAATCTCCATTGAAAAGGATTCTTTGTTTATTGTTGTTTATTCATTGGCCCCTGTTATGTTTGTAAATTAACTGGAACAGTAGGACAAATTTTGAACTTATTTAGTGGTCATATTTTAAAGTGTTAGGTTCATTTTTTTTATGTGTTGTATAAGCAACCCAATATACAGAGTATTGGAGTAAGCTTGGTTGCATATACTGCAGATACTTTTGTACCATTCGATCCTGATTTCTAACAGAAGTTTAATTTGATTTCAGCTCTGCTAAGAAACAGACATGTTTTATTTAAATACCATGCTCCGGCTCTACAACATTATGTAAATCCTGAACTGTTTATTTGTTTTTTTATATATATATATAATTCTTAAGATTAAGATGGGGCTTGGGCTTGTGTGGGTCAATAGTAGTACAAAAAAAAATTTCAAAGAAAACACTGAATTGTCTATTTACACTTCTCAAAGTGAAATCTGCACTTGGTCAATCGGATATCTCTTGAACAGTACTGCCACATCTGTTGTACGACTGTAAAAAGATTTTTTGTGATGGTTTTCAGTAAACGAGTTGACTATTGACACCCCGAAGTACATGATCAGGGTAATAAAAATGCTTGAACTGTGGTACCTATATAATTAAAGAGAGACGTGTTTGTAGCGCTTAAATTGTCCGTAAAGTTTTATTATTTATTTCTACAATTACTTGTCTGTTTTCCCAATTTTCAACTTGTAAAGTTCAATAGAAATTTAAAAAACCACATACGCTTATTCTGTGATTTTGAGCGAAAAATAATTTCCACAGAAAATTGAAAAAGAGCAAAGGTTTTAACCCCTTTGTTGTTTTTTCACCTTGAAATTTGATGGTCTCCGAATACGCTGATTTTATGTTCATTTACTAATGAGAACCTGCTGCATTTGGGACAGGTGTCAGTTGGTCTCTAGCTGCAACGGTTCGTCTGAAAAGTGGCCTAGAGTAGAAGGGACCACTTGCGAAAAATTAATTTCTGGACGTTCTAGCTCATTTCTGACTGCATTTTTGGAATCCGGAGCTCAAAATGCATCACTGTGCCGATTTTGAGTGAAAAATAATTTCCACAGAAAATTGAAAATGTTTTTTCACCTTGAAACTTGATGGTCTCCGATTACGCATAGAACAATAAAATCCCATCAGCCGTTTTGGAGATATTAAAAAAAAATTAAATACCGGGCTAACGGTCCAAAGAGGCATTCTGTCTTTGGTCTTTAGAGGAATAATTTCAATATGAGTGAACATTAAGGAAAATGTAGAAAAATTGAAAAAGGCACATTGCTACTGACAAGATTTTTTTATTCAATGTAATTTAGAATTAAAAGCTTCGATTGCACCACCACCTAGCCTATACAAAATTGGGGATTCATTTTATAAACGTTTCTCAACATAAATCAACAATAAAACGTATTTATATTTTCGATGTTAAGATATGTTAGTAGTACTATGTCCCTAAAATAATCTATTCAGTTTACACAAATATAAACAAGAAAATATATGTCTAGCTGCTAATTAACAAATCAGTTCAACAGGGGGGCGGGGCATAATGAAATAACATTCTGCACGCACCGTCTGATATGCAATACCTTTTAGGCTACAGCTAAAGTGTAGTGATAAACTTTGTCTCTCTTTCTTCTGATTCTGTACATCGTCAACTAAATTACTTTATATTTACAATGGCAGTTTGCACTCAAAAGGAAGGTTTTTTTCTGTCAGTGGAATGGTTGATTAAAAAAATTATTATACGAATAAATGCACAAATGAATACTTTCTGTTGGAGGGAAACAAACAAAACAAACTTCTCCAATCAACGTGCATCCGAAACGAATACATTCCACCCAAACATATTCACTAGTTAACAACAGGCTGGTACCGGCATAATAACTGTCTCTCATTTAAACCTATCTGTCATCGTCGCCGCTCTTTTTGTGTGCCTGCCACTTAAATTCGCTCTTCATGATCCACTGTTGTCCGGGGGAGTAATCGCACGGTTTCAGCAGAGGAAGATTCATATCGGAAGGATCAGGACGCTGTAAGCAGCAGCCTGTGTTCTCGTGCTTTATTGTCTTGTCCTGTGTAAGATAAAATGTTAATTGTGTTTAGAATCATCGAATTAGTTGCTTAAAAAACACAAATGTTTGATAATTAACAAAAAAAATCAATTATCATTAGCATTTTAGTAACTTTTTACTAGCAGTGCTTTACCAAATGTTTCAAAATGCTAAGAATATGACATTTTTCATTAAATTGATATAAATTGACGTTTAAATATCTGCTGGTTTTGATGAGCTAAGTAAATAACCTGGATAGTATCGTATGTCTCATGAAGTAATACCTTTTAACGTCAGATTTTTTTCGGGAGTTTCAAATATTCCTTACAAATTTTCAAAGTTGCGTCTGTCATCACATGTCCCAGTAAGTAGTAACTTAAAACTTTTGTCATTTTATGACTTATCACTCTATTAAATTAGAATTATTGAATGTGATAGCTTAGCGCATTAGCTGTATTCCGTAATTTTTCAAGATTTTTTCGAGCATCACAACTTTCTCTTACCACTTCATCGTAGACCCACGCTTGATTACCGCCCATCCCATGGCACCTGACCAGCTTTACAGGTCCGTGTTTGCTGCTCGCATCCAGGCAGTTATCATCGGACATGATCTGCTTGCGTTTGGTATACGCAAACACCTGGTTTCCGCCGAGGTTGTGACAGTACGTCATGCCAAGATTTTCCCCGGATTTTCGTCCCATGGTGTCCAGGCAGGTGTGGGTTTCCACATTTCTTATCTGATATGTTTGTCGATTAGTAAAAATTTTATCGCATCCACGAACTACTTACGTCTCCTAAGTAATAGTATTCTAAAGGCATCTGAGATTCTGGGTAGATGTTTTCTAAGTACCAGCGGAAGCTCTTGCATTTGAGGCGTCTTCGCAGAGCCTGCCTTTGCGCTACATCACCGACTGGAACGTTTCTTGCACCTGAATCAGAAAGGAGCAACATTCAGCATGTGAAGAAAAGAACAATGGAGGGTGAGGATCGACAAATTCAAAAACAAATAAAAGAACATTCAAAACATGCACGTGAAGCAAGATGTGGCACAATAAAAGGCCTATTGTCCAAATTCATTAAATGAAATATTGACATATAAAGATGCATTCTAGAACTGCAAATATATCGTAAGAGATCAAAACATCTTAAAAGTTATACAAAAAAAAAAGAATGCTCTATGCCTTGTAGTTGATGCTAAATAATTATTTTCATAAATTTGTTAATGATCTTTGTAACACTGTTATGTTGAATACAATTATTTCTTCATCATTTTGATTCCATCTCACCATTATAAATATGGGAGAACAGTAACTGCCAAATAAAATTCAATCAAATTGAAATATTATTTTGATCCATCAAAAACACAGCAGGTCCAAACACAAAAACCGACAAGACCAAACCCAACCAAAACCAACCCACAAAATAAAACAGCAAAACAAAGAAGCAGGAAAGTCATCGCTAAAACACCTGGATTGATGTTATAATAGAAGTCCTTCCACTGGTCGAGCCACACCTCTGCAAGCCTAGCATTGTTGTGATTGACTATGCGACTCGTTCCGCCAGGAAATGAGTATGGCGTGGACTTGCGGAAGACGTGACCCACGTGTGAACACGTCGCTATCTCCAAGGTGCCACCACACATCCAAACCTGTACCCGGCACACATGCAGATACACCATCTCATTACAACTGGTCTTTAGTATGTTATAGTCGGGGATAACGAGAAAAAGGGGAAAGCTCAAGAATTTTGTGGGTATTGCAATAACAAAAGATGGGATTTTATTGCTTTGTTGACACGTGTCAAATCTAAGCCTGTAAATTACATTTTGGCATAAGGAATACAGATTCTTCTGTGCCTCTTTGTATACAACCTTCCAGAAGTGACATATGGGGAGGTAAAGGGAAGTTTTAGCAAATTCCAATAACATTATGCTCACAATTTTGTCTACACAATTTCATAGAAACATTAAATGTGATTTTCGTCTTTTCACAGGCAACCTTGTGATTATATCAAAGGTTGCCTAACTTCAAGGCTCCATAACAATGGGCAGTTTTTGTTATTTAAACAAAGGCTAGCAGAAAAACTTAATACCATGCAAAATGTATTTTCTAGACACTGTCGAAAAAGATTTCTTTATCCTTTCACAAACACAAACACAGCAGAGTGTTGTTATTGCAATTCCACTAAATCTTCAAGAAATCAGCAAACTTTAAAGCCCAAAATTCATGTTAATTCACCCTGTGTCTACTCTACTGTTATCACAACAACCAAACTCAATTAAAAAAATTCCCCTCAAAAAAACCTGTTAGTGATATTAGAAAAAAAGATGCAAACCAATTAGTTTCATATACAGGCCGATAAAATTAAACCAAACTTAAAAGCAAACCTGGATTCATAGCGTAATAAAAGTCCCTCCATTCGTCCATCCAGACCTCCGCCACTCTGGCCGCATTGTGAAGCACGATTTTCGAAACTCCACCCGGGAAAGTGTACGGTGACTTGTCCCGAAAAACGTGGCCAACATGCGAACACGGTATTATCTCTAGGGTGCCGCCACACTGCCAAACCTAACGGGAGGAACAGGGCAAAAGAAAACATAAACAACCAAATAAATAAATAAAAATACCGCTGCAAGTGGACACAGGGTGACATAGATGGTGGTGCCATCTGTCAGTGACAACACCATCTACTTATGTATATTTTGAAAGCAGCTAAATTCAATGGTTTTTACCCTGAAGCTCATTTCGAGGTTTTCTCCGCCCCATATGTCCATGCCTTCATCATAAGATCCCAACTCGTAGAAATACTCTTTGTCTATGGAAAAGAGACCACCGGCCATCGTCGGTGTTCGTAAAGGTGCGGTACGATCACCCCCACGTCTATCCATCTCTCTTTGTGGTACACGATACCTTACAGAACAAAAATAGCGTGCCAACAACAATATTTTAAAATACTCATCTGGCACTAACGTCGAACCACACTTACCACCTAAAATTCAGTTTCCAATTGAAACCACCCCACGTCATGTCCGAAGCAGTGATATATTCGAACGTCTCATCGGATATGACATCTATAATCGGACAAACGACCGTTTTTCTGTCCTGCGCTATCCGAGCCAGCAGGGGCTCAAGCCATCCCTCCGTGCACTCGCAGTGAGCATCCAGGAACGTTATCACTTGGCCCTTGACGTGTTTCGCACCCAAAAGACGCGCCCTTATCAGGCCGGAACGCTCCTTGGTGCGGAAGACATAAACAGGAACGGGCAGTGTCTTAACGTACTCTTCTAACTTACGGCCGAGGTGTTCTGAGAACAGCGTGCGTATTTATAAATGAGAATTCGTACTGTCGAGGCAAAGGTCGTACCTCTCTCACTAGCATCGTCGACGAGTATGATTTCTTGGAGCAAGGGACGTGGCGAACGATTTATTACGCTCCATACCGTTCGTAAGAGGGTGGACCATGCTTCATTGTGGAAAACTATAACTATCGAGGTTGTTGGAAGCAGTTTGGGATAGACTTTATCCTTACACCTGTTGTGGACATAATCAAAAATGTTACTTGATTATATAAGCCAATTTTGTGATAATTTATTACAGCAATGTGTTATTTTTGAATATGAACTCTATACTTTTATTTTTTTTTGTATTTCTTTAAAAAATACAATACTGGTACATGTACAGTGAATACACATACTTGTACAAAAGACTAAAGAATGTACCTACTGACATTATGCCTACTAATTTTAATTCGAACAGAATTTGCATATCAATATTTAACTGGACTTTCAGTTATGAGCATTACCTACAATAGTTATCTACTTGCGATTAAAAAAAAATATATATATAAAGAAAGAACATGTTACATTCTGATACTGTGCAATCATTTAACTAATAATTTTGCATATAAGTTCACCTGAAATGAGTACATAGTGATAAGTTATCTTATTTTTGCAACTAAGTATTGCAGCTTTCAACCACTTGATTATCGGTGTTCTACATAAATCATAATAGTTTAGGTAGTGCATTTGGAGACCTGTATTTGTACTGCAGCTCTTTACAGTTATGAAATTTATTTTACATGGAAAGCCAATGACCTATTTAATTATTCAGAACAAACACATAAAGCATGAGTGGCATTACAATCTATCTCAACAGAAATTATTATAGTCAATATTCTGCACACTTGAGCTAAAATCATGAACGTGTACGTCAACAATTATTTAAATACACAATTTATTTTAATGTTGGAAATAATTATATGCTTGTAGTGAATTAAAATGACCACCACTATTATAAACTACTCAATTATTTCGCTATTACACGCTCGTATATAATTAGACGGCGTAAGACCAATCAAAGCTATAACAAACCAGGTTTTTAGTACTCAACTAATTTGATTCTGGTCACCTAAGGCAATTTAATTGCAGATTATACGCCGATTTTTACGTATGTCGAATTTGCGCAACGACAGTTTGGTAAGCGGTAACTTTTACTAATTTCGGTGTAATTAATGGAAAATTAAACAATGGCAGCAAGATTGCACTGGTGTAGTGCGCGTTGCTAGCGAGGTAATATGCAATTATGAAATGCAAGACGGATACATGAATCAGCGATTACAATGTGTGTAACTTTCCGCCTGTTTTGATATAAGGTCTCGAACGACAAAAGACGACTCGATGGTAGGTAAACAACATCAATAACGAAACTATTTATAATTCATCTTCAGCCGAGAAAACCTTAATACATTTTTTGTTCAATGTTTACGGATTAAGAAAGAACAATTATTGGTTCAATAAGATTTGATTCGCCCGTGTTTACTGGGGTACTTCCGTTTTACGTTCGGACGATTTTTGTTTTACTTCCAAGTGATCATATTTGTTTCGCATCGAATTTGGAAAGTCCCGAATTTAGACGCGTATCGAAATATATTTCGTTCCGTTGTACTATTGTTGTGCTACCTATATCGAAATGGGAAAATACGTTTATTGGAAATATAAAAGTAGGTTTCGGGACCTCAAGAAAGGGAAGAAACCAGCACGTGTCATTGAGTTATACAGTGCCAATTTAAAAAATAATGCAAACAAACTCGAGAGCTCGACGTGAAAATTTATGTTTCTTTTTTTTCCAGTTTTAAACAAGTATATTATGGACTTGTAAACGAGCACCGACAAAAGAACCAAATCTGGTTCTGTTAAAACCTTCGGATCTCTTCGCGTAACCAACGTAGCGTTGAATCGATGGCTGGAAACAATGCGTCGATTTGTCGGGACGTGAAAAAAATCGAAAGGAAAGCGTCTTACATCAATTATTTCTTTCTTATTAAACGTTTATTATTCACATTTCCGTCCGTTGAAAACCAAACGGCGGGTGAAATTGCTCAATGTCGCACCGATTTGAATAAACAAGACTTTCTATGAGCTGGAAACGAGAAAAACGCGGCTTGTTTGGTTTTGTTTTTCTTTCTACGAAGCCGTGCGGGTCGGTGCGACAATAGAAACGCAAAGTGATTAATCCGGCATGTAATTCGTTGGTTGCAAAGAAGAAAAAAACATAAACCGGCCCGTGATTGAATCTGTTTGGATAGTTTTAGTGCAGCAGCTTGCGTTTCATTTCGTTACGGTTGCAAATTTTCGTAACACTCAGTTGCAATTTCCGATTGTTGTTGTTGTTCTACCTACGTACGTACTTGAAAATGTGATGCAATTCCTTCCTCGGAATGTAGGATTAAAACATTTAACGTGGTTTATTTGCAGATTAGACAAAATTTATTAGGGAGATTACGAAAATGCTCCACATACACAATTATTGTAAAAACACACTTTTCGTGATGAAATCTGTCTTTTAAAGATTTCATACCGAAATATTTAACGCTCATCTCCTCTACAAGTTGCGGAACTTAAAGAAAAAAAACGACAACGACCTTGATCTTAATAAAATACCGGTTTCTATAAGAATCTTTAAAAATATGAGGTACACAGGCGTTCTTTGCATATTAATAGACCACAGAGATCAGCAATCTCAAGATTATACAATGAAAATGTCACAGCAACAGGTGACCTTTCCATTCCATAGCTTTACTGCATAATACCAAGATGACTACTTGACACCTAGATGTTTCAAGTGATTGTTACTGTACTATGATGATATTGGTAAAGGCTTTTGTTAAATACATCGGTTTTTTCTTAAAGCAATTCAAGATTTCACAGTTGAAATATGATCATCTTCACCATAATGTTCACTAAAAAAATGCGAAGTGAAAGTGAAAAATTGGGTTAACATATTAGTTCTGTAATAGTTCCTAATAGCAATCAGGTTTGACCTCCTTATTGCTCAGAGGTTATAAGCAAAAAAACCTGAACTTGGAGAATGACTCACCATAGGGAAAATAGTATGGTAATTATTTAGAACTAAGCCCTAAAAAATTAGAAAACATTTTTGTTACATTTCATTTAAAAAGATACAATGACTTTTTTATATCCACTTGTAAAATGAAAAGACACAAGTATATATATAATTATTTTAATGCCTGTCTGCCATTATAGACAATTATTTCTGTTAATTAGAGCCATACATTCCAGCTAAAGGCATGAGCATGTGTATAAAGTGATAATATAAATTTAATACCTACATTTAAATGACTAATTTCATAATTTAACTTTTCATATCAGCAGAATGTTGAAGAGGTAATAAGTTACTTTGTTTCTGGAAGAAAATATTTGTAAACATTTCTTTCTAATCAATCCTATTATTAAAAATAAGTTATTTAGATTAAAAAACATATAGAAATGGACAGAGATTATTTAAAATCCAACATAATATCACTGAATACAGATAAATGGACTCTCTGGTGCAAAATCAGAATACACTGTCATTATGATATTTAAAATGCAGTCTATTTACAACTTTACATTTAAATAACGCCTGAGAAAAAATCTAAACGTGTCTGAAGATTGGTCATCTATTGATAAAAACATCATCCAGTAGTTCAGGTACCAAATCATCTCTGAGAAACTCTAAGTACCTGTTAGACATAATTTTATCTTCAAAGAAGTGAGGACCGATAATCTGTTGTAACAAGAACAAGAAGTAACTTACCCTTCTAAACGCACGTCCACCAAAGATCTATTCAACGATATCATGTCACTAGCCATCAAGTTGAACTGATTAAGCTTGAATTTCTCTTTCATTTCCGCCTCTTTTTCTTGCGGTATGTGAACGGCTTTGCCCATCTCTCCCGGAAGACCTCGTGAGGGCTGTACAGTAGGTGCTGGTCGCCACCGCCTGAGCAAGCTGGATTTATATGTGCCGTGCACCCCCTGACTGTAAAAAGAGCACGATTTACTGACGAACGCCTAGAACTGTCGCCAGCAAACAAACCTGCTACTTTCATTCTCGACTATCTGATTATCTTCCGATCGTAACGCTTCTGATATGACTATTTCTGTCTCCCCGGGCTTCTTACACGAGCCACCCAGGCATTCCGAATAAAATGATAGGACGATCACATCGACAAGGAACCAGACTAGCGAAGTCAATAGTACAACCCTGCATGTGTGTATCCGCAGTTTGCCATACAACATCTTGATATAATTAACCGCTAACTAGGGGGGTAATCTTTCGCATCACACACACACTAACACTAATATCACAGACCGTTTAATTCCATTAAAAAAGTTTCTTGGCTATCTAATAAAGGTGTTTTTGTCAGCTGTCAAACTAATAAACAAAAGTAAAACGTCTTCCACATTGAAGCCACGCGCTATCGCGAACTCCTGAGCGCCGGGGTAACGGAACAGCTGCTAAGCCACATCGTGTAGTTGCAATATTGATCAGCGAATACGTGGTTTCTTCGAAATTGGTTGCAGTTTATTACTAACAGTCAACATTTTCACACCTGTAATACACGTCGCACATTGCCTGTCACCCGTGGCGGCATCTATACTCGACACATGTAACGAGAAACACCGAACCTACATTCTAAGTAAAACCGCTAGATGGCCGTAACTACTTTTGCAATGCTGCCAATGCTAACACTATTAAATACATGACTGAAAATGATAATTTTTCTTTCTTGTAATATTGCACGACTAGTCAACTGTGTATTTTCAGTATCTTCACTTTACTCAAAAGTCATTTAGGTTCCTTGCTTATTTTGTATTTATATTAAATTTGGTACTGACGATCTGTATAAGCAAACAATTGTTCGCAATTGAGTATCAAAATTACCAAGTCGTGGTGCTGATTCGTTTTAAATTTCATAAATCGACATTCGGTTGAACGTGATTTGGATACCAACGGTTTCGATTGAATAGAATTTCGATACATTGATTGAGTACAGAATCTTTCCGATAGATGTCGGTATGGTGAAGACAACTGACGTGTACTCAAAAAACTCGATATTCTGTGGTAATGAACTATGCGCAAACGCAATTCGCAAATCTTTGACGTACGGCGATCATTCGAATGTGTTTACAAAACATAAATGGGGTCTAATCAGCTGGAGCCAATATGTTCCACAGTAATAAAGTGAGTTATTTAACGTTCCAATACAAGTCTAACGAAATGGAGCCTCCATCAACTCGAATAGGAAAACGGTTGCACCTTTAGACATACGCATGCATTTTTGGATTGACAAGAGGAGCCAAGGATGTGGCTTTAATAGGAGACATCAGGTGCCTACATCCCTGTCAGGTAGCATGACCTCCAGTTGGTTTCGAAAGCTAGCCCGGTTTCCGTAGGTTACAGAAGGCCGAAACCGATGGTGACTCCGGTTCATAGATTCCAGTCGATTGAAAGTGTCGCGACGAACGGACTCCGCCATCCTAGAGCTCCCGGGTATCATACCAGATACACGCATACACCAGTTCATTATAGGTACGTTATCTTTTCGGTTATTCGTACGTCGATTGTTAACGAGAAGATTTTATAGCATTCCAAGCAATGGGAGTACCAGATCGAGCTCTCACGGTGCTGATCTGGCAAGCACAGGTAATTCGACAACACCAAGACTGCAGAACGCCCCAGCGTCCAAACTTAAGTGCGGAGTGTGGGCGTTTTTTGCAATTGTTACATTTTTTCTAGCCGGTGCCAAATATTACTTTCACGGTGTAAGTATTAGCACTTAGGAGGTTACATTGTGATCATTCCAAACTTTTAGGTCAATATGGGTATAGAAGCTTTAGCGTTTTGTTCATTGTTGGTTGTTATCCTTATACTCGGTGGTTTAGTTTCTCTTTTCGAGGCCATTACGACAACGATTCCTCCGCAAGCAAATCCCAGTAGGACAGCTCTTCAACAGGTAAATTATCTGCGTGAATTGATAACCAATGTGCAAAATTTTCAACTGACACGTTGGTATCAAATGAAGCATTTGTACTGTTTGGTAACTAAGACACTTATATAACATGTTTCGAGTCTTTTTAATATTTTTGTTAAGTGACTTATTAATTTCTTTCTTTGTTGTGAATTGAATTTGATTGTTTATTGTATTCAGATAACTGAGAAATACGTCCAATGTCATCTACTTACAAGGCTGAAAATAAAACTTTATTGATAAGATGATGCCACTGGCAATATATAGTGAAACATACCAACTATTTTAGTTATCTAATGCTGCAAATTTTTTTTTTAGGAAACACCAGAGGATTTGCAAGTGCCAAATTCTTCATCTGCAGGTACATCATCGGAACTTCCTCCTCCCCCCTATCACATTGCTGTCATGTTACCACAAAGAGAATGTACAGCACAAATCGTCGGTGACTCCCCGCCACCACCTTATGATAAAGCCATAACATAAACGACGTTCAATTATTCCAATTCAACTTATACATTCCATATTCCAAATATGATCTAGTCATATTTTTATATACGACAATCTAAGTGTATTTATTTGCCATTTTGTATCCATATATATTCCAATTATTCGATGTATGTATATTTGTATATTGTATCAGATATTATTGGGTAGATATGAATAAACACGCCATTTGTAGCTCCTTTTTTTAGTGAATGGATTAAAAAGAGAATTGCACCATTACGCATTGTTGTACTTAACAAAAACAAATAGTACTCACAGTAGCCCAGATATTTTTAGTATCTTGAGTCTTTACTTAATTGAATTCCACCTGCGTTATTGCTGTTTTTGTTTTCCACATTCTATGGAAATCAGTATTTTTGAATACCAATTCACACTGATTTTCTGTGAGTGTAACTGACGTGGAGACATAATGAATAATTGCAAAAGTTTGTATGACCTGATATATTTTTGGCCGTAATGATTCCTTTGATTCCAGAGCGAGTAACTCCAAAAGTATATATGACTTTTTCTGTACTTCGTCATTTTCTTCATTTCATGTAGTGCTATTAATGTTAATTGATGTTGCTGTAGTTAAAATTTTAAAGCCAAGAGCCGAGAAGGAATGACCTTGTACAGCCAGTGTTAAAAGTAATGCTATAGTCGGCGTTTTTAGATTCATTTCCTGAAGATTCGACTTTTGTGGATCCTTCTTCTCTATAACTATAAAAAAGGTGGCAAATAACGACAACCACGATCTTTCGAAAAAAGTGTCTATATATTTATGCCAAATCATTTTACACACCGTAAATCAACTAAAATTCAATCGAAAAAGAAAGGATAATATTGTACATGGGCAAAAAAAAATTGCACTAACTGGGATGCATCATTAAAAAATACACATTATAAATTACCTAATCACTGCAAAAATAACCTACAAGATGCGCTCGTAAAACAGCACATAAGCTTGCACCTTCAAAACTTTTGCTTCCGAGACTTCGGCCACATGGGAATCGCTCACGTAGTACCATTTTCCTTGTGGTATTTCAGGCTCAGCCTTTGCCCCTCTTCGATCTTTCTTGTCAATCTTCGATTGGTTCTTGGGCAAAAACAGCCATCTGTCGTCGTCTTTGGACAATGGCGGCCTCACTTTGACGTAAGCCACGTAATGGCCTCCCAGCATCGAACCGCTGTGTTCGACGACGCCGTAAAGTGAATAGAGAACTCGTGATTGTCCGACTTCGAAAGTGGGGAGGTTCTGTGATTTTTTCGTGCAGAAAGGCGCCAGGTCCAGCAATGTCGGGAATTCCACGAATTTCATGACTTTCGTCGAACGGTAACGGATCACCTTTTGAGAACAGTTAGTTTTTAATTCGTTCACTTAAAAATGTTGGCCATCACCAGTAACAAAACGTTCAAGAACATATCCCATAAATTTCACAAATTTCCAAATAATTAGTGTCAAAAATATTTAATATCAGAGCTAAGACAAATTTTTAATTTTGGTTTTTCATCATTTAAATCATCGCTGAAATGTTGTTCTTGTATCTATGGTGTTCAGATATTGTTTTTCAATGTTTATGACACATTGACATCTTTTTCTCCAACCTTCAATTGTAATTGATTCAAATTGTGCTACTTTCCAAGTACATCCACTATAAATGTTGTGTGTCTTTCTCCCACTTGTTGCCTCACTGTTGTCCTATTTTAATTCATGGTTGAAGTCTCAAAACAATGCAACCATTTTCTTAAAAAATCCTATCAAAATTTGCCGATTAATTTGAGATGTAATACCCTATTATTTTTTTAAACATTTTGGTACTTTTGATGGCCAATTATGTTAGAAACACATAAATTTTCAATAAATAAACCAAACTTACTTGAAATCTCTTCAAATGCAGTATCAGCACAGCCGGAGGATTGTAGATGAGCAATTGTTTCCTCGCGTTGGTATACACCGTCTTTCTCTCGCTGCCCCCGTGTCGTTTCGTGCACAATTCACAGCCCACCTTGTTCGCCCCAGTCATGAGTTCACATGCGGTAAATTGATTGAGACAGGACTGAACCGAACACTCGCCTTTCTGACAGAGGTAGCGTGCGCTCATCGTGTCACCCCACGCGAACTCTTCCTCTTCTTCCATCTAAACGAGGGGAAAATAACAAGAATATAAAGTCCATCGAGCGATCGTGGAACCTCACAAACCTTTTTGTTTTGGTTCAAGACCTCGCTGTTATCTATCATGGAGGCTTCGCCGTCCAGTTCCATCTTGTCCGAGGCTTCGTTGTTCTTGTTGTTCAGCAAGGAAAGTTTGGAAAAGTCGGCCTTTAAATCTTGAGACCACACGTTGGAGTTGAGCCTTGAAACTGGCCTGTCGATGCCTTCATTGCACCTTGAGGAAGATGACAAAAAAAAAAGGTTTTTGAATGAGTCTTCAAATCCCAAGTTTTAAACTAAGGACACCAATTATTTTTCTTTTTATGCTTGATGCACCAAATTGTATTGTTTATTTTTTTTAGTATTCTACTCAAATTAAAGTAGAAAAATACTCACCCATCATCTGGACTGTTCCTTCCGCAGATCGGACTGCCCATACTCATATTTTGACTGTTTTCGGGACTTTCATTCCCTGCAGCCCCCAGTATCCCAACCACGGGGTTAGACATGTTATCGTCCTCGCACATCATCCTTTCAATGTCGGAACTGCTGTCATCCCACTTATCAGAATTATACCCGGATTCAGTAGCTTTTTTTTCATCGGCCTTTGTTTCGAGATGAAAAAAATTACAGTAAAATACACCAAAATGGAAAATCACCACTTACATCGATGTTATCTTCGACATCTGCACCGGATTCGTTATCGGAATTGTTTTCGCTGTTTTGTCGCACCGAGGCCGCCGCATTCTGGTTGTTAAGGTTTCCGTGGCCCTTCTTTTTCTTGTTCTTCTTGGCCGCTATCTTCTCTTTCTTGATTTGATACTTTGACGGCTTGTTGTCCTCCATTTCTTCAGCCTTCCTCCTCAAAATCGGCGGTATCTGGGTCTCCGAGATCGGCAAGCTCAAATCCAGGAAGAACTCCTCTCGGCTCGACGTGTGGTCGCACTCCTCACACTGCAAGGTGCTCAGGAGGACCCCACGGAAGACCTGTTCCGTGGGCAGGAGCAATTCAGACGCTTGCTGCCCGTAAAAACGGACGATCTTCTTTTTGTCGCCTTCCACGGACGCCGGATCGGTCTTTCTGCTGTGACCCAGTTTGTCGAGTATGACGGCCTGATATCTGCGCAGGTCTTCCTCCCTCACGGCCTCCAGAAGATGTCTGAGCAACTCGTGCGCATCGTGTTGATCTCCGCCMCCGAACTGCGGCATTCTCTGGGTCAGCCTGGAGAAAAGCATCCGCGGAACGTAAACCTCCGACCTACCGCTCTGTAGTTCGGTTAAGGTCTCGGCTAGGATCCTCATCAGGGGCCTCCATTCTTCCAGCACACCTGAAGAAGCAACATTAAAAGAGCCCAAGAGAGTTTTACAAAAAATTACCTTCCAAAGGATCGAGTTCTATAGTCGTTTTGTCATCTAAAGTTAGCTTTCCTCCAGGCAATCTAAACGCCTGTCCGGATTGGGAGGTTTCTTCTAGCAAATGCACCAGATACGGCGTCTGGCCGAGACATTGCATGACGGAATTAAAGAAACAAGTAWTCCCTAAATTCGCAAGTCCTCTAACTCTGGGTAAGCTTGTTAATCCACCCAAGGAATTATCCAAGGCCGAAGATGGAGTGACACTGATCTGAATAACCTAAATCAGCCAATTTAATTTCTACTAACCTGTTAATAGGGCTCCACAGTCAAGCTACAAATGCATGAGTAAATTTAGACGTTTTATGTAAATATTTTTGTTCATATTTACTTTTTGAAAAAAAAAAGAAATGTAGCTCTGTTGACTAATTATATCTAAACGTGTTCCCAAAATTTCAACAGGTTTTCCCTGTAAATAAACGAGTAATTTAGTTTTTCCCAAGAAAGGTGCGAATTATCATTTTATTCGTTTATTTACGGGGAAATTTTGTTGATACTTTGGGAACATGTTTAGATATATTGTATCTTCTTTTATTTTGTTGGAGTTATTTTTTATATATATATATATGTATTTTTTTTCTTCTTTTGCTGGTTTACTCCAAATATTAAAACTATATTCTTTTATGCGACGTTTCGGTGGATAATTTTCCACCTTTTTCAAGCTTTTATTATTTTTTCTACTTTATAATACAATTCTGAAATTATAAAACATATATCTTTGATAATGAAATACTATAAAAAATGATAGAATCTAAATTAATTATAATAATTTATTTACCTGTATTATATGTATCATATTCTGTTGTGGTTATTAAAATAATTTTATGCTTTTACTTCTTTTTTGGTTTATTTTTGATTTTGGCAGTGTCACTGTCATGTATTTAATTGAAATTTTTGTAGTTGTTTTTATACACTGTTTCCAAATTTTGAATTTATCGTTTTATTTGGTGGGTTATTTATTTGTTAATTTTAATTATTATTAGATAATATTGTGGTATATACTACTAAGTCCTTCTATATCATTTCTGTTATTTACTGCTTTATTTATGTTTTTCTGTATGTGTATCATTTCTAGTAATAATCTTTTCTGTGTGTGTTTTTCTGTTGTTATTATTTTTGTATTATCGTAGTTGAAATGATGTTGTTTTTCTATTTCATGTTTTCTTAGAGCAGTTTGTTGATTGTTATTGTAATTTTTATGTTGCTTAATTCTTTCTTTTAAATATTGTTTTGTTTGTCCAATGTAAATTTTGTCGCAGTTGTTACATGGAATTTTATAAATAGTATGTGTCATTAGTTCTTTTGCTGTTTTTGTTTTTAGTTTGGTAAAAAATTGTTTTGTTGTATTTATTGGTTTATGTGAAATTGTAATGTTGTGTGGTTTGAGTATGTGTTGAATCTTTTGGGATAATTTTGGAATATAAGGTACAGATACGTATGTGTTATTTTTTATAGGATGTTGTTTTAATTTATGTTTGTTATATATATTTATTATGATTGATTTTGTTATACTTTTTATTAGTTTTATTGGGTAATTATTTTGTGTTAGGAAATATTGTGCTTTTTTTATAATGTTTGGTCTATGTTTTGGATGAGTTAATATTATAGCTCTTTTTATAATGTTTTTGATTATGTTTCTTTTTTGTGTGGGGTGGTGGTTGGATTCATTGTTTAAGTATCTTCCTGTTGATGTAGGTTTATTGAACCATTTTGTTACGATTTTGTTGTGTTCTCTGATTAAAGTTAAGTCTAGATAATTTATTGTGTAATTTTTTTCTATTTCAATAGTAAATTGAATTTTGTTATGAAAACTGTTAAAATATGTTAATACATCATTGGTTTTATTATTAGGTATTATTAAAAATAAGTCGTCAACATAACGTGTGTAAAAATGTACATAGTTTAACTTGTTTAATATTGTTTCTTCGAGGTCTTCCATATATAGTTGTGCAATAGTGCCAGATATTGGACTGCCCATTGCCATTCCATCTAGTTGTATATAAAAATTGTTTTTGAATTGGAAATAATTTGTTTGTATGGTAAATTTAAGTGCTTTAATTAATTCATCTTTTGGAATTGTTGTGAATTCTTCTATTTTGTTCCAATTTTTGTTTATTAATGGTTCTATTTCTGTAATAGGTATGTTAGTATAAAGGGATTTGACATCTAATGATACCATTATATGATTATTTGGTATTTTTAAATTTTCAATTTTATTCTTGAATTCAAAAGAGTTTTTTATATAGTAATTGTTTTTACCTATTATGTTACTGATTATGTTGCCTATGAATTTTGATATTTTATATGATGGGGATTGTATATTGTTAATAATTGGACGTAGTGGAATGTTTTGTTTATGTATTTTAGGTTGGCCATAAATTTTTGGTGCTAGTGCATTGTAGGTTGTAAGTTGTGCAGCAATTTGTTCTGTGATGTATTTTTTGTTTTTCCAGTTTTTTATTATTTCGTTATTTTTACGTTGTGTAGTATTTGTAATATCTTTCTCAATTTTTTTATATGTTTTTTCGTCATTTAGTAGGTCATTCATTTTTGTGTCATATTCTGTTGTGTTTATTACCAGTGTCATGTTAGATTTGTCTGGTTTTAAAATTGTTATTTGTTGGTTATTTTTAATAAATTGTTTCGTTATATGTATTTGTTTTTGTAATTTTATATTGTTTTGTCTTTTTTCTTCTTGTTTTATTTTGTTTATGTGGTGTGTTATGGTTTGTGTTATTTTGTTTCTTATATTGTTTGTTTCATTTGGTTCTATGTGTTTGGTTATAGTTTCTATATTTGTTATAATGTTGTGTGTAGGTATTTGATTATGTGTTAAAATTGGTAGTGCATAGTTTTGTCCATATTTGAGAATGTCAATTATGTTTTTAGGAATGTTTGTATTTGAAATATTTTTAAACCATTTGGATTCATTTATTTGTTTTTTTAGAATCTCTGTTTTTGGTTGTTTATTTTGGATTTGTTGTAAAGTTTTTAGTTTTAGAATGTTTTTATTTTTTACTTTTTGGAAATGTTTGCTTATGATAATATTTTGTGAATTATAAAATTGTTGTAATATATTTGTTGGTAAAGTCTGTGCTAGTTTATGTTTTATTTGGTCTATTTGTTTAATAATATTATTATGTGTTGATATTGTTTGTTTTATTAATAGGTTTATTACTTTTTTTATATATTCTTTGGTTATTTTATGATACATATAATGTAGGTACTTACATTGAAATGTAATATGTTTTAATCTAAGCTGTAAGAATTTTGGAATAATTGAATGTTGTCTACATTTTAGTAAAAAAATTTTCCTGTTGTGCATATTGGCTTCTTTCTTGCTATTCTTGTTGTATTTTCTCAATAGTTGAATAGTTTGGTTTCCATATATTGTTCTTATGTTTCCGAAGAAATTCATTGTTGCAGTATTTTCACCTTCCTGTTTATATTGTATCTTCTTTTATTTTGTTGGAGTTATTTTTTATATATATATATATGTATTTTTTTTCTTCTTTTGCTGGTTTACTCCAAATATTAAAACTATATTCTTTTATGCGACGTTTCGGTGGATAATTTTCCACCTTTTTCAAGCTTTTATTATTTTTTCTACTTTATAATACAATTCTGAAATTATAAAACATATATCTTTGATAATGAAATACTATAAAAAATGATAGAATCTAAATTAATTATAATAATTTATTTACCTGTATTATATGTATCATATTCTGTTGTGGTTATTAAAATAATTTTATGCTTTTACTTCTTTTTTGGTTTATTTTTGATTTTGGCAGTGTCACTGTCATGTATTTAATTGAAATTTTTGTAGTTGTTTTTATACACTGTTTCCAAATTTTGAATTTATCGTTTTATTTGGTGGGTTATTTATTTGTTAATTTTAATTATTATTAGATAATATTGTGGTATATACTACTAAGTCCTTCTATATCATTTCTGTTATTTACTGCTTTATTTATGTTTTTCTGTATGTGTATCATTTCTAGTAATAATCTTTTCTGTGTGTGTTTTTCTGTTGTTATTATTTTTGTATTATCGTAGTTGAAATGATGTTGTTTTTCTATTTCATGTTTTCTTAGAGCAGTTTGTTGATTGTTATTGTAATTTTTATGTTGCTTAATTCTTTCTTTTAAATATTGTTTTGTTTGTCCAATGTAAATTTTGTCGCAGTTGTTACATGGAATTTTATAAATAGTATGTGTCATTAGTTCTTTTGCTGTTTTTGTTTTTAGTTTGGTAAAAAATTGTTTTGTTGTATTTATTGGTTTATGTGAAATTGTAATGTTGTGTGGTTTGAGTATTTCAATTAAATACATGACAGTGACACTGCCAAAATCAAAAATAAACCAAAAAAGAAGTAAAAGCATAAAATTATTTTAATAACCACAACAGAATATGATACATATAATACAGGTAAATAAATTATTATAATTAATTTAGATTCTATCATTTTTTATAGTATTTCATTATCAAAGATATATGTTTTATAATTTCAGAATTGTATTATAAAGTAGAAAAAATAATAAAAGCTTGAAAAAGGTGGAAAATTATCCACCGAAACGTCGCATAAAAGAATATAGTTTTAATATTTGGAGTAAACCAGCAAAAGAAGAAAAAAATACATATATATATGTTTAGATATAATTAATCAACTATGTTCAGCTATGTTTCTAATGCATTTGCACCTTGACTACGGACCGCTCTTAAGTTTAGTTCCTTACCCTATCATTGGTACTTTGGGACGATTTGGCCCTGCTTTGTTCAGCCCTATCCCTCAACCATGTCACAGCCTCTTGTAGATTTTTCTTGGCAGTGAGATTTATGTATTCATCACATTTGTAACACCAGATGTCCCATGTGGTTGTGTTGACGCACAGCGCATGGCTTTCTGATCTTGGAGTATTAAAATGTTGCAGGGCGTGTTGATTCTTTGATCTACTGCAAGCCTGGAATCTGGACGAAATAAAAAGAGACTTGAGTAGTGGAATGGCTGAAGGCACAACAAAAGGAATGAGTATGTTAATTAAATTACCAACGAACCTGAAAATGATTTTGATTTTATGAAAATGTGAATTTATAAACAAACACACACCAAAATCGTAAGAATTGGAACAAATAAATATATCGAAATTAGTTTTTTGAAATTTCTACACCACTAGTCACCCTATATAAAAAGTTCTGCATATACTAAATAAAAGTATTTGTTGTACCTGATACACTAGATGTATATTGTTTTTTTTAACTGTATAAAAGAGCATTTAACCAGAAACATCATCTCTTGCTTTTTGATTTTTGGGAACAACTGCTAGAATTCCTTGAACATAAATAAAATGCTTACCCGCATTTCAGGCACAACCACAACGATGAATCGAATTCGTAATCTCCCGTCATGTCAATGTCGCTCGTGTTGATCGATTTCTTACACTGCTCGCATTCTGTCAACAACCCAGTTTTCTGGATTCCCTTTTTGATCTTCTGGAAGTCAACGGCCTTATGAATATGGGGGCATTCGACCCTGTTTTGGTTTTCATCAGAGGAATCCGATAAATTGCTGTTGTGGGTCACCCGTACAGGTATCTTAATCTTAACAGCCTCTTCATCGGTGGAATCTCCAGCTGCTTTGGCCGAAACTTGCTGTTGGAAATAAGCAACTGCACCTTTCAATTTTTTCAACGGCACGTTGTTCAAAGGCTTCTGATCTAAGGAGATGATGTAGGAATCGCACCGGTAACAGCGAACCTTCCAGTTGGCCATGTTAACAGAGAGCATGTGACGATCGGGAAATTCCGTGTAATAACGTAAACCATGCTCTTTCTGACAGGTTTCACATCCTTGAAAACCGCATGTAAGACACAGCCATAACTCATCATCACTCGATTTGCATTGGACGCATTGCTTCAAAATGCCGGTCTCGCTGAGGCCCATTTTGGCTTTTTCAAAGTCGAAGGCCCCTAGAAAGTGGGGACAGTCCACTTTATCCGTACCAGCATTCTTTATCACAGGCTGTTCGGATTGCTGCTTGAAATACCACACCGCCTCTTGCAATTCCTTCAAGGAAGACTGCCGATCCGCTGATAATATGTAAGTTTCACATTGATAACACCAGACCTTCCAAGTCGTGGTGTTAACGAACAACGCATGTGAATCGGAATGAGGCGTGCTAAAATGCTGCATGGCATGCTGTCGCTGGGAGTTTCCGCAACCTTGGTAACCACACTTGAGGCACAACCACAACGACGAATCAGCATCAACGTCCATACCATCCAAGTTGCTCTCGCATTCCCTACATTCCTTTGCTATACCAGTTTTCTGAATCACTCTTTTGCATTTTTCTACATCCACTGAGTCTTGGTAGTGGGTGCATTCTATTTTATTTTCGTTTTCGTCTGAAGGATCCGTTCTAGACATATTTTTGACCACGTTTCATTAACCTTCCAAACTGCAACGTTTCGACAATGCACTGCAACAGGAAATCAAGGCAAACTGCGTATTATTGCATCATTACGACTAATTCTAGACTCGAACTTGATATTCTATTGGAAATAACTATTAAAGAACTGGCTGAAGACGTCTTTTTTTGTTCAAATAGAATAGGCACGATGACAAGCAATGACAATCAAGAATGCGTCAGGAGGCGTTGACCGCTTGACGTTGACGTTGTTGACAGGACCTACTTAGCCCGTAAGCGACGTTGCCAGATTTTGTAGTTAAAATTCTCTAGAAAATTGATAATTATAAAAAAGAACATGGGTGGGTTGATTTTAACGTAAACACACCTAATGCAATGTACAATATAATATACAATATATAATAATAAGTATGATGAAACTATTAGAAAGTAGCGGTCGTTATTTGTGAAACTAGTAAAACGTATTTAGGGGGATTTCGACTTTGGAGTAGAAACTATTACACTCTTTTTTCTATTGCTAAGCTTTCGTATCTTTTTAATACATCATCAGGGCTTACAACAACAACAAGGTGCAGCTTAAATTAATCCCTTAATAAATACATTCTTATATTACTTAACAGAAATTTGAGATTATATTTTTGAACAGCAAAACCAATTTAACGTGAGCTAAAAAAAACCATGTTACATTTGTATCACACTGTTAGTAAGCACAGCTCAATAAATCTTAAATTAGGTATGACCCTTTCATTCATTTTTTCACTTTTATAATCTCGAAATGGGGCCCCTTAAACCACTTCGTACTAATAAATAATATACTTGTCCGTGATTTTACTTTCTAGCCAAATGCCAACACTATTTCCGGCTGTTTTTACCATTTTAATTTAATTAACTGTACATCATTCTTTAGTATATTGAAGTGGTCATGTGAAACAGGAGTAATTACACCATATGACAACGCTGCCTGTAACGCATCTAGGGATTTTTCACAGTTTAGGATTGGTAGCGCCGAGGCCTTTTGCGGCAAATTGAAATGTGACATTTCATTGTCAAATTAACAGTTCACGGTCCAATTTCAATCAAAATGGATCGTTGTTACCGAAATGATATTAATAATGTGTTCTCTTTTATGAAGAAGTGTGAAACATAGGCAAAGTATACGATAATCTCTCGTTTATGATATTAAACAAAGTGTTGTGACATAACCTGCTAGTGTGCTCGTTAATTATTTACTGGTTTGCTGGTGGCCTTTGAGCCTTTTTAAATATAGCTGCTTACATATGAATGGTCCATCCTAAAAAAATTACCGTCGTAAAAGTGTGTCAGACGAGCATTATTCGAATGTCATGGTCATCGGGGTCAGTGCATCGAACGGGTATTTTTAAGCACGCGGAAGACTCCGTGAAGCAATGTAAGTGCACGAGAAAATTGCTTTTCGTTTATCTCGTCGAACAACAGCTACCCAGAAACAGCTTGAAGCGTTCGTAATCTTACTTTCCACGATTTTCGTGCAAGAGAAAGTGTGTCCCATTATCGAAACCACCTGTCGATGACGTACATTGGATAACACATTCTTCAGAGATGGCACATAAACAAGAAGAAAAACTGAACATGGAACTTGTGGGCAAGAGTCTTCTCGCAGGGGGTGAGTCTTTTGTTTTTTCAGTCGTACCTTGTCACAGCTCCTTGAATTTAGTGTATTTATTTGGTACCTGTACAGCAGCTTTTTAAACACTTGGACAGTAAAAACTAGTGTAAGAAGTTTTGTTTTTGAACATGTCTCAGGAATTGCGGGAATGGTGTCGAAAACCACTGTAGCCCCCCTGGACAGGGTGAAAATCCTCCTTCAAGCCCACAACCGTCATCATGAGCGTCACGGTGTTCTGGGCGGTATAAGGCACATCATTAAAAGGGAATCCCCGATAGCCCTGTATAAGGGAAATGGCGCTCAAATGGTTAGGATATTTCCATATGCAGCGACTCAATTCACCGCATTTGAAATCTACAAAAAGTACCTGGATGGGGTTTTCGGGGCGGAATCTCATGTCGACAAATTCCTGGCAGGTGCCGGGGCTGGACTCACTGCTGTGACATTGACCTACCCTCTAGATACCATCAGAGCTCGATTGGCATTTCAGGTGAGAAATTTTTTTGTAGGTAACATTTCGAATTTCGTCATTTAAGTACACAATGTGAAAGTAAAGAACGTAATTTTATGCATTTTAATTTAGAGAACAGATGTAAAAATTGTGAATCTGCAACAAATATACATCCTTATGTATAATCAAAAACAATGACAACAAAATAAGAGTAACGTTTCTGTCCCAATCTTTTACAACTTTTGAAATTAAAAATCTTGAGTTAGTAACAAAAGTTTATGTTTACATTTGAACAATGCCGTGACTTGCCAATTAAGTCAGAGATCAGCATAGTACAAAGTCCGATATTATGTGTCAACAAGCTCCAATCGTATAGTTTTTTTTAATTGAGTTCAGTCCCAAATATATAATGGAAAATATGCAAAAACAATCGTACAACCACTGAACAATAAATAACAAACTCTCCTCAGATTAATGCAAGGAAATGTTTACTCTTATCTGTCTTGCAACGAATATTAAACTTGATAAAACAACATCGAATAATTAATACAGATAACAGAAAAACTTGCTGTGCATTTAGATTTTAAATGGGATGTTGATCACATTATTTCTGTCATTTACTTTTAATGTAATTTGGTAAATGACACATTAACAATGAATAACCAATACTTAATCTTGTACTGTAGCATTTAAACTTCATTGTAGTAGAATATTTTTAATTGATTTACTGTACATCTTTGTTCAAGTATCAGGGAAATAAAAGCATGTTTCTTTTAAATATGCGTGTGATGCAAGTGATATTATTCTTTCAGGTAACGGGCGAGCATGTCTACACCGGCATCCTGCACGCAGCTTCCACAATCTTCCACCAGGAGGGTGGGATCCGCGCCCTCTACCGAGGCTTCGTGCCCACCCTCATGGGGATGGTGCCCTACGCCGGTTTGTCCTTCTACTGCTTCGAGTACCTCAAGTACGGCTGCATGAAGTACCTGCCCCGTTTCACGTGCAGCCCCTGCAAGAAAAACACCGGCGGCCTCGTCCTCAACGTCCCCGCCAAGTTGATATGCGGCGGTCTGGCCGGGGCCATAGCCCAAAGCGTCAGCTACCCCCTGGACGTGACCAGAAGGCGGATGCAGCTGGCCCTGATGAGCCCGCACACCCATCACTTCGCCAAGGGGATGTTATCCACCCTGAGGCACACCTATAAGGAGCACGGGGTCACCAGGGGCCTGTACAGGGGCATGTCGATCAATTACATGAGGGCGATACCTATGGTCGCGGTTTCCTTCTCGACGTACGAACTCTGCAAGCAGATGCTCGAATTGGACACCGGTCTGAAGATTTCCACGTGATCGGGCAAGTGGATCAGAGACTTGAGAGTTCTTAGGTGGGTTTAGTTCATGACCTGATCCGTGGAGTGTTCGAGGTGTTTGAATTAATTGTGTGGTGGTCACGTGACTCTTATAAATGTGTTATTTATCGTGTAAAATGTTTATTATTTATTGCAATAAAAATGGGATGCAGTTGGTTTAATTTTCTCGCTTTTTAAGGGTTACTTTTTTTTTACAGGAAGATGCATGATTACACCTTTGCAGATTACCTCCAAAAATTGTCTCGAAACAAAATTTTAAAAGTAAATAAACAAATCACCAAGGAAGCAAGACGCATACATGCCTAATTAAATCTAAAACAGTCGAGTACTAGATATACCAAACTACTTGATAAAGGAAAACTACAAAATAGCCTTTCAAATATGTTTTATTAACTCTTTGCAATAATATTTTTCTCAGTATGAGACCTGACCTGACCTTTTTATTAAAGTTACAGGTACAATTAATGTCAAATCAATTTCACCATTACTGTACTATAGGTGATTCTACTTTGGAAAGAACATATCCACAAAATCATTGGAATACTATGTCCACAACAGAGTTTAAAAAAACCTTGAAAGTATCCTAAAAATGGATGAAATAAACCCTCGTCTTTAAAGTTAACGTCATTTATGAGATCTACAGGGATCTTTTAATGACATTGTAACTTGTTTTTTTGAGATGCAAATGGGGTAATTTTAGAGGACTACCTGCCTACTGCGAGGTCACTGATTCGAAGTCTGAGTATCTAAAAACACCCTCCTTATACACCAGACTTCGTCCCGAGTGATTATCATGTCTTTGGCCAACTTAAAGGTGGGAAAAATGAGTTACTTATTACTAATATAGCTTTAATAAACGTTTTTAATCCAAGAATTTACTGATAAGCATATCCTTTTCCAGCAATTCATAAAGACAAGTGTGAATCTTGACACCAACAACTTGTTGCGAAATATGACGAAGACCAACGCCTCTTTAGTTTTCATGTTTACTTAATGACGTGATCTCCTGCATGCACTCATACACAACCTGGTGCAATCAGTTTTCTCAACGTTGCACGCATTATTCTGGACGAGAAGTGGGTCGATAACACCAGCAGGAGAAGCTTGGGTCACCTTGGACGCCTGAACACCGGTCAGAAGCGTCGCGAGCGTCACTCATTCAAAAGCTCCAGTTTCAGGCGTCGTCGAAAACGACGGTTACACACGTGCGTCTGGATCGAAAACAGGTGACCGGCGTCTCGTTTCTCAGGTGAGTATTCTTTTTCCTTTTGATTGGGACTCGTATTTGGGGTAAACGCCGATTAAAATTAGACCAGGATGATGTTTTGTCGGTTGGGATTATTTTTGGCGGTGGCCCGCATTGCCATATGGAAGAAATTAGCACGATCGTTCTCTTTAATGCGTTATTTTCTTTTTCAGTGGACTTTTGAAGTCTTGAGGTGTGAGGATGGCCGAAAACAAGACGTCGTATTTCGCGCGTAAGTAATATACGATTTTTTGGTATCACGATGATTATTTATCTCACTCCAGTACTATAAAAAGAAATTTAGTGTTGTAGAATGCTCAAAATTGATCTGATTGATCAGAGGTCGAGAAAGGTGAATCGTGTCGCGAATTTTAATACCTAATAAAAATATATAGCGACAATATCCCGATGCGATTTACAAACAGAAAAGAATTATAACTTTAACATATTTTTTCGAATGCTAATAAGTGCTTTAAATTTGAAACTGTTACAATTAATCAAATCTTAAATACAGGGTAGGTCAAATTGGCCAGATTTAAAGGTAACTCATTTAACTGATGGAGGTAGGCAAAAATTAATCTATCTCAATTAGGTAAATGAGTTTATTTATCCTTAAAAGTGTCCAATTTTTGAATAAATATTCGTAGCGTTTCGAATCTTTTTTTACATATTTACCTACTTGAGTTTTTGTGGATTTATGTTCATGTTTATTGTGCTTACTAGCTTACTTTAATATTGGGTTAAACCACATTTTAATAAATGTAAAAAATGTCATCTCAAAGAAAGTATACGAATTTTATTATGCAAACTAAACAAACAGAAAATAAAATGGACAACAGATCTTTTTCGTTCTATTAGAAATAAATTTGATATACTACTTAAGAACTTTTTTGAGTCTACTATGAATACAAAAATTACCTGCTTCATGATAAAAGTATTCGAATACAAATTATTACTCATATTTAAAAAACTGACAATTTTGTCAGTGTCATACTTTTTTGAGAAGTCTATTTTCCTGGTCACAAATTTTGATGGTATCATTGATTCAGCCTAATTCGAAATGAAATGTGAGTTGACACTATAGCAGAAACTCAGCGGTGTTCTTTGAAAAAATTTTTTTTTCTAAGGTTACGTACCAGCGAGATATGTGTTCGCTGTTCTTGGTTCTATTGCCTTCATGATCATTTATGGATTGAAAGTGAACCTGAGCGTCGCCATTGTGGCCATGGTGAACCACTCTGCTATAATGTCAGAGGAAGCCGTTTCCGAAGGACATAACAACTTGGAGGAAAGGAAATCTTCTGCCTGTGTTCCTCCCAGTAACTCCACTGAGCATAAGGAGGTATGGAAAGTTTCTCTTTCGAACTGTCTCGAAACTAACGACAAAAAATAACAGGACGGACCCTTCCTCTGGCCCAGCACCCTCCAGGGTGCCATCCTCAGCTCCTACTTCTGGGGTTACATAATAGCGCAGTATCCAGGTGGTTTCCTTGCGGAGAACGCCAGTGCCAAGTGGGTGATGTTCTTCTCCGTCGCCATCAACGTCGTCTGCACTCTACTGACTCCGTTCATGGCCCGTTTGCATTACGCCACGATGCTGTTGATGAGGGTGGGGGAAGGTTTGGGAGGCGGGGTCACGTTTCCCGCCATGCATGTGATGCTTGCCCATTGGGCGCCGGTCAACGAAAGAAGCATCATGAGCAGCATCGTGTACGCTGGTACGTCACTCGGGACAGTGGTAAGTTTGAATGGGCCAATGATAGCGGGAAGAAAGCACTAACGTGGATCAAATTTGATCCGAGTTTAAACCATGGTCGTCGCTATAGCAACACCAATCAGAACTGATTAACTTTGATAGACGTTTGTGCAACGGACCCATGGTGTATTATAGTTGGTATTTACTAGTGCTGTCATATTTCGTTTGATATTGGTCTTGTTATTTTTTTATGTACTATCTACTGGACACAACATAGAAAAATGAAGGCATTTTATTTTTTTGTCATTGGCGCTAGTTTTGCTAGTTTTTTTGGTAAATTGAAGACACTAGTTTTGTTAAAGAAAAAAATTATTTTTAGATAAGCATGTTCCTATCTGGAGTCATAGCTTCCAAGTTTGGTTGGCAGTACGTCTTTTACATACAGGGTGGTCTGGCTGCTATCTGGTTAATCGGATGGATGTTTCTCATAGCAGAGGATCCACAAAGACAAACATTAATATCACAAGAAGAGCGGGACTACATCGTGAATTCATTAGGAGACCACGAGGGAAAGGTAGAGTATTATTTTTTACAAGAAACGATCGTACTCTGAAATGGCCGACTTTTTTCGTATAGCCAAAGATGAAAACTCCGTGGAAGAGTGTCTTACGTTCGGCCCCTTTTTGGGCGATCTTGGTAACGCACACCTGTTCCAACTGGGGGTGGTACATGGTCCTGATTGAACTACCGCTTTACCTGAAATTGGCGTTAGGTTTTAATTTGAGTGAGAATGCTGTCGTAACTGCCACACCATTTTTGCTGTTGTGGCTGTTTTGTCTGGCCCTTGGAAAAACATTAGACATACTGAGGGAAAAGAATAAGATTACGACGACGTTTGCCAGGTAAAGAATTAAAACCGTGAGCTTCCAAAGATAAAAAAAGAATTTGTTGAAATAAGCAACTCGTGTGGAATAATGTGTTTAACAATTTACTATATACTAGGCTTTTTCTCTTTAAAAATTCAGAGATTTGTCACAACTGAACTTTCGAGTGCCAAATTTTGACAGCTTGTTACCATAACAACCAAATTGGAATTTGTTTACTGGATAGTGTCCGGGCCAACCAGATATCAATATCTACTAATTAGTATATAGAGTTAAAAGGTGAATTCTTAAAAAAACCAATAAAGGCATATTTTATTAACTGTTTATTATTAAAGTGCATTATACTTAGAATGTCTTGTGTCACTATTTTGTTGATCGTAGGAAATGTGCCACTTTAATATGCACGGCGGGCCCAGGCATATGTCTGATCGTCCTCTGTTTCATCGGATGTAACAGGACGTTAGCTGTCATAATGATGACCATTGCCGTCATCTGCAATGGAGGAATGTTTTGCGGTTTCCTATCGAATCACATCGATATCGCACCGAACTATGCAGGAAGCCTGATGGCGATAACGAACACTGTGGCCACGATACCCGGAATTTTGGTGCCATTGTTTGTGGGGAAATTAGTTGCCGTAGACGTAAATCTGACTTGTTATTATCGAGATGATTTTTGAGTGATTCTTTTTCATGTTTTAGCCCGGTATAGATTCTTGGCGCATCATCTTCTTGGTCACGATAATCCTGTATTTCATCGGAGGGACCATTTTTACTCTGCTTGGTTCGGGCGAGCCGCAGGCTTGGAACAATCCGGAAGGTAATAACATCGCCGAGGCGCAGCCTCTTAAATCCCCTACTAGCATTAGTACAGCTGGGAAAAGTGATTATGATTCTACTAAAACTTCGACACTGGACACATAAGATACTGAATTGATTGTTTGGTCAGTATTTCGATCTGATGAGCTTAAATAGGAGCGAAACTCACTGACGGGATAAATAACCCAAAGTCTGTATTACATTTTTTGATATTTTATCAGTGTTTTTGAAATAAACTTTAATTACTTTTAGGTCAGTTAAAGTGAACTGACTTTATCGAACCCACTAGGTGCAGAAAATTAAAATTAATTAACACTACATTAGGAATTAATGAGACTAAAATTGTTAAATGTTTATATAATCATCATATTAATAGTAGGCTCATGTTTTTTGTTTTCATATTATTACTCCACTATCACGTTTGCTATACTTTAAATAGATTCTAACCAATGTTTTAAAACTTCCAATTATTATTATAATATTCATTTCAAAAAGTGCTATCACTTCTGAAAACTGCTAAGGTTTTCATGTAAAACAATACATACATTTTTCTTGTACACAACAAATACTTTATTTAAAAATGCGAATTAAACTGTGATCCGATAGATTTCCAAGTTTTGGGTTGTGTAGCATTGCATTTTTCTAAAACATCTTTTGTTTTTAGGGTAAACTGTAAGCTGCTTTCTATTGTGACAGACTGAGGAATTATTGTAAAGTTTACATTGTGTATTATGACAAATGTCCAATATAATTATTAACAAATGTGTATTTTTTGACTGTGTATGTGTACGTTTAAAATAAAAGCTTTATATATCATTTCAGCGTTTTTCTTTTTTTGTAACATCAGGAATAGTTTAAAACCGATTCAAAGCTATGGACAACTCAGTATTTTGAGTTCAATTATTATGTAATTTGTTTCGTTCACAGGAAGTTTGCGACTCTGATAGGTGGTGCTTGCCCAGGCGTTTGTTTTCTTGTCTTGTGTTACGTTGGACATCACAGGAAGTTAGCAATAACATTGATGACAATAGCCATCGTCACTAGTGGAGCAGTGTACTGTGGTTACTTTATTAATCATATCGATATCGCGCCAAATTATGCTGGAATACTTATGGCAGTCACAAATACAGTCGCCACAGTCCCGGGGATTTTGGTGCCCATACTTGTAGGGAGGCTGGTTGAAAAGGACGTAAATTAAAGCTATTCCTTATGACAGACTTTTTTCAGTAATTCATTTTCGTTTTAGCCGGGAATCACTTCATGGCGTATAGTTTTCTACATCACCGTCGTCCTGTATATCATTCAATCAATCGTTTATACTATATTTGCTTCAGGGGAAATTCAGAGGTGGAACGATCCTGAAGGTAATAATTCTGAGAAGGTTTAGACACCTATACTTATGAGATACCAATAAATTACATTCATATTTGTAGGTTAGGAGGTAAACTCCATCTATTGAGAGAGAATGAAGACTGTTTTTCCATTTAATGTGAATGTCAGTATTTATTATAACAAATATTGAGTACAAACGTGTATCTTCGAATACATAAGAAAATTATACAATTATTATTTAAGAAGTTTCGACTTTTTACCTTTCAGTTGTTCTTGCTTTCTTTTTTCTCGATCCTTATTCCCTTTCAGCCGTTTTATAACAAGAGATTTGTACTGCTTCTTGGTCATGTTTATGGATTTATTTTCATCCTGATTGAAAGCCAAAAATCCATCGGAGCTACCAGCAACGGTCTCATTAACCATACGACCGGAAAATTCCGACAATTCAGGCACAAACGCCCTTTTACCATTATTAGTCCTTTGCAAATACACAAATTCTTCTTCTGAATCCAATTTTCCAACATTCGTTTTGTTACCAGAAGATTCAACCATTTCCACGTCTTTTGAATCTTCCACATTGATTCTGTGATAGTTTATGTGATCTTTCGGCACTGGATAGTGTCCGTAAATTTCTTTGACTTGTTTCACAATCACACATAAACCGGAATTGTTCAAAACGTCTTTCTTTACACCCAAAGAAACGCTACTTAATCCGCAACCGCTTTTTAAGATCTTTCGGAGATCGGGCATGACAAGTACAGGAGTGGATGTCAATACAGCCATGTCAACGACGTGTCTCACCATCAGCTGGGGTGTAACATCGCTTGTTATAAGCACACAAGCACACATGTCATTTTCGAGAAGCTTTGTCACTTCGTTTATGCCAAAAATTAAGCCAGACCTAAAATACACTACTTGCATGCTACGAACGCTGTGCATAACATTACATACCTCTTGTCCAATGAAAGTTCGACATCCTCACTTCGGAAATTCTGCCTGAATTCCTTCCGCTCACTTTTGGGTACTTTCTTTATTAATTTCCATGGCACCTTCACAACAGTTTCCTGTTTAATTTTGGGTAGATGCTTTTGTAATGTGGTAATGAGTTGAGCAGCATGTTCCGGAGACACCAAAGGCCTTTTAGAAATGACTATACAGTAAGTTAATAACGTAAACAGTTGGACTTACCAATATCGCGAGTACGGATTTGCAAGAGTATTCTTTACAGTGTCCTTTTTTACCTTCCTAAAAGACAACGTTCTTCTCAACTGTTTCTTGCTAACGTTTAAAGTCTCCATTTATAGTCTACAGACGATGTCTTTTAACGGTTAGTTTGAGGTTAAGAGCATATTTCAAAAATGACGTTGACAATTGTTGACATTTGACGTGAGCTGAGCTGCGAGAAGTTAGAAGCACAATATTGCCAACTCAATTAATTGCATTTTTTTTAAATTACAAGATAAGAATTTGAATATCTTTTTTTCTTTAGCATAGATTGTAATTTTCTTAAAAAAATTATGCCTCTCTACAGGGGAAAAGGAACCTGTAGATATATTTATGTTGTTGCCTTATAACGTTGGTGTTTCTGGAGTGATCTAGTGACTTTTCTACCGCGGATTTGGCAACAGTTAGCTCGATGGTGTTTTAACTGGGTGTACCGCTACGCCATTTTACAGTAATTTTACAAAAAAACTCCACAATTTTGAAGAATTACGGGTTCCATTTCACGTTACGATGACGCATTTTGTGTAAAATTGTAGGATGGTGCTTAGTACTTTCACCATAGGTACGGTTGTGCTTCAAATTTGATACCGGTGACATTTAAATTGGTTTATTGGCCTTCCCGTTTGACATTTACTCTATTAAAAAAACTGCATGTGTTGTAAGTAGTACAATTTATTCGTATCGGGTGAAATGCTGAAATGTGTGTAACGTATGTTAGCTGTTCTACTTTGTGATGGTAAACTTTGTATTGAAAATTCTCATCATCTATTATCGCCTGAGCTGTTTAGATAAACAAATTATTTTCAATAGATAGCGATAAATTTATATCTGGCTTGATAGCTCTAGTATCAGTGTCGGCGCTATTGCGCGTAGGTAAGCGAATTGTGAAAGCAGTTTTGAATTATTATTAATTGTTCACTTTGTGTGCCCTTGAGAGTGTTAAATTACAAACTGTTGTGTTTGTAAATTAGGCTCACTTAGCATCCAATTTAAAAGGTACTTCCACACAGTTAACGTCAGTTTTTCATTGATTCACCCTTGCAGCAGTGATACTGTCAATTTCTACCCTTCATGAATCATTTCCTACTCCACCCCAGTTAGTAGGCCATTATGTTGAATTGGCAAGACTAGTAAACCAAGCCCCCGACTATGATATAATTCTATTGAAGGTATTTTTGTTGATAACGTTTTGTGAATGATTTTGATAAATTTAGATAGTTTCACAGATGACTCATTTTGCAGGATGTAACCTGACAGCGATGTGTTATTAAACTGCCTGACTATGCCTCTGCCCAAGAGAGTGATAGAACCCATCCACGTGGCCCGTGGAACGATCGACGAGGAGTTCCCCCTGCCTTCTGAATTGGAAGCGGTGACCAACGGCACACTAGCGAACACTGTCAGGCAGTTGTCGTCTCTTTCTAGGCATGCGGAGGATCTTTTCGGCGAACTGGCCAGGGATGCGCAGCAGCTGTATGACAGATCGAATTCGCTGCAAGCTAGGATCGACAGGCTGGCTATAAAGGTCACACAGTTAGATAGTACAGTTGAGGAAGTGTCTTTACAGGATATTCATATGAGAAAGGCATTTAAGAGTGCCGTTGTTTTTGATCAACAGGTGAGTGAATGTCATACTTTGATAAAATGTGAAAGGTGCCTTACTATTAATACTAATTTTGCACTTTTCTTTCTTATTTTTACATTTTTAAATCTTAGAAAAACAATWGCCCAAACTGTTTTTTTTTCCCAGAACTTTTCACGCAACACAATGCCCTCCGCCATGTTGGAAATGTACAAATCCTSTGATAAACCACCGCCATTGGACAAACTTAATGTCTATAKAGACGACGGAAAGGRTGGTCTCAARTTTTACACGGACCCGAATTACTTCTTTGMATTGTGGCGTCAGGAGAKGCTTAAAGACACCGAACGTGTGATGCACGACAAAAGCAAGAAGCCCCACAGGCCCCGCACGGACGGTGGACAGGGCAACAGGCACAAGAAGCGAGTGAGACAGCCGCACAACACCAGGGAAAGACAGAGACAGATAGCGATGGGCCAAGGGGAGTACATAATGCCGCAGGCTGTCCAGTATCGGAACCCGCAGCAGCTGCAGCGACAGTACGAGGATAGCTTGGTGATCGATCAGAGGCCGCCGCGACCCAATTCCATCGAATTGAGGAGGTCATATCCTCAGGAGATGCCTGACGGAATGCATTCTCCAAATTATCAGCAGTACGAAGAGAGTCCTTATCAACAGGTATTATGGGTTTTTCAGGTTTTTAATTTTGTGTGCAAATGGGGAACATACAATTTTCATTTCAAAAATTGGAGTAAAAATTGAATTGTTTATTATTAGAAGGGACACATTTGAGGATAACTCTTATAATTGAAAAATGGAAGTAACAATTTTGGTTCATATAGAATTTGTCGTAAAATTGAGTCATATTTTATGAGTTGTAAGCCGAAAACTTGAGATCATCTTATGGTTTTTTGAGTTTTGGTTATTCGGTGTAAAATTAGACATTAAACCATTATCATTATTATTATCAGGGCATGTACGGGCAGGGACCGTTAAGTTCGGAGTCCCTTTACCAAGGAGGGACACCCACGAGGACGGGAAAGGTCCGCCCGACCCAACCGCCACCCGCACCGCCCAGCAATCAGAGCACGCCCTCGGCGAACACGCCCACACGCAGCAGGAGCGTTTCTACAGGACGGGACGCCCTCCCACCTCCGCCACCGCCACCCGACACCTCGATGTCTCCGCCGAACGGCATCCCCGCCCACATGAACTACAACTCGCGCTCGAACAGTCCCCATTCGCATCAGGCGACGCCTGAACCTGGCGGCCAGGAACAACTGCCGCCGCCGCCGCCTGTGCCCAAGCAGGTGTCGCCACCGAAGCAGGCGACGCCCGTCGTCGCTCCTCCCCCTCCCCCGCCGCCCCCAATGCCGTCGATCACGAACGGACCCGTGATCAACGGAGATCTGGCGAAGATATTGAGTGCGTCGCCGCCGAAACTGACGCCGGTCAAGGACAGGGTGCTGCCGAAGCAGATGCCGCCCATGGACGATCCCAGGAACGATCTGTTGAAGGCCATCAGGGACGGGATCAAGCTGAGGAAGGTGGAGAAGATCGAACAGAAGGAGGTGGAGAGGGGGAACGGTCTGCACGACGTCGCCAGCATCTTGCAGAGACGGGTCGCGGTGGAATTCAGCGATTCCGATTCGGAGACGGAATCGGAGTACGACAGCGAGGGCTGGGGGGAAAACGAGACGTCCGCGTGACACAGAAGAAAAGCTAGCACTGCTAGCCAAGCGTATTGAGCAACGAATTTAATGGTGCCCGGGCGGAGGAAGAAGAAGAATGATTGCGGTGGGCTGTGGTTCGACTTTCATTTGAACAAAAATCTAGTTAACCTTTTTGCCGTTTCCAAAGATTAACGATTGAAGCTTTCAAAGCAGGTGCAAGGAACATCATAAAATTAGTGGTTTCTGATGTTATAACGAATTTTTTTTTTTGTTGTCTTCAACGATTATGTGATTGTTCTCTTTGCTCATGCAGGACGAGCCAGAATTTATGGTGTAATGAAATCCAGAAAGGGGCTTTCTTACCAATAATTTGACCCTAAACAGAGGCTGTTAAATAATTCAGTCAGCATCCAGTCATGCAGCTCCGTGTTACAAAATTCTCATTTTTAACTGTAGTCTAAAATGAAAAAAATAAATTTTTGCTTGAATATAATACAAATATAATTGGTAAAATATCACAAAAATTTTTGACAAAAAAAGTGAAAATACATTGTGCATAATTTCTGGCCCAACCTGTATGGCACCACATGTACCTTGTATATTTATTTACAAATTTTTTATACACCCGTTTTAATGTTTTGTAATTATTCTAGTTGGTAAGGAACAGTGTACAGTTATATCATACTCGACTMATAGCTAATCAGATACTCGAGATTTGAGTGAAGGAGCCAAATMTTCACGTTTCCCTACAAAATGTAATCTAAAAKCTTGTTATTTTCTGTAATCACTCTTGACTGTACAAATGTCTGTCTTTACAGTATTAGTGTTTCGTTTTTCAAATGCTCAGTGGTAGAACATATTGAAATGAATGTGTATGTAAATAATTTCGAGTGTGATCAAACTTTTGTAATATACTTGCTTGACAGGTATCTTCTAGACATATACGTATGCCTTCTGCTATAATTTTCCTTTGTCAGGCGTCATGACGTAATATAAAAAAAAATCGTTACTGCAAAAATTAATTTGTATATTAATGCATATATTTAAATGTAGCATAAATTGTTTTATTATATTAACATTAAATTGTAAATCAGGAGATATTTGTAAAGGGAAATAATAAAAGTAAATGCTTGAAATCTATTTTATTTATGGTGTGATCAACAGGTTATTGTAATTATAATTCCTGATTTTGTGGCTATCAGACTTTTACATTACGTTAAATATTATATTAATAGTCGTAAATACCACAACACAACAATAATGCCTAGAGATGAAAGGAGTGAACTATAATATGCAAATAGATGGAAATCTGGATACCATTTTTATTATTGATGCCTTACTAATTATTAACGAGCATAAGTAGACAATTCAAGCGTTTCGCATTGGAGGCGATACCAAAATCACACCGTCGCCACGCACAAAAAGCATAGGTATCGTTCGTTTGGTCTGCTTATAAATTTCTTCGTAAGTTTCCTCGTCTATTTCGACCGTTGTTATTGTCTCTTCAACGTCGCTTAACACCATGTTCATATGTTGATCGTAAGCCTTAAAACAAGTCATGCATCAATAATTAGGCTCAATTAACGACCATCAGGTTTACTTACATGCAATCTACCTCGCAACTCTCGATCGTTTCTCATTTTAACAAGAATCTTTTCGTCCAAACTTAACCTCACCAAATCCAAAGGTTCTTTTACCGTGACAACCGGTATCTACAAGGCATACAGGTTAAAATCACACAACAAATCAAGAATTACGCCTTACGGTTTCATAATCGTCTGCCATTTCCTGATTTTTAACGTTTTTCTTTAAAAGAATTCGTTTAAATTAACCTAAAACTACTTCGTTGTCATTAAATATTTGATATATGACAATGACAAGTGACGTTGACAGATGAACGCACCTGACATGCTGCGTTGCCAGATGAGCTTTTTATTCTGGGTGGAGCTTCATAAAAGGAAGTAATTAAATAAAAACAGTAGAATTTTTAAATAACTGACAATTTCAATTAAATAACAACCATTCTATTTGTTATAAGGTAACAAATTAATGAAATGAGAAAAGAGAACAAATGCGTCTTTGATAGTGTGTTTTATTATAACAAATTAAGGTACTTTACAAGTTTATTAGACATAAAATTCATCGCCATTTTAAATTACTGCGTAACTATCCCAGTAAATTTTAATCTGGTGGGTTTGCCACAACAGTAGATCTATCATTTCAATAGTAGACATTCCCAGATTCCCATCCCAATAAGCTGAATTGCAGTGCCAGTGCGTAGTGCGCACAATTCAACAAACGAGAATATACCAAACACGCTGTCTTCTCGTTCTCGTAGTTGTATTGATCGTCATTTGTCTTCCAATCGACGCCGCCTGTTGATTAGGCAACTGGAGATTCTGAGCTTTATAAATGAGGTAGGTGTATCAGATCTTATATACGTAAAAGAGACTATATGCATCCCCACATTCATTCTGCATTCTTCAAATGTTGACTCAGGCCTTTATCGCGTCTGAACCAATAATAATATATCGCGCAAGCTCCAGTTTTTCGCTTTTGATGGACGCGCTCTACAAAAATGCCTTACCACTATTAAGACTTCTATTTATAAGTCCTATGAACTTAGAAACCACGATGCCTGTTTCCGTTTAGTATTCCACAGGCTGCGTAATATTTCGCTTCGTCAACTTTACGATCATTGATAAGTATTCAGGTATCGTTCGTACGTGTAGCACGCGGAAATTTACGCGAATTTTTGTTTTTAAAGTCAGCGAAAACAATGAAAAGTGCCGAAGATGTTTCAAGTTCGGATACCGAAAGTAGTACAGACGAAATGGATGACGTTCATAGGCCAAAACGTGAAGTTGGATGGCAAGTGTTTAATTGAAATAAATTATTCAGACATCGTTTACGTTAATTGGTTTAGGTGCGGTGCTGGGATCAAAACGCAGGGCCGTAATAACGCGCACAGGGCTCAGATTTCATGGCCGCCCGATCCTTCGAGTACGTCGAACTTTTCTTGGAGAAATTTAAGACCGGTCAGACCGGGAAATCCTCGGCTTGGGAATAAAATGCAGCTGTTTTCTAAAACCAAGCATTTTTTGGGGATATACCCGGACGGTACCGTTAGAGGAACGAAAGACGACAACGATTTGCACAGTAAGGAAACGAAAAATTTCTTATACGTTTCGAAAGAAGCCCTTTTGTAGCTCATTTAGAGATAGTTTCCACGTATCACCCTGGGGATGTCAAGATTCAGGGTATTTTGACGAAACTTTTCGTTGCTATGGATGATAAGGGCCGTTTATATGCCGAGGTAGACAAATATTGCGTTTAGTTCTTGTGGACAATTTGGACGAAATTATTTCTAGGCTGATCCGACGGAAGATGCGGCGATTTTCATTGAAAGTTTCCAGGGTCACTACAATACCTATTTGTCTCGAAAATATGCACATCTGGGGTGGTATTTGGGTATCAAGAAGTCGGGGAAATACAAGAAAGGTCCAAAAACTGCGCCGTGGCAGAAAGCGGTGAAATTTTTACCGCGCAGAACCAAATTCGAATGATCTGTATTTATTTTTACGCATTACTAACAAATAGGTTTAGTTATAGAATTTTATCGTGCCTAAAAAGTATTTAGTGCAGTATTACTAGTTTTGAATAGTTTCTGTAAAAGTTCAAGTATATATTGCATTTACGCGTTCATTAAGGATAAGGAACAGTGGGTTTTCAAAATCGTTATTGTCAACAGTTTCTCAGCAGTTGATGATAACGCAAACTGCTGTTGTGTTCAGGTTCTAAAAATATTACTCATCAGTCGTTACTGTTTATAATGAACCTGCTAGAATAATAGTATTGATTTATATATATTTCTAGGGGATATACAATTTTATTTGGCAAAATAAAGTGACTTAAACAATGAATAGTACAAATTTTCGTAATGTACATGTATCTGGTGCGTCAGTTTCTGTTTTTTGTATTTGCAGATGTTTCTTAAAGTTTTGTCGCTGATGTGATACACTGAGTGTCTTCGTTCAGACTTTGACATTGTACATTTACGAACGTTTGAAACGAAACTAATTTGTGTATTCATTTTCTAGAAAATGAAACAAACAGTTTATAAGCAAAACCAATGTTGAGTTATTAATAACAATTATTTTATATATCGTATATACGAATGTAATAACAATACAAATAATTTTATAAAATGCTCTTGTTTAGTTAAAACAAATTGTCCAAATATGAGATAACTTTACAGGAAATAAGGTATAGTATTCCCTCCCCCCCGCTTGTAATGATAAAGTGATCTTGCATAAGCATATGAAATAATCTTCACTGATTACAGGTACTTGCTATCAATATTTATCAGCCGTCTTACCCAGCAAATCTAAATATAAAATGCGCTTTATCAAAGTTTTCCCGTCAGCCTGCGCCGCAAGATCGCACTGACTTTTCAACCTGACTGATGATGGATATGTAAGTTGTAAACGGCGCCAATTCGACTTTGAAATTTTTGAACTTTCCAGGTTTGGAAACCCAAACTTCGGCAACAGGCTGCAGTTGTTTTCCAGCACGAGTTTTTTCCTGACCGTCTCGGAAGACGGTAGCGTCAAAGGGACTGAAGATGAAAATGATGTTCATAGTGAGTTGCTAGTAAATTATTCCGAGTGGTTTTTGATACTACTGAAGGGAAGTGTTTGCAGCTCATTTAGAGATTCAATCTGTTGATGTTGGAATAGTGAAGATCAAAGGATTGGAAGGCAATATGTTTATCTGTATGAACGAGGAGGGTGAAACATATGCAGAGGTAAGTTTGTTAGATCAATGAAATGGACGAAATTTTACATACAATTTTCTGCATCTAAATATTAAACTCAACCACGAAAAATATGTTAAAAGTGTACAAACAAGTTGATAAATATAGAGTAATTGCGCACACGTAATCATCTAAATAGAATCATTGAAATAAGAAACCACTTCGTACTTTTGTGGCAAAAAAAATTATATATAAGTTGCCTATTACGTAACATAAACGCTTCAGTCACCATAGAAATTAATTCCAATTGTTTCATACATGGTTGTAGTATAATAGCGGGTATCTATTTTTTGTTAATATATACCGCAAGCATAGTTACAGCTTTTACTAAAATCTGAACAAATAAACAAACATATACGTTTTTCTCACACACACCACCGTTATGGTCGTTGTAACTAGAGCAACCGTATTCAGTTTTGGCTCATCGTTTCGTTTCAGGAAAACCCCGAAAATCCAGGTACAAATTTCAAGCAATTAGTAGCAGGTAGTTACGATTCCTATGAGAGCGTTGCATATCCGGGATTCTTCATAGGAATTAAGAAGACAGGACAGATGAAGAAAGGTCCCAAAACCGAGCTTGGTCAAAAAGCGACAAAATTTCTACCTCGTAGACTGTAAACTGCCGTTTTTCTCTTGAAACACTATGATACTGAGTAATCTCAATTTATGAATAGCAGTGGTAACGAATGTTATTATGATTTTTATAGCAGCGTTTTCCATTATCCTTGTTTATTATATCAGTATTCTGTAATAAATAAATTCCTTATTTTTTTATATAAACAAAAATGACTTATTAAAGTTCCTAACGCACTTTTTGACGTATTTTTTTTCACCTTTAATATTAGTAATAAGTTCATTTCTTTATTATTTACTTTTAGATACAGCAGGACTTAGTTTATTTGTTATAATTTTAAAAAAATTACGTCGATTATCAAATGAAAAGTAGCCCTCCAAAGTGATATTTGATAAGTTCCTCGAATTACTTCTATATATTATAAGTTGATAGTCAAATTTTGTCCGTTTCGCTCTACGACTTACGATTTCTGAGATATTTGCGTTTGAAGTTTTCTCTGGTTTTCCTTAAGAAGAATATTCTTCCTCCTTGGGTTACAGCTTGCTAGTGTTTGATTTTTTTGTAAGTATTTTAATGAAAAGTGGTTGGCAACACTGCATAGCACTTGACAGTTAACGAGTTAACATAACCTATATAAATACGCGAAAACAAGCGGAAAATGTAAGGTCTGAGAAAACTATAAATCAGTAAAGCAGAAATCGAAAACGGATTATCTTTTGTTAATCGTAACGTATTTAAAAGAAACAGGAATATCGCGATATTTTTTATCAGTAATAATGGCAGGAGAAGTAGTTGTAGATGCATTACCCTACATAGACCAAGGTTACGATGAGCCCGGAGTTAGGGAGGCCGTAAGTAGAAAGTATTCTACAACTGAGAAGGAATTAATGGCCGTTTATTGTTCCCCCAGGCATTCGCAATGGTAGAGGAAGAATGCAGACGGTACAGGCCGACCAAAAACTACCTAGAACACCTCCCCCCGTTAAACATAAGTGCTTTCGAAACGCCAATGATGCACACTGAATTTGAACGTCTCCAAAACAGGTTGCCAATGGATACATTGTCGATGAAACGCTACGAGCTTCCACCGCCACCCAGCGGTAAACTGAACGAGGTTAGCGCGTGGAACCAGAGCGTTGCCAACTCCCAGGCTCAGTTGGAGCACCAGGCCGTTAGGATACTGAATCTGCAGCTGATGCTGCAATATTGTTGTCCGACATGGCAACGCTACCTCTTGACGTTGACGGAATGTGAGCGAATAGCATCAAAAAAACTGTCAGAACTGAGGCAGGCATTGCAAGAGGTTAACTGGCAGAGAAAGTCTTTACAGACGAAGGGTGGGGAACAACTGAAGGCTCTAGAGGCGAAGTGGGTTGCTTTGGTTTCGCATAACTATGAAATTGAGCAGGCCTGTAGTATGGCAGAGGAATACATTGCTTCCGTACAACAGCAAGTTGTTTAAATTTATTTTTTGGTATTTTTGTTTTCACATGTATATTAATAGTAAATGAATAAATAATATTTAATGAAGAGGTTCTTTTGTTCTTATGCCATGTTTTTTTTTTTTTTTAATAAATTTTTATTGCTGACCTCTAAACAGTGCTAAGTGGCACTGGTGCTGAGGCCTAAACAGTAATTTACATTGAAAAGTAACGGTGTAATTCTAAGTATTACAAAATATATAATTATAAACTAAACTTTACATTTCATCTAAATATAACTTAAGGCTACGACAGAATTTTTCATATCTATTTACATTTATTATATTTTCAGGAATTTGATTGTATATGTTAATACTATTATATAGAGGAGATTTTTGAGCTTTGCTGGTTCTATATATTTCATTTCTAAGAGTATCTTGTGATCTAACGTCATAGTTGTGGACTTCCTTAGTATATTTCAAATTTATGTTTGTTTTTATTGTATTGGTTTTTATTGCATATATGAGTTTTACTTGTTCAAATATTTTTAATTTGTGTATATTGAATATTCCTGTTTGACTGTATAATTGTGTTGAAGGTGTGTAATATTCAAGATTAAAAACAGTTTTTACAGCTTTATTTTGAAAGCGCTGAAGTTTCTGTATCACATAATCAAGTGCATTTCCCCAACATGTTATGAGATACCTTATATGAGGCATAACAAAGCAATTGTACAATGTCAGTCTTGCTGTTTTATTTAATATATTAGTACATCTTTTTATTGCACCCAGCATTGGTGCAATATTTAGCATTATGTTTTCTATGTGTAATTTCCATGTTAGGTCGTTTGATATTTTTATTCCTAAGTATTTATAATTTGACACCTCCTTTAATTTTATATTATTTAAATATATATTAGTATCACAGCTCTTCTTATTTTTTTGTTTTATGATCATGTATACAGTCTTGGATATATTAATTGTTAACTTATTATAGCACAGCCACTTAAAATATACATCAAGATCACAGTTAATTTCTCTCTCTAATTGCTTCATATCTGCTCCTGATAATACCAACACAGTATCGTCTGCAAACATAAAGTACCTTGCCTTTAACTTTACATATTTTAGACAGTGTACATACATTAAGTATTGTAGGGGTCCCATTACGGAGCCCTGCGCAACTCCCACTCGCAGTTGTACCGTTTCACTATTTTTCCCGTTCAACTCTGTGTAATGTTTTCTGTTCTCCGAGTATGTCCTCAATAGACTGTAGCACACACCTCTGAAGCCCATATTATACAGTTTATTTAACAATAGCTTTATGTCCACCGTGTCGAACGCTTTTTGTAAATCAATGAACACTGCCACAACATACCGATTTTTGTCGATCTCACTATATATGTATTCCAGGAGGTCCATTGTTGCACCCATTGTATTGCTGTTTTTTTGGAATCCATATTGATGTGTATCAAATCCATAAGTTTGGTTGATAAATCTGGTTAGTCGTCTTTTTATAATCTTTTCCACTATTTTTGAGAAAGTTGTGAGTACCGAAATCGGTCTGTAGTTATTCATATCATCTTTTTTTCCTTTTTTGTACACTGGAACAATTTTTGCGATCTTCAGTTCATCAGGAAATATGCCACTTTCCAATATACCATTTGTCAGACTTACAAGCATTTCTCCTATAACATTGAATAATTTGTTTATATCTTGTTTGGATATTCGATCAATTCCAGGCGAAGAGTTATTTTTTATTTCGGCTATAACTTCCTTAATTTCCTCTAGGTCAGTTGGCTCCAAAAAAATTGTTTTGTCTGTTTTCTCTTCAATGAATGTAGTATCATTGCACTTTTGCAGAGCTGAAGCTAATTTTTGGCCTACGTTTGAAAAATGGTTGTTAAATTCATTTACTATTTGTTCTTCATCTTCTATTGCCTGTCCAACTTCGTTTATAATTCTATTTATTTTTGTTTTATTTTTTTTCTGTTTCCCACATAAATCGTTCAGTAACGTCCATATCTTCCTAGTGTCCCCGGATGCTGCTGTACATTTTTTTTCTACATACTGTCTTTTTAATTGGCGTCTGAGGTTGTTTACTTTATTTTTGTTCAGTGAATTGTACTATTATATATCTTTGGTGGTAATATAAACACTATCTTTTTATTTTGTTGGTTGTGTTAACTGCTATCAGTTAGAAAAATAGCAGCTAATAATAATAATAATAATAATCCTTGTGGTGGAATAGCAGTTAAACGACGCGAGTAGGTGCAATCTATTTTTAGCAACTACCTAGAAACAGCCAGTAATGTGAAATAGGGAGGTTAACGTGGACATATTTTTATGAAGCTTTTAGAACATTTAGAATTTGTAAATTAATTAAAGGAAAACATAGTAAACTACCTATAAATTTGTACATAAGTAGGTATTGCATAGGTAACAAGAAAACGCGAACATAAAATAATACCTTACAAAGAGCAACAAAACAAGAAGACAATAAATTAATTAGGTAAATAATTTTTCATTTGAGTTTGTGAACATAATTTTTCGTACAGTATCCAAATTTATTTTTTTCCCATTTTAGAGAAAATACTTTGGAATGGTACTGATGTAGCGACACTACCGAATTTACATCAAACAATTTTATTTAAGTTCGGAAAAAAGAAGCGTGATTTGCCCACCAATATATATATATATATATATATATAATAAATAAATCGGCAGAAGACGCGTGACTAATTTGTATGTCGTATACAGGATTATACATGTTTAAATTAAACTATTTATCATGAATAGTAAATATGCCTAATTGCTAGCAACACGTAACACCTTAATGTAAGTAAAACCTATAGACACCGTTGACTGTTACTTCTGCCGAGAAGCGGTGCAGCTGTTTAGCAGTACTGGCCGCATTCTCCAGCATTGCTAAAACAACCCGTAGTCCATAGAACATAGCTGCTATTTTTAACTGCTAAATGACATTAACAGTAGCAGGATTAACTGCTATGCGCAAATAGCAGGTTTAACACAACACTAATACAAACCTGTATCGTTTGTATCATAATATTATTATTATTCATAAGGAATTAATTTTGTATATTTTTGCTCCATCTGGTTCAAATATGGAATCAGTTGTATTAGGTTAATTATTAATTAATGAAGTTGATTAAACAAGAAGAAATATCACTACATAGATATTTATTTCGTACTCTTAATACAAAAGGAAAAAAATATTCGGTATGCGTTCACCACCGGCTACCGTAACTTCCCTGTCTGTTATACTGATTGGGGTTGGGTGGCCCGGTGTTGTACCTCTCCTGGTCGTAGGCGTTATAACCGCCCTGTCCCTGTGGTGGATGATACTGCGGCCTGACCGGGTACTGCACGCCCTGCTGCTGGGAATACCCATAGCCCACGCTCCTGATCGGATACTGGACGTACGAGATCGAGGGTCGGATGGGTGGCGCGTCGCGGACGTGCACCGTCGGGATCGGTTCGGCCGGGCCGCTTATGCCGCTGACCATGTCGGTTATCCTGTCGACGTTTATCGTGCTGGCGAGGGGTGCCGCCACCGTGGACGTTTTCGACTGCAGGTTGCCCATCAGGTTGGCTATGATGGCCTTGGCGTCTTTCAGGTCCAAGTCTTGTCTCTTGGTCTCCTCGACGCAGCGTCGTTCCTTCTCCGCCTCGTTTTCCGTCACCTTCTCTTTGGCTGCCTTGAACACGTCCTCGAACGAATACTCTTCGTCGTCCGAGTCCAGGTTCATCTTCGGCACCGGTCTGTCGCCATCTTTGCTTTCMTGCTTCTTCAGGTCGTCATCKTTGTCGTCGTCCAAAGTCAGCGTTTCCCTTTCCTCCACCATCGGGTTTCCCCCCGACAACCTGAAATCAAACGGCATATGATGGTGGTAAACGTAATGTGAGGCTAGCTACACGTACCTGTTGGAAAAGGGACTCAATCTTCGTCCAGTTTCCTTCTTCACCTCCACCTTTTCAGATTCTTGACCCAAATTGACGAATTTTCTGAGCCGTTCGACACGTTCCGGCTCTTTGGCTTCCAACTTCTTTAGATATCCTATGAGGCCGTGTTGTTCTGTGGTGGAGAGATCTTTGAAGTTCTGGAGTAGGGTCTGCAGGTCCGAATCGGACAATCCGTCCATGGAGCTCGTGTCGTCGCACTGTAAAGCCTGCAGAGCGCTAGTCATGGGCTCCTTTTTAATTTCGGCGACGAGCTTAGACTCTCCCGCAGGTTTTGGATTTGGCTCTGCCGGCTTTGAAGTCAGCTGCTGCAAGAACTGCGCGGTTGTCATTGGTTTGTTGCTGTTGCGTGATGCTTCCGCCATGCCAACCTAACGGACATCAAAATGTTGAATTAAAGTATAAATTAGGCCTACTAAAGCTATGTTCAATTAGGAGTATTTTAAATGTGATTATGTTTTATATTTAAGACGTTTAATATTGATACGGTCACTATAAATGTTGGTAAGTACGTAATTAGGAAAGAATTAATGACAAAGTTGTCGAATAGGTGCTTCCATATATACTAACTAGAAAAATTACTTTGTATTACATGATTTAAGAACCTTTTGTGGTGGAAGGACTGCATTGCGACACTTGCATTTTTGTACATTTTATGTTTATGTTGGGATCTCACTTCTTTTTGTATGCAATACCTTTTTCATCTTCAGGTAATACTTCTATGAAGTTTGCTACATATTTTCTTAACACCCACGCCCCATCGCTACTAGTTTTTCTCAAAGCCTTTGATGTAACAATGGACGGTAAGTGCTTAAAACAGGACTATAATTTTGGGACGTTTTTATATCTGCTACAAGTACCTTAGATTTTTGCCAAACATCAATGTTAACGGTATGATGTAACTGAAAAACACTGCCATCTATCAGAAACAAAATTCATTATGAATCACCCTGAATTGGTTGGTTAATGTAATGAGATTTTGAGAGTGATTAAGCACAGTTCGTTCCAATAAAAATGGGCGCCACATATTATATTACATAGGTGATACTGTCAAAAAAAGCCATCAATCCAACAATAATACTTAAGTGAGAAACAATAAACAAAAATAAAACAGGTTCATTAAACACTATTATGTAGGGTCATCAGAATAAAACTTTTACATCTGGATATCAATTGATGCATTTTAATAAAAAATAAGCAACAAATGAAAATGTACGCCAAAGTAATGGATAAAACAAAGGTTCCAGCATGGGTCAAAAGAAAGACAAATTACAAGATTTCTGTTCAACTTTTAAATATAGTTCATTTCCAGAAAATGAGAACTGGAAATCATCAAAAAGCAGTGTTAGAACTAAAATACTTACCACGGCATTTATAAGTTGCTCCAACTCCTGCTGTGTCACGTCGGTTTTGCCCTGCAAAACTAGAGCGGTGGCGATTTGTTTTGCAATCGCAGCCTTGTCCACCGTACCCACACCTGGTACTTTAACCGGATCGGTCTTCGGAGTCGCTTTCGCTTTCTCCTTCTTACGTTCGCCGGCAAAGTGTATCAAACTGGCAATCTTTTTGATGGCATTCTTGAACGCCTTCTCCTGCGCATACTCGACCAGACCGGCCAAAAGCTGGCCCTTCAGTTTTTCCTTCACCGTTTCGAACAGTACGCAGTTGACATCATTGTCCAAGAGGGTTTCGGAACTGTTGGCTTCGTTTTTTTCCATTGCAAGTGCCTGAGAAAGTAAACTTACAACAGTAAGGGTGCATGTTATGTGTGCAGCGTGTATTCAGGAGAAAAAGTTGATAAAAGCATTTTTTTTGGGCTAGGTATTGTTTGACATTCGTTTCTACAAACAACTAATAATTATACACGAGAAAGCAGTCGCAATGGGGTTGTAGACCATATTTTTTTTTATTGCAGAATATGAATCTACMTAAAAAATAATAGACCCCTGTTAACTTATCTTTTTTCCAAATCGCTTAGATAAACGTCAAAAAAAATGGTAAAGTTTAAATATTTGAATGTGTGACGTAGGTTGACCCTGCCGCTTGTGATTGGCAGCAGCTGTGTGTTGTTGCCAGGGCACAATAATTTTCAGCATTCCAGTTGCCTATGTGTGTTTTTCGCCGTCAACTGCCAACGAACGGACGAAGAGCATCATTCATAACCTCTCAGTAACAGTAACCCTCGTGTGTTTTTTTGCTTTTGTTTATCGATCACGATTATATCGTTCAAAACGCGAAATGGCTGCTGAAAAGAAATGTTTTGTGCCAACATGCGTAAATACTAGTATTGTTGGTCTAGAGAAGAAATTTTTAATTGTACCCGATGAAAAATTGAGACGAAAATTGTGGTACTATTCAGTAGATGCAGCACTAACAGCAAGTCGCTTGTGTTAAAGAAAATCCTCGCAAAATCAAGCCAAACGCAAATGTAAACAAACAGATCATCTGTGTATCTGTACAGTGTTGCCACTGGGGCTGATAGAAATTCCGCTAGATTACCGCATCGAATCCGCTAAAATTTTTAAGACAGGGTAATCTGTTGATATACAAGAGGATTTATTATTTATTTTACATAAATAATTATTATATACATATATTATATATGCTATAACGTTAAAAATATCGTTGTCGAGCACGTGTTCCTTTCAGAAATATGTTTCTTTGCTTTTTACTTGGTTTAAGATAATAATATCTGCCTCATCTAAACGTGAAACACACAAGCACTATTGAGACGTTGGTAAATTTTGGATTGTTAGGTAAAAAAAGCAGGAAATATAATATTTCCCAGGCAAGGAATGCAGTAATCATCGAGTCACCTAGCATAAATAAATCGATTGTAGATACATCATATTTAAGTTTCCCATATTTATACGCCAAAGTGAAACATTAATATTAATTAAAAACTTTCTTATTTCGTTAAAATATCTGCTAACAGCTAAAACTTATATTTTTCGGTTGGGCGAGAATTTAATCCGCTAAGTTGGCAACACTGAACAGATGTCTCTTCTATGAGTCAAACGCGAAGTCACGGTAGGTTTACCGTGGCGAAATGCCATCCCACCACACTCCCCACTCTAGCCGGGTCAACTGACGTTGCTAGCAATATTTGAATTTGGCGGAAAACTTTAGAGGGCGAAAATAAGACAAAATAACATTAGAAATATTTTTTTTGTTGCTAGTATCTCACTTCATTGGGTCTAGGAAAACCTACAAATGTGTTCCAATAACGATTTGTGATCGACAACCCCATTATGTTGAAAACGCCACATACCTGGGCCAGCAAATCTATGATTTTCGGTCCCAACGAGCCCAGTTTCTCTTCCAACGCAGTCAGCAGCCTCAATACGCCGACGACGTTGATGTTCCCGTCGTCCTCTTCGGGCTCCGGTTCCGTCATCCGCACGTAAGGAAGGGGCGACAGCACGGGTTGTCTGGTCACATCCCTCATCACCCTGGGCGGTTTGTAGATGTCCATCATCTCACGCCTGTACGGATCGTGATACGCGTCCCTCTCCCAAGAGAGCTCCCTCACGTAGTCGCGGGCGACATCCGTATCCCGACTGCGAACGTCCCTGTCTTTGCTCACGGGCTCCCTGTCCCGGTCYCTGCTTCTGATGTCACGATCTCTACTTCTCATGGTCCTCTCTCTGCTCCTCACGTCTCTGTCCCTGCTCCTGATGTCTCTCTCTCTGCTTCTCGTGTCACGATCTCTGCCCCTCGCCTCCCTGCCGTCGCGGCTCCTGCTCCGGCTTCTGATACGCTGCGGCGTCCTCCTGCGCTCGTAGCTACGTTCGCGGGACCGTCTCGACTGTTGCGCCTTGGGCTCGTGCTGCTCCCACGGGCTGTGCGAGCGACGGGAGCTGCTGCGCGTCTCCTCCTTGTCATCGATGATTATCACCTCCGGATCGACGTCGGGCGTGGCCGCCATCGGTTTCAGTTTGCCGTCGTTCGGGCTCGGCTTCTTTTTGCCCGTGATTCGGAAGCAGATCGGAGCGGGTTCTTCGGGAAGGCCGAGCCTTTGATAAACGTGTATGATATGCACATTAACAATCAGAACATTAGAAAAATACGACTTTATTTCCAGTATGATGTGGAAAACATTAAAAAAACTTGTAAATACAAAAAATCAGTGTGACTATAGTTGTGTTCGTTTCTACTGTGATGATCATATGATTTTGGTAAGAGATACTGTGGAGATTGCGAATAGGTTCAATAATTATTTTATTGAAAGTATTGGTTCAATTGTCAGTGATATAGATTACAATGATTCATGTCAATTTAAAAACAGCAATATTTATCCAAATTTATCAGAATTCAGCCGAGTGGACATGAGTCAACTAAGGAAAATAGTTAATAGTATGGATAATAAATTCAATGTGAATGATTGCACTAACTCTAAAAAGAATATTTCAAACTATAGGTCATGTTATTTTGAATTTCATTGACACTTCACTGTCTGGTGCTTGTGTGCCCAACTTCATTAAAATTAGTACTATATTTCCTACACCAAAGGTGGCAAACACTATTGAGTGCACCGAATTTAGACCAACTAATACTTTGCCTGTTGTTGAGAAGATATTGGAAATGGTAGTTTACAGACAACCCTTACAGCACGTAGAAAAATATGAAATATTGTTGCCTTATCAATCCGGATTTAGGCAAAATCACTCTTGTGAGAGTGCCCTCCAGTTGACTCTCAGTAAATTGTTTTGTGTTTTTCTCGATTTGAAGCGAGCTTTTGAGACAACTGACAGGTCGATATTGTTCAGAAAATTATTTCAATATGGTTTTCAGGGAAAGGTGCACGAGTGGTTGGCTAATTATTTAAGTAGTAGAAAACAGAGTCAGGATTAGGGACATAGTTTCGGAAGAGGCGGTGAGTGAATGTGGGGTACCTCAGGGGAGTGTGATAGGGCCTCTGTTGTTTACATTATATATTAATGATATTGATTTGTTTGTTGGCTGTGATTTTGTAAATTTATTTGCAGATGATACATTACTTGTTGAAAGTGATTGTAATTTAGATGTAGCAATAGCAAAAATGAATAAAACTCTTGATCAGAAATGAGCTAGGACATCGGTGGGCCTGATTTACTCCACTTTTAGATCGAACCGTTGTAACTAGCGACAGACGGATACCATTCCGAAATTCAGGAGGTCCAGATTAGTAAATATGCTTGAAATTATACAAATCGGAGGTGCAAAAAGAACAAAGGGGTTAGTTAGCCTTTGATGTTTTGTGATTTTTCGGTGGAAACTAATTTTATTATTATTATTAATAGTTACGCCAGAAGATGGGATAAGGAGAGAACCAACCCAAAGTTCATACAAAATTTTGATTTAACCCAAATTTGGATAACAAAATTAAGTTGTGTTTACGCTTACAATCTTTAGGAAGAGGGAAGTAAATTGCCCACGTTGAAAGAAACTATAAATGACAAAGGACTCGTACGTTGACGTGAAACAACACAAACGAATGTACCTTTTTCTTAAGGCATCTTTCTTCGCCTTGACATCGTTGTTGTGCAGCTCGACCATCCGCTTATTCCAGAACACTATCCACTCTGGTTTGAAATCGTGCTTGGCGGCATCCTTGCCCTCCGCCTGCAGCTCCTTGTACCGCCTGTTCCAGAACTTCTTCCACTCGTCGTTGTACTGCGGATGCTTCTCCGGATTCTTCTCGTGCTGCTTCAGCGTCTTCGCCATGTCATTCTCGATGGCCTGCGCGAGCTTCTTGTAGTCGTCCCATTTCGACGCCGCCTCCGTCTTCTTGCCTTGACGGTTGTCGACGACGAAGTCGGAACGTGGCCGAGCGTACTCGGGACGTTGCCAGGGCAACTTCGGGTTCTTAGAGCCGCTGTTGTTCTGGTTAGGCCTGTCTTTCGGGTTGCGGTAATCGCCCCCACGTTGTCGCGGTGGTGATTGTTTCCTCTGTCGATTGTAATCCCTACGTTCGAAATTTATTATTATCGTTACCAAATGGGTATTTATCGAATCAGTTAAAACATATCATCCTACGATACTGGAAGCGGCAACCATTATATATTACATGAAACAACAAGGAATCACCAACTAATTATAAACCTGATGCTCTAATAAGCACAAAAGGCATTTCTATAAAAAATTGTAAAACAAAACTAAGTGTGTCAGTATTACTGTCAAAAAAATACGCTTTCAGAGATGTGTGACTGTGACTGCACATCAAGTAGGTTATACAAGAAAAAAAATTAGGAAACTAGCCCACAAATTTCACGAACTAAGATGTATGTATCTTGAATACGAAAACTCTAAAGATAGTGTAATGTGATGTAATTCTGTCACCTGTTACTTCTGTATGGGCTTCTCCTCTTCTGGTGGTGACCTGCCCTTGCCATCTTTGGGTCGTTTCTCATCATAATCGCTGAGATCGCTACTGGATATGCTCGAGACGCTCGACAAGGACCTTCTCCTCTCGGCAGCTGCACTAGAAGCCGAGGGAACAGCCTTGGCTTTCTTAGTCGGCCTGGCCACCACCGGAGGTGACGGACTACGTTTTTTGTTCTTACTCGCGTCCAACGACTTCATGTTAACGTCTAAACAACRAAATGAGTCAGGAAATGACAGAGACACGAGKGAAATCACTATTACCGTCCAAATTTTTCRTCAGTTCCTTCTTGTCAACGAGCTCCTCGAAAGTATACCCGCTTTTCTCCGAAAAATGGGGTCCCTTCACCACCATATCGAGATAGGTCATCCTCTTCTGTTCGAACGTTTCCAGTTCGACGGGGTGGGGCTTCAGACGGCCGAATTTGTTCTCGATCGCCTCGGCTATCTTTTGCACGACGTTCTGCCAGTTGCGCTTGTACTGTTTCGTTATGTACGGCGAAAGCGCGCGGTAACATGTCGGAAAGTGCTTTTGCAAATACTAGAAGCAAAATTCTACATGTGTGGATTTATGAAATCCACAATTTAAAACAACTAACCTGATTTATGTGATTGTAACTCCCCAAATGAGCTATCACGGTCCTGGGATCTCCCCTTTTGTCACACGACATGCACAGATAGCTCGGCTCCTTTTCCCGATCATATTCCTGTATTTCAAGTAAATATTCCAAACCAATCAGAGGTCCTACCTTGTAATTGTCTAAACGATCCTGCCAAATTAAAAAAACAATCTCTTAAAAAACCACACACGCACACCCCTCCACGGACATCGCCAACCTGAATCTGTGCAATTTTCTCGATTTCCCCCTCAAAACCCGGCGGCACAGGTTCCCCGGGGGCGATCTGAATCGGCGGTTCGGTAGAGACGATCTGCGGCGGGGCCGAGTAGGTGACCTTGTTTGATATGTTGCTGGTGTGACGCTTGCCGATTTCATGGTGATACACCCGACCCATAACGGGACACTCGCAAACGTTGCAGTACCAGTGTTCCGACCCGTTGACATAGCTGAGTTCAAACACGTTGCCGCATTTACCGTTGGGTAGGTAAGCCTTCAGTGACAATAATCTCTGTTGTTCGCTGTCCTGTGAAAGAAACACTGGTCAGAAGACATACTACAGCGATACGAGCACCCGATTTTGATGAGAAAAATATGTCAGAAGTCTGACGAAAGTGTTGATAGCACGGTAACCACAGAACAACGCGATCAGTCACGACACGACTTTCTGTCCGTTCCCACGACGTAATAAAAGAATACTTTCATAATACACTTTATTAGGTTAAATTTTGATGTTTCCGATTCCTTGGTGGTTATATATATAAAAAAAAAACAAGACTCTCTACCTACAATACTTACCTGCTTCTGCAGTACTTAAAGAAACAACAAAATAAACAATTTACAACTGCAGAACAGTGTTTACCTGTTTGCTGACGGCGGGAAATTGAAAGGGGGCTTCGTCTTCTGTACCAGGTGCAGCAGGCTCACTCATGGCGCACTTCACTTATATCACTAAAAACACTCTTCGCCAAATTAACGACAAAACTTTGCCGCTAAATTTCTGTAAAAGAGAAACGAACAATGTGAATAAGTAATCTTTCCACTTACCTAACAAGAAAAGTATGAGTTCTTTAAAGCTCATGTAAACACAACTTACCGTGTTTCAACATTAATTTATTCAAATTTGCCGCCACAACCACCGCACAGTACGGCCACCATTGTACAGCAAATTGCTCCTAACTTCTTACCATTCGATCAAAATCAATTAGCAATAGTAACTATACTCATCACAAAACTATTTTACCATTCATTACCTTTCAGTGTGCTTAACACATACACAACTACTACAATGATATAACAAGAATGCTGATTTTTTACTTATTGTAGTTGGAATGTCCGAAAGGATAGGTGCCTTTGCACCGTACAAATTGCGAAATTCGATGCGATATACTTACCCTTATTGAATCTTCAGTTAACAGTATCACTTTAAAAAAGATTTAAATACATCTCATCATCGGTATATTGTACTCTGGCGACATATTCTAACACAATACTTTACACTAATGACCACCACTGAACTTGGCGTGACAAATGACAACTTTTGATATTTTGTGTTGGCAGATTGTCACGCTGCGTTGCCAAGAATGCCCAAATTAATTGCATAATTTTGAACAGATAAGCAATATTTATTTATTCCAAAGATTGGACATCTGTTACAACAAACCGCATAGAAATAATATCATTTGTTCTGAGTACTGCTTTTTGAATTGGCGTTGGAAATGGTGTAATCAAATCTTCTACGATAACATTTTCAAAAGATGAATCAAATGCAAGCACTTTTCCATCAACTTTTGTGTTATCATACATACTAATAGTACATTTTCTTGCACCTACAAGAAAAAATGTTAACTTAATGAATAATCAAGTCGACCTACAACCTGTTAAGTTAGATATTACATGCAAAAAAATGTGACCTTAATTTTGCTCTTGTTGATTGGTCTGATGTGCATTCCAAAGAATTCAGATAAGTTTTAGTTGTAACACCTAGCTGTTGACTGTTCATTATTATATCATAGACAAAACCGTAACTTGGTTCAGCACATAGGAGAGGTTATGGTATTGTTTATGCAAGTACTGACAACAAGGCAAATTAAAAATCACCACAAGGTTATCAGAACAAACGAACTTTAATAAATAATTACAACACAGAGTCTAAGTATCACACAGTTTCTGCTGGCTAACTAGTTACATGGCCACTCTAAATTTTAAATGTTAAAGCCCGCTTTTCGCATGCATGCCTTATGTGCCTCTATCAGATCTTTGCAGTTTTCTTCGCCCCTCTCTATTATACTGAAAAGCATGCATATATAAGTATTAAAGGTGATGTTACTTAATATATATCAGAAATTACCATGCGTCCCTAGCTCTTTTTGTCTCGGGGCAGGCACAGCAAGGTTTTAGCTTCTTCTGAGGTTCACCTGTACTTTGCTGTTGATTTGACGCAGTTACTTCTGTTGACGCAGCGTCAACCTTTTCGTTTATGTTTCCCATTGCCTAAAATAATAATCATAATATATATTACAGGTGTAATTTATAAAGCCAAATTACGTTTTTCGTCCGCCCTCTAACCTCACTTTGACACTTTGTCACTTGTGACAATTTGACATTGTAGTAAACACGTGATGATGGTGACTTTCGGAGCGCCACCACACACTACATGTAACCACTAACCAAAAAGTCCCTAGATGTAGTAGTAGTATATTATATAGTATTTAGTATTATATCAAAATGATGGATATGTATGTATTTAGATAATACATATGTATAACCTGATACAGCAGGTAAAGAAAAAGTCGTTATTAATGGTAATTACTTCGAGTGACGTAACCATTGCGTATAACTATAAATGTATAGATGTTCCCAAAACAAGACAGTCCTGACTCGACACATTTTGACTTCCTTGCATAAAATATTTAAATGAACTAAGGAATGGTTATTTAATAACTACCCAAAATGAGTGTTGTGGTGCAGCAAGTAAGTGTGACGGAGATTTTATTAAAACAAAATTTTGATTGCCTTATTTGTATAGAGGTCAAATACCTGCGGTATTTTCCGATCGACGTTACTGCAGCTATGGTTGTGTTTACGTTCAGCGTTGGACCTGATTATCGACAAAATTTTTGGAGCTATTTATGATTCGACACGTGTATTTATACCCCCAACGTCGGACCCTGTCTTGCTGGATAGTGCCTGCGGATTAGCAGAAAAGATAAAAAATAAACAGTTGAAAGTTGAAACAGTGGTCGCTGCTTACATAGAACGAATAAAAAATGTGAACGGCATTCTAAATGCCGTAGTGGATGATAGATTTGATGATGCGTTGAGAGAGGCCAAAGAACTAGATAAGGAAATCGATGCGGGAAATATTACGGCGAAAGAATTTACCCAAAAACCATTTTTGGGTGTACCGTTCACTTGCAAAGAATCGACGGCATGCAAAGGCTTGTCAAATAGCTTTGGCTTGATGTGTCGTAAAGGTAAGATCATTATTCAGCGGATTCAAACAGTTTAAAATGTTAACTGGTTAGGAGCGACTGCGAAAGAAGATGCTGATGTTGTGACGTTGATGAAAAATGCTGGTGGTATATTATTGGCCGTCACAAATATGCCCCAGCTAAATCTGTGGCAGGAAACCTATAACCCTGTATTCGGAATCACGAATAATCCTTATAACACCACCAGAAATGTGGGTGGCTCGTCGGGAGGTGAGGCGAGCATTATAGCCGCTTGCGGATCACCTTGCGGCATCGGCACCGACATCGGAGGGTCTATTCGCATACCGTGCTATATGTGTGGCATTTTTGGTCATAAGATTTCAAACGGACTTACACCCATGAAAGGTATTGTACATCTTCTTGAGGTTAGTGAGGGTGGAAATTTTCATGTCACATTTTCTTTTAAGGTCACACTTTTCGTACCGGCACTGAAAAGAACACGATGGTTGTTGCTGGACCGATGACACGTTTTGCTGGCGATTTGGCACCTCTGGTAAAAGTTTTGGTTGGTCCCAACGTGTCGCAGCTGAATCTGGATCAGGATGTCGATGTGACAAAAATCAGCATTTATTACATGCTCGACAATAATGACATAATGTGCAGTTCTATTAGAAGTGAGGTGAAAAAGTCACTACAAAGGTAAGCTACAATGTTGAATCAAGATCAGTATAAAATAAATAATATACAGGGTGTTTTCAAAAGGTCTCCAATTAGAATTTTTAACTAGAAATTTGATATACCGAGGGACAAAAAGGTTATGGAACTTTAAACATAGACAGAGGGCTGCTGGTGGCGTCCTCTGAAAGGTACATCAAATCTGTGAACAAATCTGGATTTGTTATCTTAAAAAATCTCTATATACCAAATTTCATGTAACTCCTGTTATTATTAAGATACATTATTTTAGAAAGAGTTTAAAAAAGAATTATGATTTTGACATGTTGTATTTAGCAAAACTTTTAGGCTAAAATATATTGGGCTAGATCCTCATATAATTTTAGTCTAAGGAATTTGTCCAAGCATTTTATACAACTGTTTTAGAGCCAACCTGTAATGGTGATTACTACTAATCAGTTTTTTGAACAGTTTATTAATAATCTTTGCACATTTTAGGGTTGTGAACCATTTCAAAGAAATATCGTTGTCAAAACCTGAAAAGGTAGAATTTGAAGGTACTAAATATGGTGGTAAATTGTGGCGATATTGGATGACTCAAGAAGAAAATTCCAATTTTAAACATGACATAACAAACAGAGAAGGAGAGGTAGAATTGCGTCAGCGTTATTTCCGTTTGTGTAATTTTTTGTGCTTTCAGGTCAACATCCTCACGGAAATTCTGAAGTTCATCCTAAGAAAGAGCGAGTACAGCCTTTCTATAATCTTCGTGTTAATCGACCAGTTGTTGCCGAAGGTCAATGAAAAATGGGCACGAGAAGTCACTTGGCAGTTAAAGGACGCCTTAACAGCCAAATTAGGGAAAACGGGAGTTCTGCTGTACCCTTCGGCACCGTGGCCGGCGAGCTATCATTACACGGCGTTCTTGAGGCCGTGGAATTTCAACTATTTTTGTATATGGAATGCGTTACAAATGCCCGTGACGCAAGTTCCCCTGGGACTGGGCGGTGACGGACTGCCGCTGGGCATCCAAGTCGTGGCCGCTCCCTATCAGGATCATCTGTGCATCGCGGTCGCCAAAGAATTGGAAAAAGCATTCGGCGGATACGTGCCACCGTTCCAAGTGGACAAGTAATCGGGATTTGTGCGCCGTATAATTTTATATTTTTATATTTGGTGGTTGCATATGCCGGGTGTTAATTGAATAAAGTTTGCTCTGGTTCATTTTATTTAGTTCCTCATTCCGTCCGCTTTATGAAATACACCGTCCGTTCTATGCCGAATCATTAAATACATTTATTTTTTTTAATAAAAATACACGTGTCTTTTACATTTTATTGAATATATAAAATTGATAGCAACATTTCTGGGTTACTTATAAAGACTAAAAACACAAAACTTAAATTAACAAAAGAATCTTCCTGCATAAAAAATACAACGTAAGCCATAATATAAATCTTATAAACGGCCACACGGTGACCCGAAAAATTTTCAACCTCTTTATGTACAATTCCAAAAGTAAAAACTGTCAAGCGCTATGGGGCGAATGCTGTCAAAAGATCGGCCAGGATTCCAACTGCTCTCGAAACCAGTCATTTCCGAGGCTCGACGAAATTTCAACGCCTAACGCCAGATTTAACCAATGCTACATTTTTTTCACCAAAACAGAAATGTTATTCGCATCTTGCTTCTTCGAATCAAATAAACAAATCTCACAACACAGGTTTATTAACGGCCCGCCTTGGAAACAAAGACAAATACATACCGATGAACACACGCTCCATTCCTGCCCGTAAATAAATACACAAATCCAGAGCATAAAATAAATTACGTCGCACCTCCGTACATTACAACTAAACCAGATAAGAGGAAATAAGCACCGATTTAAGTCTTTCCTGTTGGTCGCGTGGAGTTCATCATTTACCCGCTCCATACGAATCATCGCTGCTTTTTATTCATAACATTGGTTAAATTAATATCATCTTACGGCCTACTAGTATCCACTTTACTCGACCACCTTGAGAACCTTGCCGATTGCGATTGTTTTATCTGAAATGAACAAGTTAACGTTCATTTACAACATTAACGAGCTGGACTAGTTTTAGAACACCCTCTGTACTGATGAACAAACAAAAATTGTTCCGATATGGTGGATTGCTTTTACATTTTTTTTAAATATTTCGTAGCTATTGTCAATTATAATTTTTAAAAATGCACAATTACGAATTTTGTACTACTCATTTTTCTACAAAATGGACGAAACAATTGAAGCATTTTTCATAATCATGACAGAAACTTTTAGGTCCCCTCTTAAAGGAAAGATATAAAAATGACTGTTGTCAAGTTTGCACTATACAATGAATGGTCATGATGTTTCATGATAAACCTTCATTATTATTATTATTGTTTTTGCCACTAAGAAAAGCTTCCGAAAATGTATTTGACCGAGCTTTTTCTGGATATTTACATTTTAGTAAAACCGCTGCAAATTGAATCAATACTTCCACATCCAATTGTACTATACGATTAGTAATCACGTTTTGAGCATTTTTTCTCTCTACACATTTTTTCTACGACAAACAGTCCTCGTGATATTAGCAAAAATATTAAATGTTAAAATCGGTTTTTCCAAATAACTTGAAAATTATTAACTTAACAAAAAATTACAAGAGTGCTTTCTGATCAAAAATTTGAATTTCTATATAATACCAAAATTTAAAAAAAATCGTGCGAGCAGGGTCCGAAATAGGTTTTTTGGATGTATTTCGAAAATGTCAAAATTTTGAATAAATTTTCTTAGACACTTTTTGTGAGAAATTTTATTTCCTATGTGTTGGTATTTTTATTTTTTGAATATATTAAATATATTCGGAGATATTTAGGAAAAACAGTTTCCTTTAAGTGACGCTTTTTTGCTAATATCTTCGAAACAGTTTGCTGCACCGAAAATTTATAAAAACGATTAATACTCGCAGTTATATTACTAATCACATACTAAAACGAAAAAAAAAAAATATAAAAATTTGCGAAATAGGTCGCTTTGGGTAGCTGAGATTTATACGTTTGCCAAATTTCAAGTTCATATATTAAGTCCTTCGAAAGTTATCGTGTCCACAAACAAAACCACAGACACACAGACAAGAAATTTTTTTTGCTCAAATCTTGTTTTTTTTGCGTTTTCGACCATTTTAAAGCGAATGAGCAAATAAAAATTTTTTTCGCGATACAATACTTCCCATGCGTTGGATGTGGAAGTAAAATTTACACAATGTGCAGTGTTCAAGTAGGTTTTGATTCAAAAGTAATAAGCACAAACAACCATAGTTGTCCAACCATGTAGTCTTTGTGAAGACTATTCTTATAGAAGTAACATTACTATATATATCCCACTCTGTGAAAATCGACCAGTTTACATTGTTTCATAGTTGTAATTTTTGGCTTTGAAAATTTAGAATAAAAAAAAAATCAAGACTTACTTTCATCTCTTAAGGTAAACCTGCCCATCTGAGGAAACAGTTTGAATTGTTCGAGACAGATAACGCCGGCACATTCAATCCTCATTATGGCTACTTGATCTTGCTTGACGAACCTCGGCCTACTTTTGCTCTTCTCCCCCGTCTTCTTGTCGACGAGACAGATTAAGGCCTGAAAATGAGAAAAATAATGCCGAAAGGTGTTCGGGGAAGACGTCAACGTTCGACTCACTTTTACAGTGACTTCCTCGGCGGCACAATGGATATGCATGACGGCACTGTACCCGGCACATATTATAGATTTATGTTCTAAGATAACAACTTGAGCGTCGAAGATACGTCCCGTTCTGATCGGATTGTTGGCGTCGCAGAGCACGAAACCAGGACTGACATCTTCCTCTTCGACGCCTTTCACTTTGACCTTGACGTTCTCGCCCGGCACTATGTGGTTCACCTCGTCATCGTCGGACCACAGCTGATCCACGGTTACGGGCGTCTGGAAAAGAATCACTGCAATTTACACACAATTTAATTTCACGCTTTTCACAACGAACACGTGACGACTTCAGGCAAAGTTTATATTATAATAGCAAGTTCAAATCACTCACCCTGTTAGGCATCACTAAGAGGTTCTGTCCTTTGCGGCACTCTCCCGATTCTACCTTCCCCATAACAACCGTACCCATGTCCTTATATTTATCTACTATTGGCATAATAAAAGGTCCGTCTACTTTTCGGTTCATAGAAGGCAAGCCATCGATAAATGGTATGAATGGCATTCCCCTACAAATAATACATAATAATGTTTGCTTGCGGTAGGTATAAATCAAACAATATTTTAACACAAATATTATACAGGGTGATTTTTTGAAAACTTCACACCTTAAATAACTTTAAATAGAGGAAAAATTTAAAATTTTGCAAAAACAGGTAAACTTTTATTTGCAGGGGGACAACTTTTGAGATAAGTTTTTAATGGATAGCGCTTACCCTCTTAGCGGGGTAGATACCCCTTCAAAAATTTTAAATGAAACTACCCATCTTACGATACATCATTTAAAAGCTTATTACACAAGGAGTCTTGCCATGTAATTAGTTTTACTATTTTTTACCCATTGACGGGGTAGTGGGTCAAAAATTGCATTGTAGCAAGTGGCTTATAAAATGGAATATTTTGGACTTTTTTTTAAACAAAATTTATTGTCTTGCAGTTACAATAAAAATTGTCCTTAGTTAAGCCTAAAAAAATAATTGTTACACCTAAGCAAAATGCCAAAAATACTTGAAATTTTCTTTCGACATTACTTGATATTGCACATAATTTTTCTTTTTCGTGGACATGGACTTTCTAAAAAATTACATGATAAATGCTTTAATGTTAATAATAATGTTAAAAGAAAATTTTCAGTATTCTGGGAGTTTTTTTTAAGTGTCATATTTTTTACAAGTTGTTTGTTTAAATTTTGGGTTCTCGTAAGGACAAATTTTATTTCCGCTCTAAAATAAAATACATTTTGTCGAAAAGAGTCCACAATATTCAATTTAATAAGCAACCTGTTTCGTAGGCACTATTAATCTATTACCCCGTCAATAAGTTAAACGTGGTAAAACTAATTACATGTCCAGACTCTTTGTGAAATAAGCTTTCAAATGATGTATCACAAGATGGATAGTTCCATTTAAAATTTTTAAAGGGGTGTCTACCCTGCTCAGAGGGTAAGCAACGCTATCCATTAAAAACTTATCTCAAAAGTTGTCCCCCTGCAAACAAAAGTTTACCTGTCTTTGCAAATTTTTAAATTTTTGCTATATTTAAAGTTATTTAAGGTGTGAAGTTTTCAAAAAATCACCCTGTATATTTTGCTTGCACGTTTTTTTCTTTTTGTATGTCGAAAATCTTTTGCGATTTACAGTTTACTTAAAAAGTATATTAAAAATGTTACTCAACAGACATTAAACTTAATCTTTATATTTTGGACTTCAGAACATTATAATAGGGGGGGGGGGGTTCTCCACTTTTTGCTTAAGACAGTTTCATAGTACATTATTCAAGGAACGTTTAGTTTTAAGCAAGACATCGAGAATAATAAAACTTACTTGTACCAGCCGCAGATCTTCTCGTCCACCGGCTGCAGCAGACCCTGTCCCATCTGGCCCGACACGGGAATAAAATGCAGGTCCTTGTTTAGGACGAAGCCGAGCTTCTTCAGATACGGCAGTATCTTGTCCTTGCACTCGTTGTAGCGTTCCTCGCTCCACTGCACCGTCGGATCGTCCATCTTGTTGACGAGCACGACCAGGTGCTTGACGCCCGCCGTCTTCGCCAGCATGGCGTGCTCTCTGGTCTGACCGCCTCGATCGAAGCCCGTCTCGAACTCGCCCTTCCTTGCCGATATCACGAGGACGGCGAGATCCGCCTGGGCAGCGCCACCTATCATGTTGGGCACGAAGCTCTTGTGACCGGGTGCGTCTAGTATGGTGAAGTGTTTCTTGTCAGTCTCAAAGAATGCCCTACCTACTTCTACGGTTTTCCCTTTCTCGCGTTCTAAAAAAGAAAAAAACTGGATCGTAATTATGACACTTTATTTTCCGTCACGCCATGAAGTAGTACATAATGGAATTGAGAAGCCTTTAATTCAAGAGAAGATTTTTTTTCGAGCAGATCTTAATCCGTTAATTCTGAAATGTGATTTAGCATTTTATCCACGACAAAATGGTCAATCATGATCAAGAATATTAATTTTGAGCCGAAAACTAGAAGGTCTCGGAGTCCTTTCTAGGATGTGCGTTTGTTTATTTGCCAACACGACACTATTATTTGCAAAATCAACAAAAAATATGAGTGACTATACTGAGAATTTCCCCATTCCGACTAAAATCCAACAAGAAGCTAAAAAAAACAACATCACGTATGTTACCAACAAAAATCAAGTGTATACAAAAAGGAATTGGTGGAATTCGACAACTGGCGAGAAAAAGGCACATGGGAGAAGGAGCAATCACAGAAGAGGTGGTGTTATCCTACTTTCCAATGTGGGGGAAACGGTTTGCTGTCTCCTTAAATGCAGACAAAGTATTTAATGCTAAAGTCAATATTGAAAGTACACAAAGCATTGTAAACTTGCTTCACATTTGAAAGCCTGATCAAGAAATTATATTCCAAAGAAGGCAAAGACACTGGAGAGAAACAAAACGAAAAATAAAAAAAAATAACCTCAAAATAAAATGACATCAACTCACCTTCTTGATTAGTATCTAAAGCCCAGGATAAATACCACGACTCTCGACTCTTCTCCCTCGCCTCCCTCTCGTATTTCTCCAGTGTTCTTTTATCCACCATGCCCGTCAAGGCCATTATCTGTCCCCCGATGGTGGACTTTCCAGCGTCCACGTGTCCGATGAAAACTACATTGACATGTTCCTTCTTGTCTTTCGACGTCTGTTCCGCCTTCTGCACTTTCTTTTTTATCACCTTGGGCGCCTCTTCGGACGACGGTTCGTCATCGTCACCTTCCGGGGTCAAAATGGGATCGTCCTCGGCCACGTCTTCCCAGGTACCCCCGTCGCCAGGTGATGCGTCCCCATCGGCTGGAGGAATCGGAGGAGGCTCTTTGATTTCCGTTCGTTCGGCGCCGCCTTCCACATTGGTTCCTGAAAATCATCGCCCTTGGGTCGTTACGATTCATGCGAGTGCATTATCGGTATGGCTACTTTGATTCGAGCCTGTGCCAGTAATGCAAAACAGGTTAAACAAAATAATACTGTTTACGGTTAGTATTTGTGTACCTTAGTTCAGTTTTAACTGGATTATCTCGACAGTAACCAGTTCAGGGACATAGTTGGACCGTTTGGTCACGTTAAAAAAAACAGATCTTGCAACAGTTTACCAAAACCAGCTGCTGCCGTGATAATCCAACTGGTGCACACCAGATTTTGGTCACGAATCTATAAATAAGTGCACGTCTTCATGTATAACGAACACAATCGTTGCAAAACTCGTTTGGAAACATCCTTGAATCGGTATGGTGACATTTACGCACAGGACAATGATCCAAGCTGATGATAACCTAACTTATGCCGAATTTTTCACCTTACCGTTTAATATCGGACTATCTTCTGAGGAGTTTTCCTCGTCCTCCTCCTTCGTAGACGAGTTCTGTTCGATGCCAGTGGGCTTGGCGAATGAAGGCACAAATTCGACTGCGTTTACGTTCAACGTGGAAAATTTAGCTGTCACATCTGCAGTCTTTGTTGGCGAGTTAGTTTCCGAAGCGGAATCCGCCTGAGATTCCCAGCTGTCGGGGGCCGTGTTGTTCGACATTGTTTCTTCTTTTTTCCTTAGCGTTTACCTGACGAATATTGTCCGAAAATTACTAGAAAAACCTCGCACGCACTCAGCTGCTCGCTTTCCTCGTGTGTTCGTTCCAAACCGGAAACTAATGGCCGCGAGCTGTCCAATTTGACATTTCGCATTTGACAACTCGACACTTGCTAGGAGAAACAGAAAGAAAAACGATCAATATTTATTTATACCCCGGCAATTCTACGTATTTCGAAGTTTCTCGTATCGAAAATCAGGTATTAATTCGATCGTAACGGAACAATGTTCATGGCGCGAAATTTAAAAAGGGCCAACCAAGAAATAGTTTATTTATGAATAAAAAATCGATAACAATCATTTATGGCTGTTGTTTTTGTCTTTCTGCCGACTGCTGATGCTCCATTGAAGCCTCTCGGTCCCTTTCCCATCTGCGCTGCCTCTTTACCGCTTTCGTTTCCAATTCCTCATAGTGTTCGGCGAACATCAGTCGTAGAGATGGGTACAGCAATGGGACTAGTGGTAACTCGTCTAGCTTGACCTAGAAATGGCATTAACGTTCATGAATGACCTTTAAGGCTAGCGATTAATTAAATAAAAATTCAAATACCTGCATATTGTCAAAAGCAATGCCAACATTATCGGCAAAATTATCGTTGAATCGAGGCAACTTCGCATACCGCTGACTGAAATGAGTTAAAAGGATGTTCTTCGCGTGCATTAGCTGACCTATTTCTATCGCTTGAGACGTTGTAGAATGCATCTTTACCACTGCCTCGTGCGCCAGTTCATCTTCCATTGTCGCCTCGTGAATTAAAATATCAGATTTTGTACCTGCCAAAAACAGTTATATTATATTTATCAGTTTTGTATTATATGAGAATATACCGADAGCTACGAGGTTCTCGCTGGGCATGGTATCACCGGAATACGTTATTTTGTAACCATCTTTATGAACGAGCGAAACTCCAAAAGCGTTGGGACAGTGTCTGACGTAAGTGGTTTTGATATCTTTCAGGTCTAAAACATCACAGATACGTAGCTTTGCTCCTATATCCAACTTTTCTTCATTCATCAACTGAAAAAGAATTTTACGTATTCTTTCTTTTCAACAAGTATAAGGTCATGAAGAAAATTGCATCGAAAAAAAACCACAAGAAATTTTTTTATTATTTTAAGGTTGAGTGTATTTTTTAAATAGGATATATTTTCAGATGAAAAGCGATCAGTCTACTAACACAGCATTAAACTACTATTTTTACCTTCAATGTTCATTTAAATTTATACTCATTCAATAAACTTACCAGATCTCCATTTGCCACCAAATCAAACTCCTCTACGATGCTTTCAAAGCATCTATCGTAAAAACTCAACCATGCCAAAATCTGCTTTGGGGCAAACAGCAAAATGGGATTTCCCGGAATTCCCAAAGATTTCAGCGCCCTTCTCCTGCCTTGTAAGAAGCCTATCAGCCCGATGTGATGATCGGCATGTAAATGTGAAACATAGACGGCGTTCACGTTAGCCAAAACCTCAGTTGACTTTTCCTGCCCGTAGAACCTGACCAGTTGACCGTAAGTGCCCTCGCCGCAATCTAACAGCACAAAGGAATCTGCACTGTGAAAATAAATCGTAAAAATCAAAATTGGACACGGATATTTTCGTTTACTTCGTCTGGAGTAATATGCCGCTTGTGTTTCTAGTTTTGTTTGGTATACACGATCCCGTACCTAGAAACACAATCTTTGGGAACGGACGCACTGTCAAATTTTTTCGCTCGAGGCTCAAGTTTTCTTTCAAAGTTTGAAGGGTTTCGTTAAAGCCAGGGACGCTCACTGTTTCTTGAATGTACTGGGAAGGTGCTAGCTTCAGTTCAGCAGACCTAAAAATATGTGTTTGAATAATATAATATACAGGGTGATTTTTTGAAAACTTCACACCTTAAATAACTTTAAATAGAGGAAAAATTTAAAATTTTGCAAAAACAGGTAAACTTTTGTTTGCAGGGGGACAACTTTTGAGATAAGTTTTTAATGGCTAGCGCTTACCCTCTTAGCTTTAAATGAAACTACCCATCTTACGATACATCATTTAAAAGCTTATTACACAAGGAGTCTTGCCATGTAATTAGTTTTACTATTTTTACCCATTGACGGGGTAGTGGGTCAAAAAGTGCATTGTAGCAAGTGGCTTATAAAATGGAATATTTTGTACTTTTTTTAACAAAATTTATTGTCTTGCAGTTACAATAAAAATTGTCCTTACTTAAGCCTAAAAAAACTTGTTAAAAAATAATTGTTACACCTAAGCAAAATGCCAAAAATACTTAAAATTTTCTTTCGACATTACTTGATATTGCAAATAATTTTTCTTTTTCGTGGACATGGACTTTCTAAAAAAATGCATGATAAATACATTAATGTTAATAATAATGTGAAAAGAAAATTTTCAGTATTCTGGGAGTTTTTTTTAAGTGTCATATTTTTTACAAGTTGTATGTTTAAATTGTGGGTTCTCGTAAGGACAAATTTTATTTCCGCTCTAAAATAAAATACATTTTGTTGAAAAGAGTCCAAAATATTCAATTTAATAAGCAACCTGTTTCGTAGGCACTATTAATCTATTACCCCGTCAATAAGTTAAACGTGGTAAAACTAATTACATGGCCAGACTCTTTGTGAAATAAGCTTTCATATGATGTATCACAAGATGGATAGTTCCATTTAAAATTTTTAAAGGGGTGTCTACCCTGCTCAGAGAGTAAGCGCTATCCATTAAAAACTTATCTCAAAAGTTGTCCCCCTGCAAACAAAAGTTTACCTGTTTTTGCAAATTTTTAAATTTTTGCTATATTTAAAGTTATTTAAGGTTCAAAAAATCACCCTGTATATAATAGCAGAGTGTTTTATGAAGAACTTTTTAAAGTGAAACAATAACAAAAATATGGAATGGTCATCTGTCAAGAAGTGCATTTCAATACAGTATTACTAAATGTTAATTATTATTTATTTGTTATGACTGGTGCTGATGTATCCGACAATAAACAAGAATTAATAGTTCTGGGTTATTTATCTATTTTTCATAGAATAATACTAACAAAATTTTAAACCTGTAAATTTTTCTAGTAGGTCATAGGATAAATACGAGTCGCCATCTTACCTGTCAAGTCCTTTTTTGGGCCTCAAATGGAAACTGCAGAAGGTATTTGCATAAATAAGCCCGTCATCATCCGATGCTTCTTTTGAAGTTCCCTCATTTTCATTTTTTTCACCATCACATCTAATTTTCTTAGAAGCCGGCACATCCTCAWCCTGCAATTGGAATTACTGWAGAATGTCCCGGGTAAAAAATAAAAAAAAACACTACATTTTCTGCGTTCTCCGTTCCCTTGTCTCCTAAAAGTGGAAACATTTCTTTGTCCAGCAGATTCAACTTGTATTGAATCCTGTGAACGGATACACTGCCCATGCAAGTGTTGCATTCATTAAGCACCAAATGCCGGGTGCTGGGTGAAAAACTGTCCATCCATTGTTTGTATCTGAAAGAAGATTCATGTCGTAAAGATCCACTATCGCTATTATATCACCTGTCAACCTGTGATGTTTGAAAACATCTTTTGGAGTGAAATGAACAACGAGCGCTGCCACATCTTCGTCACAACTCGCTGAAGCCTGATGTCTTCTGAGCATTTCGTTCTCGAGTAATGAATTTAAATATTCTTCGCTAGGACAATCGATTACTAAAAAATTGTAATTTTGAGTTCGATTCGAGACCACTTTCAAAGAAATTACCTATGAAGACGGGTCCGGGATCATTAGGTTCACAAACATCGCTGGATCTTACCGTTACCCCCGATTCCAAGGTGATATCCTCTCCGGCTTTTAATTTTCCCAATAGCGGTCCAGGGGGCACCCCATGTTGAACACATTTGTCTAAGAGGAGAGCCCCCGGTCTCGGTTGCAACTTGCATATGTAAGCCATGGAGATACCCTTTTCTTTAGTTTCTCGCAGGAGTTCTTCGGAATTATGTGAAATTATCGATGGAGCGGCAGAACCATCACTGACTAGAAAAAAATGGATAATGAAATCAAATGCAAAGTACATAATTCAAACTAAAGCAATTGTGGTTGTGTATGTCCAAGAAAAACATAATATAGTGCAATACCTATTAAAACCACTAATGTTAAATTCAGGTAGTTTACCTACCTCTGCAGGATTTTGTACAGTTCTTTTAAGTAATAATAATATTAATAATAATAATAAATCAGGGGGAAAATCTGGGAAATAGGACCTGAATGGGATCGGGAACGGTGTCTGTTTCTCTTGCCCTTACGTTCATGTGCATAGTAATCAGTGTTATCCTCAACAATTTCCAAAGCTTGCCGTCTCTGCCTGCTATGCGATCGTCTCCTATGTTTCTTTTCGCTTCTTGTCGAGGTTGAAGCATCGTACTTCAATAAAATCATTCAATGAAGAGCATCAGCTGCCGAAAAGAACAATTAGTTACCTGAACTCCATTCGTTCCAACCTGCACTTCTTTGGAAAGTTCCTCATCTAAAGCTTCGGTCTGCCCGTTGAACGAAACTTCTGATCGCATCAAAGGTACATACTGCACTCTCATCACGTTATCTTCGAACACGGCACCCTCATTGCACTCTACAGTTTTTATATGTAGGTCCTTTATGATGACGAACCTTTTCGTTGCAGTAAAAATCTCTTCCTAACGAGAAATGCAATTTATTCAGTATTTCCTTTCATATTATATTAATTTGGTACTTACCAACCGTTGAGGTCCGTGTAGTGTAATTTGTGGAACCCCTACATCTTGAATAGTAAGCGCAGTACCAGGTAAACCACCTATGTTCCTCCAAACCGGCTGCGTGATGAAAATATGTTCTAACCTTGCGAGTTTCATCTTGTGTTCGTGCGCCAATCTTTGAGTACCCTCCCCGCAATTGAACAAGTACCTAACAATGATAACCTTGACTTCCCATTGAAGTAAAATTTATTGTACCTACCTAGATTGGTCCGAAAACATGTAGAGACTCTTAGGGGCCCCCGGAGCCCCAGTACCCAGCACCTGAAGAGTGACTCTACCCGGCACATATTTGGAATACTTCTCTTTGATCTTGATCCTTTGTTTTTGCGCTTCGGCGATGTGTTTCGGCACTTTTGGCATACTTTTCAAGAGCTCGAAGAGGTTAGAATTTGTATGGTTAGAGTAGAATTTCAAATGCATACAAGACAGTGGCCGAGATTTCCTAATTATGATCATGAGTATTTTAAAACGGAATTTAGTTAAATTAATGTATGAATTTTAAGGTGATTTGTTTTTAATGTTCTTTTAAACATGACGAAATTTTGATTGAAGTGATATCAGCTGTGAATGACATGTGACAATTGACAACATAGTCCCCAAACGTCAAATCATAACAACGCTGCCAAATTTAGTACTTTATCAACAAATCCACAGTTTTGGCTATTCGTTTAATTACTTATTAAAAACATATCTGCTGTCATTTTTAAAAACCTTAAAAATAGACTTTAAAGTGAGTAGTCGTAAGTAGTGCTAAATTGCCGTATTTTCAGCTGCAATGTATTTAAATAAAGAAAATATAACTCAATTTACCACACCGAAGTAGAGGACTTGGAATCAAGGCAGTATTTATTGTTTTGTTTTTAATAACCCACAAGTTAGTTATTAACAACTAAATTACACTGCAATAAATCTGTTTCTTTCACAAAAGTCGTGTATAATTCCATTTGGGGGTCTCATTTGCTTGCGATTTACTTTCCTTAGATGTCTTCATCCTCGTTTTCCTTTGAGATAAGTTCAACTGTATACCCGTGCCGCTTTTGATCCGTTTAATCCCACAGTCAGGACCGGATTCTGCCCAAAATTATCATCCAAATACACCCGTAAATATTTAAATTAGCCTCTCTTTGAGTAGATCCGCGGCGTAGTGCCGTGTTTGGGCAGCGGTATCCCAAAAAAGACTCATTAGGCCCTTGCAAACAGTAGGCGAATATATTTATGGGCCGTTTTGAGTGCTATGCCGTTGTTCTCACCTTCTTGGTTGATGAACTAGAACATATTTCGGCGCATCAAAAGAACCTTGTTATGTAACGCCCGGCCGCATTAATCGTTTCTTCCACGGGTTATAATAAGTAACCCGGCAGTGACGGTTCGTTAAAATCTCCTATGTTATCTTTATGCCACATTTGGAACCTCTTGTATTACCATATATCTATCTCTTCATAGTATTTCACTTTTACTTTTAAATCATGGTCATTTGTTAGTGCGTGTACATTTATTATCTATAGATAGAATATTACCTTCTTAAAATCTTATTAACAAGAAAGAATAAATGCAATTTAGTGTACCTCGCAGTAATAGATAATATATTTTACTATAAACAATAACAATCACTTAATCGATGGGAGGTCATGGTATATACATGATAACCGTTCTTGTTTAATAGCTATAGTCATCGCTGCCGATGAGCGCATCCAATGAAAAAAAGAACACCTTTCCAATGATTTACAAAACAAATACACCCAACAATTTACATACTTGCTGCTAACTATAATAAGCAATCTGCCGCCTCTCGTACACCGAGGCAAATAAATAACGAGATAACTTGAAAACTCGTTAACTCGCATGTTATTATGCTTTGTTGACACACAAATTATACGTTGCTCGTCGGACACTCCCCCAATGCCCCGAGATACCTGTGTAGTCGTTCGAGCTCCTCCAAAAAGCAACATGGGGACCACACATCGATTTCGTGGCCTGGCCGTTTACGTTTGTTTGCGTTTTATTACGGTGTTCGTGGAACACGCACCACTGATTTGGAAAAATTTTAGAAGATGCCGTCTTTTAATACAGTATTATAATATATTACGACTTTTCGATAACAACTTTCTATATTATTCTTAGTCGTAGGACTCTCTTTTACCCGGAACGTAAATAATGATGAAAGTTTACTAAAGAAATCAAAGCACAAAGTCTTTTTAAAACAAGACGATCGAGAAATTTTAACGGTATTGGAAATTTCTAAAAGATATGTCTTCTAATAATTTTTAAAAATGATCCTTGTAACTAAAAAAGCAAGTGTTTGGCAAGTTTATTTGTTCGAGAAAAACAAATAATTACTGTTAGGTAACTCAGATTTTTGTGTTAACGTAATTGTATATAGTTAATAGAGAAAGGTGACGATGATGTAGGTAATATATAAAAATCAATACCGAACAATACAATCGAAAAGCAAAATTTCTTGATAAAGAATCAGTTATTTATGAAAAACCTATAGTTCATGTTATGGAGAATTTCAACAAAGGTTATGAATGTAGAAGGTAATTCTAATGTCTAGTAAGCCATTTAATTCCCTTAAGTATCTTAATGTGCTTAATTATTACATATGGAACTGTCATTTTTATGAACTCATGAAAAGTTTGAAGATGTAGCGATTAATAGTTTTCAGTTGAAGCCAAAATATGTCGATACCTATAGGTCTGTAGATGACACTTTCGTTATTTGGCTCCACAGTAACTATACAATAGGTGTTTTAGGCGTAAATAATTTTAACAGTAAAAATCCTGATATAAAAATTAGGATGGAGTTAGAGCGCAACGCCATTATACCAAACAATTTCGGGGGTGCTTTGAATAAAGATTATAGATGCGATTGAAACATCAGATCAATACCTAATTTTTGTCAGTGTCTCATATTGACAGCGTTGTTTTTTTCCCGAAAACATATCTGATGTTATATATCTATCGTATATATCTAGTTGAATCTTTTATCTTTCAGATAAGTTATTATACAACAATATAAAAATAAGTAGTTTTTTAAGTGGTGATGCTTTAAAAAATATAAATGTTTCTCTTTCTATCGTTATCTCGAAAATATCTTTTCTCTTTCGGACCGTGGCGTTCAGACTTGACTGTTCAGTTATCTTCTGAATTAATGGAAACCTGGCAACCTCACCGCAGTCATACTTAACCAGCCTAATTTGAATACTCGCCCCATCTCGGTCGTTCTCGCTTCTCGCGCTCGCGTTCGAACAACATTCCATTGTTGCTCTCTCCTCAAAACGAGCAACGACCCGGCTGCGACCGCAGAAGTGATCGCGACTACGTGCTCTGTGTAGCGACGAAGGTGTCCCCCAGGGCGCGCGTGTCCAGCATGCTGCGAATCGCGCTAGTTCTCGCCCATTTGGCCGTCGTCTTCGGCGAGCCGGTGCTCCGTACTTGCGAGCCCATCCACGTGGACCTCTGCAAGGGCTTGGGCTACAACTACACGGGCATGCCGAACCTCGGTGGCAACGAACTCCAACAGGAGGCGGACTACACGTTGAAGACGTTTTCGCCCCTCATACAGTACGGCTGCAGCTCCCAGCTGAAGCTGTTCCTCTGTTCCGTATACGTTCCGATGTGCACCGAGAAAGTAGCCAATCCGATAGGTCCCTGTAGGGGACTCTGCGAGAGCGTGAGGTCCAGGTGTTATCCCGTGCTCCAGGGGTTCGGGTTCCCCTGGCCGGACGCCTTGAATTGCTCCAGGTTCCCGGAGGAGAACAACCACGAACACATGTGCATGGAGGGACCCAGGGATAAGGGTATAGACATTAATGCTCCGGTGGTGCCTGCTGTCAGTAGTTCGGATTGTCCGAATGGGCACGTGAGAAAGCACGGCGGGAGTGGAGCATGCATCCCCATCTGTGACTACGACCTTTTGTTCGACGCCTCCGAGAAGAAATTTGCCGAGGTAAGGGCGAGAATCCTTATGGGGTTGGTTGCATTATCACTAATTGTCATCAAGACCTAGCCGTATTCTTCGTTCAACGTCAGTACATCTCCTTCTTCGGCAACTTTAAGCTTTAACACTGCAACGATCCAACAAAACTATTTAACGCAATTGCACCAGAATAGGTAGTAGGTACATAAAACAAACAGAATACGGGTTAAAACTTTATATTTTTATTTAGTGCATATTGTAAGAATCCACGCTTGTACAGCGAGGGGAAACACGAATAGACTCTTTTTATGTTGAATGAACAAAAACAAATTGGTGATTTTAATCTTGATTAATAATTGCAATCGGCTCCAGTTGTGAAATTTACGTGAGTAACATTTTGAACACCTGAATTGGGAATCCTAACCATCAGCTTTTATTAACACATTTTAGTACCTTTACTTTACTTTGTTTATAAAAACTGTATCGTGAAACATATCTACAGAAGTGCAGACTGCCATAAACCTATATAACTCTCGTTTTAACCTTGATTCCGGAAAGTCTGCGTATTTTACAGCCTGGGCCATTGGCAAATGTTGTAAAAGCCGTTATCGACTGTATAGGAGTCAAGCTTTATTGGGGTGCTATAAATTATGATAAGTCAAAAGTACAGGCACGTATTTGTACTGAGACCATATTGCCGCCGTGACTACCTGAGATAATGTCGCTCGTATAAGAAAAATAAATTCCACGTTTCCAGAAAATAAACAAGAGTAGGTATTGCGTCTGGCGGACGTCTCCGAAGGTTTTATTTGGGATATTCTGATGACTCTTAAATAATCCTGTGGCGCAATTCTTCAATTGTGGCCGGTCTAGATTTTATATAAACTACCGATTTCAGAAGACCCCATCAGCGAAATAAATTTTTTAGTGATAGATCTGGCGATATAGGTGAATACTTATAATCCACTCAGTCTTACTGGGAAATGTAGTAGAAGTAGAGCCTCATCTAACCGCTGCTTACCACGCATTATCATCAATTTGATTGATTTTCCAACAGCAACTAAGTGCTCTTTATTTGGTTGATTCTCGAAATACAATATGATGTGAAGTGGGGGCTGTGTGTTTTCTACCGAAAACGGTTTTGGGTTTATTCGATTATATTTTCCTCTTCAAAAGTTATAACTACCGGCGGTTTCCTTATTTAAAACTGATGCCATTCGATATATAACATATTAAAAATGAATTCTTTTTTCAGGTTTGGGTATCTGTGTGGGCGACAATCTGTTTCGTCTTGAGCTTGGGGTCGGCGATGACCTTGAGCATTGGCGGAGGTCGGGTCCGGGCCCGCCCCCTGGTCAGTTTGGCCCTTTGCTACTGTTTGGTTAGCGCCGGATGGGGCCACAGGATCATAGCTGGAAGAACTTCCACGTCATGTCAAGCGGCCGGCTCTGTAGAAGTTCCCGAGGATGGCCTAGCTAACGTTTATTGTGCATTCGTTTTCTTGCTGATCTATTATTTTGGGATGGCCGGAACTGCCTGGTAAGTCCCCCCCTCGTTTGGGAACATCAACTCTTAATTAATGATAACTATATGTATATGAGGGAAAACGATTATTATTTAATTATTTACCTTTACTTTGAACTTGACGAGACTTCGGTAAAAACCTGCACAATAAAAAAAACTTCGCACTAAAAAAAGAGCCCATTGTACGCCTAAAGGACAGGGGACTGGGACTTTTAAAAACAACATCCGAACTCGGATCTTTCTCGGCACAAGCCCGAAACGTTTCCACATTCTTCTCTTTTCTCTTCCGTCGAGGCCGGGAAGCCAAAGAGGGACGCGGGACCGAGGGATTCCTCTTACCTGGCCGGTCCGTTCTCTTGACAGGTTGTTCCAGTGTAATTTATAACCAGACGCTCGTTACGAAAAAAGAAATATTAATAATTTCCGATAATTTATATTTTACCCGGCTACAACGGCCACGTATTTACACAGGGACCTTAATTGGCCGTTCAAATAAATTAAACGCATAATGAGGACGATATTATACGGGGTCCGGGTGAAGAATGAAGTTATTCGACTACAGCGGGGAGCCTCGTCGTATTTTCGCTGACGGGAGCATTAAGGTTCTGATAAATCATATTGCGAAGATGAGAAAAATAAACACGGAATTCGCGGGGTACATTCTCGGAAGTCTTATGCTAATTGCTGAGATCTGTCTTCTGTGTGGAACTCCTGGGGCGTTACAAATGACACAACTCGTGGCTTACGGTGTACATTATTAATTTCGCAACTGCTATGCTGGTAAATGCAAGCCAGAACTGCAACTGAGTGTCTCAGATAGCTGTGGTGTTACTCAAATTCAATTGAAATACAGACTTATGTATATCCAACTTGCTAAGTAAATATTCGTATATTTTATGTATAGTGCAGTTATTGTACGGACCCAATCCAACACGTATACTGAGTGTATAGTAAAGGGTTATATGTGTAAATTTGTTGACCACGAAGCCCTGCTGAAACGGAACGAAAACTCGTTTTTCCTGGCCGAGGGAAACAATGGAGATGACAATAATTAATTACAGATTACACCGATGAAAAGCATTAACAGTCAACATCCAATGTAACTTCATCAGTAAAATTTGACTAGCTCGAAGTTTCACCGTTCACTGTCTCCAAAAGCGTGATGCATTCGCAACAAACCGTTCAACACGATCGAATTTATTGCTTATTAATTAAACGCCCAAGTTGTGGCCGTCGAACACCAGTTTCATTATTTTATAAACAAAATAGCGTCTGTTAGAGCCGATGGTTAATTCAATTTTATGAGCGCACTGACTTTTAAACAGTTAACCTCGGGAATGCCATAAAACATCGACATTATTCTTCGCTTGATGTTCCCACTGAAAGAGTGGACCAGCAAGATTTGTTTTGAGATAAATTCTGTTCAGTTGAAAGCCAACACTTTTGTTATTATGCCAGACATTGTGAGTGCTGGTTTTCCTACAGAACTGGACCAACCAGCCTCGTTTACATCCCTAAACGACAGAAATTATTATAAAACCGCCGGAGAACTGGTTAACAACGACCTCAAGCAGGTCTCGAATTCCACTCACACCAGCGGAGAGAGACTCAATGTAAATTAATACACACCACGTAAAAAGTTTTCAGGAATGTTTCGATCGGTATCTTCTTGATGAATGACTCGACATTCAGACGTGATTGCCCAGTTACCACTGTATCAAAAATGTTGGGCGCCTGCTTCGAAACACTATATACAACGTTGCTAGGTCTTAAGGATATCTATCTGTAAGATACACAGAATAGTCGAACAGCTACTAACAGTAAGATTGTTCAATGACGAATAACTGACAAACTTCGCCATAAACGCCATAGTAAATTTGCAATTAACTTTTATTTTGAATCTTATGCGTCAGCATGCACAAAGTGGTGCCTCAGTATTCTCTTTTAGATCTGCGCTCAAACCATAATTAATATGAGCCCGTCCCGCCGTGTTACAGATGATGAAATCGACAGTGCGACATCTGTTTGGCCCCCTAATTTATGGTTTCCTGAAAATAACACGAATCTGTGTAAAGTGAATAATTGGTGTTTGTAGTCGAATACTGCAATCTACTGACGACCTTGGGTTCGATATCATTTCGTCTGATCGTTAAATATTTATAACATTTCGCTCGCACTATTTATAAAATTATGGAGCGTTACAAGGTGAGTTTTTTTTGTGAAGCGAATGCCACGGGTTATTAATATGTATTAAACCAGGATTTGTTCGGTGGTTGCGAGATTCTCAGTTAGATTAGCAAGTTGTTATATCAAACAGAAACAGGTGTTAGTCGAATAAGAACAGTGTATTTTTGTATACATAATGAATCCTCGTTACTAAGTACCATTGCCTTAGAAGAATTTGAAAAAAGGAGAATTGATTTTTACCAATCCTTCATGAATTTGATCAAATTCGTTTATCGTTTTTTTTTATCTCGCACACCTTCCAACAGTTCGTACAAACATTCATCAGCACCAATTTACATAAACCAACGAGGGAACGGTATTACACAAGCTTATAATTCGTTCTGCATATACTAAGTGCCACTACTCCGTTGGGTATATTGGAAATTAGAGTATCCCTGACGACTGACGAGGGACGACCAGTTTCCTCCAGCGTGCAGGATACAGTTAAGCAAGTCAGCTAACTAGATGCTAATTGACATGCTCTACGCTGTAGGTCTGAAGCTAGAAAGTCGTTTTGTAACACGGCATGCACAAATATTTTTCAAACGCCGTATGTTTGTTTATAAGAACTTGTGTGTACTTTGCTGTCTGGTGCGGAAATAAATAACGACCGGGAAAAATCTAATTCTGAAAACGAACAATAACGGATGAAAACTGTTAGGTAATCGCTACCTCTTCAAAGTTTTCCATTAACAAATTGACCACTGTTCTATAAAAAATAGGTGGATTATAAATAGTGGTTAGATAAATTATCAGTATCTTTCGTTGCTAAAACGACATATACTAAAACGAACTTCATCTGACAGTAATAAACAATTTAGTCAAGTTATAATGACCAAAAGTTTAAACATCTATCGTTCGTTTTTGTGTAGTTATAATATCTACATATTACACACACTTTGTCGAAGTTGTGGTTTACTGATACTATGAAATGTGTGTAGTTTTGCAGATAGCTTGAGTATAGGTCACCACCAAACTAATAACAATTTTCTTAGGTATATACCTAATAACATTTCTGACGTCTTCTAAGATCTTATCACCAAACACTTATATTCCGAACCTGTCGAACAAAATTCTCATTATGAATATGTAACATCCAGTGGCGTGCTGTAACAAGTGGAAGAGGATAATAAAATAAAAGTTCGTTTCTCATTTTTCGAACTGTTAAGATTTTCAACGAGTTTAAACGAAAATGGTTGTGTGTTAGTTAGATATTGTAGGCACTTAATGTCTTGTGATTGAGTATTTTGGAAACGGGAACCGGGTTGAAGCAAACAAATTTATTAGGTAGACGTTTCGTTAAGTTAATCAATTATCATATGATGTCAGATTAAAATATGCAAATCCAGCAATATCTTACTTCAATTTTTAGCATTTGGACGACGCCGCTGGGGTTTCTGCCTCATCGTTTCGGGCCATTTAAGAACGTGACTTTCAGGTTTCGTCTGATCAACAAGGATAGACAGGCAGATGTTGGGACTTCTTGATCGTTCCTCGCTTGTTAAGAGCTGATTGTAAATACGAACTGTCAAAAGCTCGGCCCTAATCCAAACACGAGGTACAATAAAGGAAATCGCCGGTACCATTATAAATGTTTTTAATTATAGCCGTGTAGCACTGCCAGCAGTGTGAAAACGCCGTATTTACTAGGGGGAATTACCCGATTTTGGATAGAGTTCGCACAAAAACAATTTTATATTTCATATGTTTCCGTCATGTTACTTGTAAATGCATATAGGTACCTAGCGTGTTCACTTTTGCTCCTTTTCAAGAAACGCACCTTGTTAGGTAAGCCTCGACGTGTTTTTTTTTCGATACGCTGCATTTCGAAATGTTTACCGTATGTTAATGACCATGAAATAGGTAATTTATTTGAGACCCTCCACCAACAGCAAATAAACTGGACGTGCGCAGTTTGCTTTTGAATTTACGTGAGGAGGTATACCCAACAATTAATTATTCTTAGCGGGCGCAAACAAGGCACAACTACCCGCTAATTACATAAACACACACCTATACGGCTGACCACCGGGTAGTTGAACTGGTTGCGAGATTTTATTTACTTCTTGCTAAATAATCGAAAATCCTCATCGCATATCCCCCTCCCCACGGGGTCGAACAAAAACCGATGGACAGATGCGAGACGCAAGAAACCCAATCAAAACAAATTCTCTATGGTTTAAAAACAATTTAAAATCGGCTGCCTGTTGAGTTGAATCTGTCTCGTCAGTCGAACATAACGAGCACTCGATGGGACTGTTTTTGTTGATAACACGTTAACTTCTCTTCTAAACAGCATCCGTTTGTAACAAGACGAAAACTAACCGCCATGGTTCATTTTCGGGCCGTGCTCGCAAAGCTAACCATGCATGAAATAAGTATAAATACAATTTTATTATCATTTTCTGTTATGCCACAAAGTGCTTTGTCTTAACCTAACGTTTTGTCTAAAGAGTCCTGGGTATTTGCAAAATCAAAACCTGGAACAGAGTATCAATCCCTATTGAATAAATGCAGAACCACATTCATTGCATCTGTTTTCCGTTATTTGAATACATTGTGACATTTAATAAATACAGTGACTGTCAGCATAGATAATACAATAATACAGACGGTTCTCGAACTCCTGCTGCACTTTTCGGAAAGTTTCAGGTGGAATCCTCCTGCACTCGTTAATAATTCTTTCTCGCAGATCGTCCAGGCTAGTAGGTTGTGTTTTGTAAACCACAGATTTTAAATGACCCCATAGAAAGAAATCTAAAGCAGTCTATCATATTGGTAAAACAATTCGTATTCATCCAACATTGGATTTCCTTCAGGGTCACGTTGGTTTTCTAATTGCTCTGTGATTAAAGGATCAATAACGTTATCAAGTAATTCTAAATACATTCCCCCATTTAGCGTCCCATCAATGAAAATTGGACCTACAATTGCGTTGCCAAGTATTCCAGCCCAGACGTTCAGCTTCTGAGGAACTTGTGTTTGACCTTCTCGAAAAATATAAGGATCTTCGTCATTCCAGTACCTGACGTTATGTTTATTTACAGAGCCGTTCAAAAAAAATGTGCATTCATCACTGAAGCAGATATTTTTTATTAGATTTGGATTTACTATAATCTTTTCTGTCATAATTTCGCAAAATTGCAGTCTTCTATCGAAGTCATCTTCGCCGAGTTCCTGGAGAGTTTTCATCTTATAGGGATGGAATTTGTGCAGTTTTGTAACTTTCCTTACGGATGAATAAGAAAGTCCAGTGGCTGTAGAAATGTTACGCAAAGAGCTAGTTGGATCCATTGCAAAATGACCAAGTACTTCAACTTGGGCCATTTCATCAACGACTCTATTCCCTGCCCTTTTTTTGTTTACTACAGATCCAGTGTCTTGAAATTTCTGCACGAGATCGAGAATGTACCTAGCGTCAACATTTTTATCGGGGTGCCGTTCGTTAAACACCCTTGCTGACGCACGAGCACAGCCATGCTCAGCACCGTAAATAAAAATTATTTCTACCCTTTCGGTAGTTGAATAAACCATTATCACTTGGACTCTCACTTTAAAATTTCACGCGATTTATAAAAAGGAATGTGAACAAAAAGATGGTCGTGCCAAAGAAGTAGCCAAAAAGTTGAAACAAAAAATTGGAAACACAAAGTAGATAATTATTTAGCCAATTCAGAATAAACTGTCGAGTTGCAATATCAAGTAATGTCGAAAGAAAATTTTAAGTATTTTTGGCATTTTGCTTAGGTGTAACAATTATTTTTTAACAAGTTTTTTTAGGCTTAAGTAAGGACAATTTTTATTGTAACTGCAAGACAATAAATTTTGTTAAAAAAAGTCCAAAATTTTATAAGCCACTTGCTACAATGCACTTTTTGACTCAATGGCTAAAAATAGTAAAACTAATTACATGGCAAGACTCCTTGTGTAATAAGCTTTTAAATGATGTATCGTAAGATGGGTAGTTTCATTTAAAATTTTTGAAGGGTAAGAAGGTAAGCGCTATCCATTAAAAACTTATCTCAAAAGTTGTCCCCCTGCAAACAAAAGTTTACCTGTTTTTGCAAAATTTTAAATTTTTCCTCTATTTAAAGTTATTTAAGGTGTGAAGTTTTCAAAAAATAACCCTGTAGATGCTACCAAACGCCCGTTCTAAATCCAAAAACGCTTTTTGTTTTAACGAACTATATTTTATCGTTAATTCCCGTTGAGGTTCATTTCAAAATGGCGTGGAAAGAGAGAGACATCACACATGCGGTTTGATGGAGAATCAAAATGAAGCTGAATTAAAAAAAAATCTTATGAAGCACCTAAAAGTTTTGTTTGTCCAAGCTCTCTTCGTGGGACCCGAGAACATCTTCGACTTGGCACCATCGACATCCTCGAACAGAAAACGAACTCGCAGACCTTTTCCTCACGAAACTGCTGAGTCGGCCGTCCGACAAAAGAACAACGAAAGACATTTGAATAACGATGCTGCGGTCCGTGGGTTGCCTCGTGAAAAGAGATACCATCGGCAAGAAATCATTGGCTGGTAAAACGCAGCGGACTGGACATTCTTAACGCCTTGTTAAAGGAGCTGCACAAACAAACTATGAATATTTTGCACTCGAGAAAACTTGCCGTGAGACGTGGAGGATTTGCGATCGATTTTCATCGACTCCGAGGTTGTTTCTCAGAAACTGCGTGGGCAATTCTTCACCTTGCAGCAAGGTGTCGTGACTTGCCCTGCGGCACTCCTGATGCTCACGGCGTTGAACTGTAATAAGACGGAAGCGCGTTGTTAATTTGTTTGGCCAGTTTCACGGTTAGTAACTTATTACCTGCTGATTAACTGATGCTGAAGTAAAGCTATGCGGGTTAAAGATGCATCATTTTCTGCAATCTAAAGCTTTTTTTAGCCAAATAAATTATGTGATTTGTTTCTTCTTCGTAATTTCGTTACATTTTAGAAGCAAACTTATCGATCTGTTTATAATAAATGTACGCGCATTAACAAACGATAAAGACTCAGAAATAAATATTATATCATGTAAAAACTTTAAAGACAAGGAAATATAGGTTTCATGAGAAATAAGACAGACAATAACAGAAAGGAATTCATGGAAGAGAGAAGAAATGATTATTTGTTGGAAAGAAATAAAACTCAAAATTGAGGAGATAATAGAACCGCCCAACACCGCGCTATTTTCATTCATAACCCCGTGATCACAATCAGGACGTACTAGCCGTCCTAGTAATTGGATTTTAATTTACACCGGCAATCGGCGGCAAATACCAATTAACTTTAGACGGGGTGAGGTGATGGAAAGGTTGTTTGGCGTGCATACCGCTCGCCAAAAAAAAGAAATGGAGTTCTCCGATCATCCGTTTAGTTCTCGTTTACATATCCCCGCACAGTGCTCGTTCCCTGTATGCAGTATAATAAAAGAAGCAATTTCGTAGAGCCTGACGTAAGATCTGATAAATGAGTTTCGAACCGGTTGTCTACCTTGCTTGTTATCTGGATAAAACAGCAGATAGGTGGTAGTTAATTAGTTATTTTATGAACAAATGTTGAGAACTTAAGCATTGGACGCTAACATTTAAAGATGATTTCGAAATTTATTGGCAAAACAGAAACAACACGCAGATAATAACAATTAGATACAAGGATACACTTCAACAAGTCATTTTAACTGTTCGATGGTTTTCGCTTTTCTGCGAGAATGAATCATTGTAGGTAGTTCTTTGATCCATTCCATTTTGGTACTTCATTTGTCTATATATTTTAAATAATTTTCAGTATCTTTTCCATTTACTGACATTTCGATGATTAGTAGTAGCCAAAGCATGACAGGTATAGTATCAGGCTGGGTAGAATATTCTAATTTAACACATTTTGAAGGCAGGTTTTAGATACCCGCTTTGACAAAAGTATGTATTGTCCAAGTATGGTGATGTTCCAACTTATTTCGCAATTGCCGTTATTAGACAGAGCATTTACACCAAACTTTTCCACTGAGATAGGTAGGAAGAGGCTGTCCCCTATTATGCCCTGCAAGATTTAAACTCTCGACGTTTCTCTTTTGGGAGTATTTGAAAACATCAGTCCATAGTAAATAGATATAGCTTTGAGGAAGTGCAACGAACATTCTATTAATTCATAATGGATTTCGAACTGTTTCAAGTTCAAACGAGACTTTTTAATATTGATGGTGCGATTCATTCGTGCAGATGATATGGCTCTCGGAACTGGAGCCTTCGTGAGAATTGCCCCGTTTACAACAACACACAACTGATGGAAATTGTTTATGGTCGATGCGTCAGCAACGAAGTCGGTTGCATGTTTAACCATCGTAACACGTTCAACCTCCTGTCAACAAATATTTGAAGTGTGTTCAACATCGTGGGYCCCGCGTCTGCAAGACCAAGTACCTGAACAAATAAGCGTTCTTGCTATGACGTGTGTTTGTTTTTTTTTCTCTCTCCGAACATGCCCCGTTTTTTATTGTCCATCAGAGTGTGGCCMAGAKCGGCGTGGTGTTGTTAATTCGTMGAATCGCGCGAGAGATTKTTATTTGAATGGCCGGTCGAGCCAGAAATCGCGAAAATCGTTTCGTGAATCGATGAATTTAAATGAGGTATGGATTTATGGCAGCGCGCCTTCGGAGGGAGGCCGGACCAACAAGAAACAAAAGACGTACGGAATAAACGATCTTGTCGAGTTAATAACATGCCTCATTGTTTCGCGATGCAAACCCGGACTAGGGGGACCAGCCGAGATTCTTACCTGACTCACTCTAACCAGAGTGGAGCTTTGTTGCCAGAAAAGTTTGAAATTCCCGCCGCTGCGAACCGGAGTCGAATAGGATGCACATTGCACACTGATTGATGTGACGTCGGTGGTCGTATATGAGAGCGCACTGCGCACACCCTTTTATTAGCTCCCGAACGTAATTCAATTTGACAGATTTACTTTAATCAAGAATATTGTTTTTAAGTCGAAAACTAGATCTGTTAGTCTTTTTTGGGCGTTTTTCGGAATGAATATTACCACTGTCAAGTGGTAAAACAACAAAAGTTTTGGAAATGTTTTGCAACATTTTTATCTAACAGTTCAAAAGCTTTAATTTGCCGAAATCAGATTAAACAACCGGCAACGTGGCACGTGGTATTTCTTGATCGCCATTTACCAACATCATGGTCAGACTTGTTCTGCCGCCACGGCGCTTGTTCTTTTTCCTTCTCGCTTCCGAGGCTTGTTATGACGTGACTGTAGTTTGTTTTGTATAGTTCGAACGCCCCGATGGTGTGGTTATTTATTTTTTCTTTTTGTAAATATTTATTTTCACAGCCCGTCCAGTTGTATTCATCGTGATGCATGAATAGAAACCAGAAAACTTAGAGATGATATTATAAACTTTTGGTGTTGTAAATCATGGAAATGACCCGGCTTTTGGCAATAAATGAGAACCTATAAGGTGCTCATTAACAGATAATTTATCGTTTATATATAGATATCGCACTGTATGGCGGCGGTATAGATGCGGTATCACTGTTGGTAAAATTCGAATAGAACGTGTTTTAGTTAGGTAGGTAATCTGATAAAAAGGTGAATGATGCCTTGCGGTGGAACATCAAACATCTCATCCAAAAACTTTCTTTGGTAATAGGCTCTTCACATAATTTTAACCATCGCTCCATGCTTGAGTATATTTGAAAAGCCCTCAAGTAGAAGTGCTTTATCAAAATTTTATTAACGTACTTATATAGATTTACACGTTTATAGTTAAAGTGACCACCAAAATAATGCATTGCTTTATATGAACACTAAACTATGGAGTTTCTTTCCATTTACATGTGGACGACCCATGTGTATACTCTATTTTTGAAATGATACCAGGGAAAAATCTATAGTTCAGTCTTCGTTAGACGCTCCATTTCGCAATAAACATGCAGATCACAGATTTAAATCGCTTACTTGAGAATTGTCGTTCTAAATATTATGCTACATTGTCAGATTTATTAATGAAAACTCGAATCACGTTTTGGTTTTCATATTCCTACTCACAAATCAAACACTTGATTAGTATGTCTAATCGTTTAATCAATCAACTATACAAATGTTTTTCTCTCATAATTGCAAGTGTAAGGGGTAAATAAACGTTCGTTGATTAATAAATAATTAACTGCTGTTAATAAAATAAACATGGGACGTATTTGCATAAGAATACCAGTAAATAACATACCAAAACAAAGAATTCCAATACACTCCCTCCACCTCGTTCATGACATCCAGAAATTAATCAATCAGTGGCTTATTATGGACTAAATGGAGTATTCGTTCACTCAGTAACCACCGGAAACAAACAGAACAATCTTTTACTGTACTGAATTGCACAATCAAATTTAGATAACTCACCGGGGGGTAACGATGCCCCCAGGCTAGTCACAAAGTGTCTTCTCACCTGGGCCCCCCTCTTCTTATTTCCACCTTTGGCCTAATTTCCTACATTATTAAACAAAAACAATAGTTTTCAACAACTACCACCTATTCTACTAAGCAGCCGCATCGGCAAGCGAGCGCATGCATGTTTTTGTGAGTTTCATAATTTGTAAGGGGTAAATAAACGTTCGTTGATTAATAAATAATTAACTGCTGTTAATAAAATAAACATGGGACGTATTTGCATAAGAATACCAGTAAATAACATACCAAAACAAAGATTTCCAATACACTCCCTCCACCTCGTTCATGACATCCAGAAATTAATCAATCAGTGGCTTATTATGGACTAAATGGAGTATTCGTTCACTCAGTAACCACCGGAAACAAACAGAACAATCTTTTACTGTACTGAATTGCACAATCAAATTTAGATAACTCACCGGGGGGTAACGATGCCCCCAGGCTAGTCACAAAGTGTCTTCTCACCTGGGCCCCCCTCTTCTTATTTCCACCTTTGGCCTAATTTCCTACATTATTAAACAAAAACAATAGTTTTCAACAACTACCACCTATTCTACTAAGCAGCCGCATCGGCAAGCGAGCGCATGCATGTTTTTGTGAGTTTCTGACCATCACAGGGTCACCTCCAGGACACAACCCGGAAGTCAACGTTCTTGAGGGTAAATCACTCAGACGTTTCAGTCGGAACAGCAATCGACAGATTTCTAGCGTAATCGCCAGACAATCCCTCGTTGCTGACGGAACATCAATCGCCAGTTATTAACCTATCATATGAGCTCATATGTAACATAATCTAGGTACTCACAGGTTACTCTCAAAAATCCAATTAGCATATAAGAAAAGGTAATTTGCCCCTGGTTCACTTCACGTCCACAATCATTCAATACTCATACATTAAATTAATGCCATCAAACTCAGGTCCAGCCACAAAACGAAGGAAACAATCATCGCTAAGAATTAATCAACCCACACATTCCAGCACTCCACTAATACTAATGTCGCGCTGCTCCGAAAAGGGTCTCGCCCAGAGGTTTCTTTCTTATAAACAAACCATAACTCGTCTGAACTCTCGGTTCATTCTCGACTAAATAAAACATAGTCAAAATAATCTTGTAATCGAACTTTAAATCAATATGAACAGAATTAAACATTGCCTTTCAATTCAAAATAATCTTGTAATCGAACTTTAAATCAATATGAACAGAATTAAACATTGCCTTTCAATCGGCCACACCTGACATTTCCTCGTCCCGAGGAAAATCTTCGGTTTCTGAGTCCGACGGTATCTATACTAGATGGAATATCTACTCCATCTTTTGCATTCACCAAATCATTATCGTCATCAGAAAGATTTGTATATGTTGCCCAATAAGGCTTCATATGGTCAACCGCAATTACATTCTTATAACTACCTTTTCTTCTTTAATCTTGCATATCCTCAACAACATATCTAGGTCTTAATTTCGTACTGAGACCTTCTCCATGGGTTTGTTTTTCAATAAGAACTATCTTCTATAACTAACTATCTTTCAATATGAAACTATCTAGTGGTGATCTCACCAATCAAATAATTTCGAACCACCTTACGTTTCACTTCAAATCGGGTCTTATTTTTCCCTTGTGCGATTTTTATTCTTTTCTCCGCAATCTGCCTGTTTTCAATTAGATTCTGTTGCCCGCATATTTCCCCTCTTAACTCGTGTACTAATTGCAGAATCAGATCCAATTTTCGAAATAAATCCCATTAAAAGTTTACTAGGTGTTTTCTGAATATCCTTATGTATCGTATTTTTCATGGAAAACTGTATTTGGGTACATGTTGATCCCATTCTGACTCATCTTCATATGTTGAAAGTGAATTCAAAATTGTTCGATTGTATCGCTCAACTTGAACAGGTGTTCCTACAGCAATTTTTATATGTCTTAAATCTTTTTCTTTACAATAATTTGTAAATACCTTAGATGTCAACGAAGTTCCACGATCTGTGACAACGTACGCAGGTGTACCGAATTTATAAATGATTTCTTCTTCGAACAATTTAATAACTAATTTAGTTTTAGTTAAACGTACAGGTCTTATCAAAATGAATTTTATAAATGCATCTACCAGAACAATCAGATGCATATTTCCCGTCCAGGTTTTATTAAAAGGTCCTAAATGATCCACATGAACTGTATGGAATGGTACCGGATGATAAGGGATTGGATGCACAAATCCCTCCTTTTTGCCGTATTGTTGTTTATTAAATAAACTAGGCACACAATTATTAATATACCTCTGTACTTGGAGTTCATGTTCGGAAACCAATAATACTTACATATGGCCGCCCTAATTATATTTAAAAGCATACCTTTAGGTTCAACCCATTGTAAACCTCGAAGATTAATGCTCTCTAAGAGGACAGTTCTTAAAAATTTGTCTTTCATACTCAGTCAGTGGTTTACAAAGTATTTCGCGAATATTTATAATTTTATCATGTGATAATTGTGCCGCTAAAACTCAATCATCTGGTTCTATACGTAAAATGATTCTTGGTTCGTTCGGTGATTCACTAATATCTGGATTTTTGCTTAAAGCATCAACATGCTCCATTGCATTACCTTTTCGGTATTCCACTGTGAAACAAAACTCTTGCAGCTGCAACCACCATCTTGCAATTCTAGGCAATAGGTCACGCTTGGCCTACGAAGTTTTTATGCATTGCAGTCTATCACTACAACAAATTCTTTGTCTAGAAGGTATTCTGTATAGTTTGCACAACAGCAAGAGTCTCTAATTCATATGAGTGAAATTTACTTTCAGACTCTGTAGTTCGACGACTGTAGTAAAACACCGGATGTAACCTTCCATCAAATTCTTGCAACAGTATACCTCCTAAACCTTTACTGCTCGCATCTGTGTGAACTTCCGTTTTAGCTTCCGGGGAATACATTTTCAATAGTGGTCGATTTGAAAGTATATCCTTGAGATTTTCAAACGCCTTTCTTTGTTCAGATTCCCAAATCCATACTGCATTTTTTTTTCTGGTTAATTTTGTCAATGGTTCTGCTATTAATCCGTAATTTTGTGCAAAGTGTCTAAAGAACCCTGTTAATCCCAAAAATTGTCTGATATTATGAACATCTTTAGGTATTGCAAAATTTTCGATGGCTTTACTTTTGGTTTCTCCTGGTTTGACTTCTGCCGAAATTTCATAAATCCTAAATAGTTCATTGAGGAACAAAGAAAACTGCATTTATCTAGATTTAAAGTCAGTCATTCGTCAGAAATAATTAGAAACAATTTTTATAATTTCTCCAATTTTTCATCGACAGTTTTTAATAAATGAGGATGTCGTCCAAGTAAACGCGGTGGCTTAATTTTCACGTGGAGTTAACAATCTATTCATGAGTCTTTGGAATACATTTTAGCATTACATAACACAAATGTCATTTTTGTTATACTCTAGTGGCCATTAGGAGTTAAAAAGCTGTGCATTTGTAGAATTTTCTTCAATGGGGATCTGATGATACCCAGACAACATACAACGTTGTGAATAGGGAAGAAACCTTGTAATTTGTCAATTTGGTCGTCTATACGAGGCAAGGGAACTTTATCCTTAATAATTACGTTATCCAACGTTCTATAATTTACAAAGAACTTAAATTTACCATCTTACTCTTAACTAACAAATTTGGGAAACTAAACGGAGATAATGATTCACGTACAATGTTATGATCTAAGAGTCCCTAAATCATTCTTTATCCCCATTTTCTCCACTGGTGACATACGATAAGGTCTAGAAGTAATTTTTCTGTTGACTAGATAACTGAATGGACATTTTGGTGTTTTTCGATTCACTAATTTCTTCAATGTTGGTAGAAAAATAACTATTATACTTTAATAAAATAATAAGCTTACATTTATCATCCAAAGTTACTTTTCCTACATTAAGTTTATCTAATTCCAACGGTTTAAATTTTGTTCCATCACGTTTTAATCTTTTATATTACTGCCCTAATTGTTCGAAACACATCGCCATGCCTGAACTAAAAGATGCTTAACATTTATCACTAACTCTTTACTGCCTAATTAATTACAGAATTTATTATAGTACCACTAATGTTATTATTTTTCATTACCCTTACTGATATCTAATCATAAAATTTTCTTGACGTCCGTATTGTCCAAGTTTGCCTTTAAGACGTATTTATCCTATTTATTATCACGTTTCTTGCAAAAACTGCAAACGGCATTTTTTTTTTACAAAAGACTGCCCTATGTCCACTCCTTGAAAAAAATATTTTATTATACCTTTACTTGATTCTCGAGATCACTACTACGAAATGACTTGATAAAACGACGTTTCTTCGAAAACAAACGACCATCTTTTTTTTTACTACATGGTGTTCATTCCTTATCTTATCTGTATGGCAGTTTTTGAGAAATCCCAAAAGATCCTCTATTGTATTAAAATTTACAACATCTGATCATTCAGCCCGCCAGCAAGCTCATTTTCGCCAAAAATTTGGAACCGCTGAAGCAAGCTTAATTTGTCGAAATAATACTGAAGTAATGTGTTATGACACATAAACTTGTTTGCTTCCGATCGGGCATCTCTTGTAGCAAGCAATTCGCAATAATTTAGCTTTGTAGGATAACTTTTTAACCACGATTGTTTTAAGACCGTCCAATTCATGCATGTTATCGGCTGAGAATTTAACCTTCTTTTCAACTAGCCCTATTAAACGTTTGGAGACCGTAAAAGCCGTAAATTCGTCCGACCAGTCATAAATCGTCCTCAGCTGTTCAACCTTCTCAACCCAACGAACAATATCTAAATGGTTAGGTATATGTTCGGAATTATAGTAAGGGATGAGGTCCGCACGTGTATTGGGTTGATTGAGAGTTATTTAAATGTGCTAATTTATCAATAGCGCTTGTCAATTTACAAAACATATCTTCGGATGTTATCGCTGTGACATTTGAGATAGTCCCCGAAGAAGATGCAGAATCCAAATTGTTAATCCCGCTAGTACCCGGTACCGCGAGTAAATTTGAATTTTGCGGTCATTTCACTTGTTCTAAGAACCTAAAGTTTCCAATGCAATTATTCTTTTCATGTTTCTGCGTGCCATTGTTTGAATTTGTACCAAACGGAATAGTTTAAAAATACTAATCAGAAAAGCATATTGTTCTAGCAGCAAGCAAACAAATTCACCTAAATCAGTGTCAGAATTTGTCGTAAGAACATAGTTCGATTCCAAGACCTCTTTACCATATATGTAAACAGATCGTAAGAAATAATTGTTTCGAGAGCGGAGCAGCGAGACGCTAGTCTAAACATATGTCTGGAAACTATACGGGGAGGGTTCAATAGGTTTGGTAAATACTGACACCTTAAATGCAAATACGGAACCCCACACCTGATAATTTGTAAGGGGTAAATAAACGTTCGTTGATTAATAAATAATTAACTGCTGTTAATAAAATAAACATGGGACGTATTTGCATAAGAATACCAGTAAATAACATACCAAAACAAAGATTTCCAATACACTCCCTCCACCTCGTTCATGACATCCAGAAATTAATCAATCAGTGGCTTATTATGGACTAAATGGAGTATTCGTTCACTCAGTAACCACCGGAAACAAACAGAACAATCTTTTACTGTACTGAATTGCACAATCAAATTTAGATAACTCACCGGGGGGTAACGATGCCCCCAGGCTAGTCACAAAGTGTCTTCTCACCTGGGCCCCCCTCTTCTTATTTCCACCTTTGGCCTAATTTCCTACATTATTAAACAAAAACAATAGTTTTCAACAACTACCACCTATTCTACTAAGCAGCCGCATCGGCAAGCGAGCGCATGCATGTTTTTGTGAGTTTCTGACCATCACAGGGTCACCTCCAGGACACAACCCGGAAGTCAACGTTCTTGAGGGTAAATCACTCAGACGTTTCAGTCGGAACAGCAATCGACAGATTTCTAGCGTAATCGCCAGACAATCCCTCGTTGCTGACGGAACATCAATCGCCAGTTATTAACCTATCATATGAGCTCATATGTAACATAATCTAGGTACTCACAGGTTACTCTCAAAAATCCAATTAGCATATAAGAAAAGGTAATTTGCCCCTGGTTCACTTCACGTCCACAATCATTCAATACTCATACATTAAATTAATGCCATCAAACTCAGGTCCAGCCACAAAACGAAGGAAACAATCATCGCTAAGAATTAATCAACCCACACATTCCAGCACTCCACTAATACTAATGTCGCGCTGCTCCGAAAAGGGTCTCGCCCAGAGGTTTCTTTCTTATAAACAAACCATAACTCGTCTGAACTCTCGGTTCATTCTCGACTAAATAAATCTTAGTCAAAATAATCTTGTAATCGAACTTTAAATCAATATGAACAGAATTAAACATTGCCTTTCAATTCAAAATAATCTTGTAATCGAACTTTAAATCAATATGAACAGAATTAAACATTGCCTTTCACAAGGCAAAGTAGCTTCCATGTATACAATTATATCCAAATTCGTAGTAGCAATAAAAACGTTTTTGTTAGATTTATGGGCGCTGTAATTACGTCCTAAATCATAACGCTTGTGGTCCCCTCTTTTTTATCCGTTTGAAGGAAGGCGTCAAAGGCGCAAAATACGTTCAAATCAGCGCGCAGCGTGATTAAAGACACCATTTGATATTCAATCTTTTCTTTTAGAAAATTTTTGGTGACTGCAGTAATATTTAGGATTGTCTGAGCCCGATGATTACTATTGCCCATGCCATTTTTGTAGAAAGCTTGAAATCATATCCTAACTTGCAGATTCTTTCCTGTTTTCTAATGTGGATTTCTTATACCGAAATTGGAAAGCAGTTACGTTGGCCAAATCATTTTGTTCTATTATTTTAATTAATCAGAACTGTACGTTCATAACATGAGATTGAGGTATTTGTTCTCCAACATTTCTTTGAAGTACTCTTGACATATTTTAATAAGAAACCATGTAGCTGAATCAAATCACTCGTCAAAGAACCGTGTTTGTGTAGGTATATTTTTGTTTCGAAGTACGGTCTAGATGACATCATTTTATATTACGCTTGATTTACAACCGCCCGCTATCTCGGTTTCAAGAGATGCACGCTGAAAAAGTTATTGTAAAATTACAATGCCGCTTATCTAACGCAGTTATCACTTAATAGCTTTTACGACCTGTACGTTATTAAAGAGAAACACGGCATATCCAGTATTTATAATAACACCGTGATAAGCGTTATCGCTGGGGGGCGGCTTGCTTTGATCCCGGGGCATCTTTTTCGCTGGGTTGATTTTCTTCTTCCGGCCATTTCAGCGCTGATATTAAACATACGTCTGTTTGGAGTGGGGGAGCACAGATATTTTTATGATAATTTCACGTTTCTTTACGTAATTTTATTGTAGGTGGGTGTGCCTTTGCGGATGGTGGGTAGCCAGAGCCGGACTGTCATGGCCTCCAGAGAAATTAAGGAGTTTGGGCTCTTTCCTGCATGTGATAGCATGGGGATTCCCAGCAGCCCAAACTGTAGCTGCTTTGGTCAGACGAGATGTGGATTCTGACGAATTGACAGGTGAGTGAACGAACTACATGCACATCATAACGTAGCAACCCAACATAAATGGGGATGGATACACATATTGGGTGCAGAAATAACCAAGATATGTATACCCTTATATATTAACGATGGACCAATAATCATGTTCTGCCTGATGATGACTTTATGTTTATTACTAGTGTTTATGAAGGTTACATTATTACATTAGTCTTCGGTATCTACGAAAATTTAGTTCTTGCTACTTTCATATACCTATATACCTAAACTTCTCATTCCCAGACAATATTTTAAATGTAATTTGCGATCGGCACGGTCCACTCCTCCGTCAATTAACGACGTGGTTTATCCGCCGTTGTCCCTGGAATTCAGCCCAATTAAAAACCGCCTCCAACCGCCCCCCGCACCATGCACCAAGAAGTGGCAGGACAAAGAAGCCACGGGAATTATCGGGCGTTATAGCGTTATCGCGAAATTTATGGAGGTGTGCAACAGGTTTTCGTGACTGGGCGGCACAAACAAAGGGGCAGCAGCAGCTGTTTTGCMTAGYGTTCGGGGCGAACCCCTGTGACTGCATGTCCCATTGTTGTCCCGTGTGGTGACATCGACACAAGTGTAGAACGGTAGCCCGGTTCTTGGGCTCGACCAAACAWCGAGGAATTTTTAGTGGAGCATGGTTKCTCCTCGTCTTTTAGATTTTAATCGGCAAGAACAGCAAAAAATCCATGGTGTACCGTCATCGAAGATGCAGTAATGAGCATCACTTTTGTTGTACGTACATGTTACATTAAAGTACAGCTTATATTAAAAGTGTATTTTGGCCATGTGCTTGTTGTCGTACTTTTTGACCCGGTTCTTCTCAAAAGTAGCTGAATTTAAATCAAAATTGTCATCGGTACGAACCAATGCTGAAACTCTGCCAATCTCTATCACTTTTAGAATGGAAGAAATCGTAACTGAACAGGGAATAATAACAGAAATTAAAAAATGGTTCGACTATCGAGTGGTGAATGCTTGAGGGGAATACTAAAAAAATTCTTCAAATCACCAATTCCTTAAAAATCGATAACAAGATCTGCAATCTATTTGATATGATGGACGCGCGGTACGCGGATATTTCTTGTTGATAACAATGCATTGAATTTTATCAATTCTTCATTTGAATACTGAGGAATTTACGTCGGAATATCAATAGTTGTCCATTAATCAAATAATCAAATTTTTGCAGATATTACTTCAACCCCGTTCAATAATAATAAATAATTTTTGGGATACCTACTCGATGTATGAACAGTATGGGTCGGATCTGACCAAAATCATCGTGGCAAAAACGATTTGTTGATGCGGTTGGTTCAGAGCCGCCAGCCAGAAATAAATAATCGTGTTCACGATCAGGACACACATGTACTACGTCCCGAAGATATACAAATAGCACTCTCGTTTGTTTATTGTGTCAAAACATATCCTTCCACACGTCCCCTTATTGCGGATGAACATTCGACAAAGAAATCACACTACGATGCTAGAAACGTGTCGAAACGATGTATTTAAAATTCCAGGCGATTTTAACGGCAATGATGGCTCCATCTCGCTCTCTGTCCGCTCGCGTTTCAGTTTTTTCAGAGTCGAGCGATGCATCACCGACCTAACGAGAAACGSGTTTGGTCCACAGATATACTCGCAGTTTCTCGCACATTACGATCTGCAAACTCGTGATTTTAACGGATGTTTGGTGTTCGTACGGCGACGGCGGCGGCGTCGCAAACAAACGATGATGCCGTTTCCTGGAGGTCTTTGAAAGCTAGTTTTCCGGATCTTCGTGAAATGTCGGTTGATTGCCAACTGGCCATGTCTTATTTTGGAATAAACCCATATATTTTATATTTGTTTGTCTTCCAGGCACATGCTACGTTGGTAACAGGAATTCTTCCACTTTAGCAGCCTTGGTGCTGGTTCCTCAAGCGGTCTACTTGGCCTCCGGCGTTGCTCTGCTGATCTGCGGCTGCATCTTCGTCCTGCGAAAACCACGTCCTCTTTCAGCCGCCCCCCTGACCGGTGCTGCCCCACGGAAGGACAGTGATCTCTTGGGCGCCTTATGCACGCTTTACGTCCTGCCCACCGCCTGCGTTTTGGCCAGCGTTTGTTACGAGTATAACAACAGAAACAGGTACCTGTCGTAATATTATACTACTACACATTTTATTATATTATCTTCACAGTCTTTCTATATCCACGTTTTCCCATAACAATTGCATCCTTCTTCTGATGTCACGAGTTTTTTTAGATAAATTTTTCAGGCATTTATATGATTTGTAATGACTATCTCTCGTTCGTTGGACAGATGGCTGGCGACCGGAGAAAAGCCCGCACTGTGGGCCTTCCTGCTCCGCCACCTCATGTCCCTCTTCGTCGGCGTCAGCACCATCTTCTGGGTTTGGTCGATGAAGAGCGTCACCGCGTGGAAATCGGTCTTTCGGAGGCTGGGTCCCAGGAAACAGCTGCCCGTCAAATGTCAGGCACATCCCGTGCTGAGATACGTCCCCGCGACCCATCCTGTCGTTCCCGGACCCATCAGCACCAGCAGCAGGCATTCAGGAAGGTCCCATTCGCACAGGAAGCCGAGGACGTACCAGCACAGATCGGGGAGCGAGACGATCATTTAAAACATTTTTTTGGAGGGCGCGTGACCACTGCCTCGTAGTTTTGCAGCTGGATTGGCTTCAATGTGTTGTTGTTGTTGATTCGAACTTAATTTTTACCAGTAAGCATTGCGTTACCTTACCCCGGTGACGTATTTCAAAGAGAGAAAGAACAGACGAAAGTATTGTATATTAGTCTTGAAAATAGATTATGGTAAATGTGCTTTAATAATTCCAACAAGCATTTATAAATTCGTGTGATCCACACACCCAGTATAAATGGTGTATTATGTCATATTGACATTTCAAGTACCTATTTTATTTGTACTTACACATGTTTTTGTGTTTGTGACTGAGCAGCTGATGCATTTGTTCCTCGATCGATTTATAGGAGAGTGCAGACTATATCCGTTTCCTATAACAAATTGACATGTTTGTTTTTGTAGCATTAATCGGATCCTGTACAGTGCCATTTTCTACTTTTATATATGCACATTGTGTATCTCAAAACATATATGTAAAACTATGTAGTACTTAACTGTCGTATTTATTTAATGTTAGATTGTGTAAAGTGTCTTACGAGAATGTGATATGTCTAATAGATTAATATAAATGTTTTTATCTATGAAATTCGTCTTTAATTGACTTACCTAACTAGTTTATGTAATTGACGCTTGCAAAGGTTTAGTCAGGTTGAACGTTTGCAATGTCCTTTAGCGTGGAGTCGACTCAAGGGATGGTTTGTTTGTTTATCGAATCGATTTGTATTGTTTACAAGCATATTACATCGTAACTAAAGCTTTTTTTAAGGTTATATCGAAAGAACTTTCAATTCGAGAACACCTGGTTGATATGCAGCTCGCTTTACATTCTCGTTTGTAAGGTAGGTTGCCTACATACTAGGCGAAGATTATCAAGATTGCTTTGTATAGCAAAATATTTTTTTAAACTTCTACTATCTCCAAAGTATTGTAAGTGGCTTTAACATGTATTTTACTAAACTATATAACAATTACTTGAAATACCTGTGGTTACAGTTGTATCTCTATGATAATAATTTTGATGCCGCATTTGTGAATTATTTGGATATTATTTTGGCGGGATTGGCAAACACACAAGTGCCCGTGTTTTGTTCTAAAACGTATTACTAACTTTAGTAAAAATAAACGAAACTATGTAGTACATATATGCAGTTATGTGTTAAACTCTTAACTGCCTTTAATTAATTTTTTAAACCTGTGCAATTTTCCATCCATCCATCTTTCTAAGCCATTACATATACCTATACTCAAGAGTTAACGCCTCTGTTATAAATTCTGTGTAAATCCTGATAAGCCGGTACCTATACCTACAGGTATAAAAAGAGAACAAGCGTACGTGAATATTATTCAAATTAATACCTAAAACTGTTCTTACGATATTTTGAGTACTTACGTAAAAAAGGTACTCCTGGTTCATACCCATGGGGCTTGCAAATTTTCTCAAAAACGGCTAGCCCCATCGATATGAACCACGTAGAAATACTCAAAGTACCATATTCTAGAATAAAAAGTTAAAAAAAGAGTCGGTTTTCTCGAGTTTCGTTCGGGCTCGGAAAATAGGTCGAACACCTTATAATAATACGATTTGGAAACCCCCCGTACACCAGGTAAATCCCACGCGTGCGACACGCAGGCGCCCTCTGCAGGAATCGATTCTTGGTCGTTTACAAGCAACCAGTATAACGTCGCAATCACTTGATATCGCGTGCGAAATGCTGTTCTGTTCAGTTCCGGTGTAACTTACACCAGCCACCGTAATCCCTAATGAAAACCCGCTGATGGATTTCCCGCATTTGATGAATGAAATGTCGCTTTTCGTGTAATGGATACGCCTCAGAAGATGGTCAAGCATGAAATTGCTCGAGAAGGACCGTCACAGTGGAAACGGACATCACATCTGGGTAAGGATTTTGCATTCTTAGCACGGGGGTTCTTTATCCTACTGTTCTTTTTTTCAGTACGCCGTATTTGGAGTTTTTCTCGGCTGTGGAATTTTAGCGCTGGCGATTTTCTTGATAAGGAAATGCAGGTAAATAAAAGCTATCATCGGAGCAGGCGAATAACACGATAAAAGAAAAACAAGCCTGGTTATTTGTGTATATACGTTAAGTTTCAGTCATATATGTACATGTGTATAAAAAATTATGATACTGAAATACCTGTTGATAAGATCACAGGCACTTTGAACATTTAATGCAGATGGATAAATATGTTTATTGTTTTAAATGTGTCCCATTTATATAGATGATCACGACAAATTATTATTATAAGATTTAAAAAGAGATTCGTTTTGAGTTGGTTGAGACAGAGCAGTCTCCTACTATGACGAAGATATGAAATTGCAGTTTACGTATTAAACGATGCCAGAGAAAAAATTTAAAGGGTGGTCATTCTACGACTCCCCTACGACCCAAAAACGCCATCAATGTCTTCCATTCGAATATCATTGTTCAGCTCGTTCGAAAGCATCTGGAACTATTGCAGATACAAAATCATCTCTGTGATATTCTAAATGCCTGTATGCCGATTATCTTTAAACCGATAATGCGTTACGTTACGCGAAGCAGTTATAATCTGTCAATTCAAAAAATAAGCAGATACATTTATAAAGTCTTATAAAGGTTCCTAAATATGAATGTTTTTACATCGACAAATTGCATTGACCTATAAGAGCCTCTATAATCATTTTTAGCACTCAATCTGTCATTTGTAATCAATGCGCTTACCAACACCAGTTGGACGGAAGCAACCTGCTTTTAGTACACCCTGAAAGCCCACCTGCAATCCCCTGAAAAATACACGAAGCCGGACAATCTCTCATCCCCTAATTGCATTAATAACCGATGGCCGTCGTAATGCAATTTGACGTCGACAGTGCCGAGACGCCTTTCGAAACGGTCACGCGTTCCTGCCCGTTGAAAATGTTCAACCTGTACCAGTCCATAAATCGAAAAGAAGACAAGGAGGACAAGGAGTCGGATGTGATCGGACACGATAGGTTTTATCAGGAACACAGGTGATGCCAGATTCATTCTTTTACCATAAATTACATGCGCGGAAGTCATTTTACTACTCGGGTCTAATTAAACTGTAAACCTATAATAATTTAGAAAGCTACCATCTCCAGTGGAAAAATCGATTTCTTGAAATGTATGACTGGATTTATTTGAAGGATTCATTGATTATAAATCTGTTTGCATTTATTTTTTTTCTGTAGGTACACATTAAACTCAATTTCATTGCTGCTCCTTGCTAACATAAGGAGTTTTCTAAAAAAAATAGTCAATTTTACATCAAATGAAACTAGTAACACCCTCCCGGAAGTTTAATGTTCTTAATCTTGTCAACTAAAATCTAAGGAAAAACAGGTGAGGCCTGTAACAATAGGCCGATAGGCCTCACCGTTTCATGGATTTTAGGAAGAACGTAGGTAGGTACATTCCAGGTAAAGTTGGTAAATACTACGAGTTAAACAAGTTTCTAACAACACCGAATTGAGCGCGTTTGAAAGCATTTTTAATTAAAGAAATAAAGATAATTAATAGTAAGTTGTTTTTACCTCCAGGACGAGTAATAACTTTTTCACATTGAAATATTGGCCTACATACCTGTTAACACGACAATTATTAATAAGAAATAAAGATAATTTAATGATTTCGATTAAATCCAGTCAGATATTTCAAGAAATCGCTTATTCCACTGAAAACGACAGCTTAACTGCCGAAATACGTATTTTTGTGGCCGTGGTATTCCTCTACAGTTTAATTAGAATAGAAACCACACTTAGCTTCTTATTTTATTTCCTTATTCGTGCCTAATAAAAAGAAAGCAGAGCAGATCTTGAAAAAATTAGACAATGGATTAATTGTGAATCTGGCGTTACTTGTGATGTGCAGGTCCAGATCCAAGAAAAAGAAGCGTGCGCCTAGGAGGGCGAACAGCGCTGCAGAATTCTCAAATTCAACCCTGGAGATCGCCAGACGAAGAGCTGCGTTTGCGAAGAGAAGCCACAGTTCTGAATCGAAGGAGAGCGACGGCGATAGGGCCCCCAAGAGGTCGGAATCATTTGCGAAGGCATTGTTTTCGAAACGGTAAAGCGGAGAAATTCGATTTTGCTCTGTTCTGGTATAGATAACTAAATTACAGAAATACACTTCATCAAATTCAATAACCGTCAAATGGTAGACAGTAAAAAATAAATATCATCTTCCAGTATCGTTGATAAAAACAATAAAAAAGCCACGACTTCACTGCACGATTTAAACACTACCATTGCGGTTGAGCGCATACCGCAAACGGTTTGAAAGCAAAGCTTTGGGAAATTGCATCCACTTATAAATTCACAATTACGCATGAAATGTCGCTATTTATCGTCGTCATGCGATAGTTTTTGCGCTTAATTACGAAAAGCCACGTGTATAACACACCAGTTGGGTCAATCATACATTTTTAACACGAAAAATAAACCTTGTTACTCACAGCAGGTTAAGCCATATTTCAATAATAGTTCTATTGTATTTCGTTAACTTCTCATCGTAGTTATTTCATTAATCCTTGGTCTCTGGCGAATTCTAATCGTATCAACTTCAAATGAGGTCAAATTTTATCATTTGGCGAGATGCCAGGCAAAGAAACTTTGCACGTTTGAAAATAGGCTGTCGTTCAAAGTTGCTCTGTTACCAAACTGGACGCCGTTTTTGTAATTGAAGTAATTACTACAGAGCTGTTAAAAACTCGATAAAAAAGTAATTTTTAGGTTTGTAATTGTGATTCCTACAGGCAAATGATGTTTTTTTTGTGTCAATCTTCAAAATTTTCTTCATATAAACCGTGAACCTATTAAAGGTTCTTCTTATTGCAGGTCTGCCAGCACTTCTCGCCATGAATATAGTGCCCTTCGCTGTGACAGTTCCGAACGCAATCGTCCGGAAAGACACACTAGAGATGGAACTTTCAACCTATACAAGAAGTACCTCTCCGGAAATGATAGATACCAGCTGAGGGAGCATCTATCCAATTTAGGGTCGCGTGCAGACAAACATTGGTGAGCTGGCGTCACGGAATTTTGTCGTTCTGTTTCCTAATTTATAAAGTGGGGTCGTTATCTGGGAATATCGATATTCGATGCTCTAATTTATCCTGCAACTGATGTTAGAGGCACAGGTCTTTCCTAAGGGAGCATAAGAACAATTGAAAATTAGTTAACGAATGCAGGCAAACTCGATGTCCACTTTCTATTGCAATTACAATGCAACGAACAGCAAAACTCGTACCAGTTTTGTGTTAAACCAATCAAAAACTATGTTTACTATCGCGAACGTGTTGGAATAGTGAGTTTATTTTCAGGTTCATAGTCCAAGATAACTCCCTGGGCGCCAAGCGCCTAATGACAGTGGTCTCCCTTCCGTCCAGCTGTCCACTCATTCCATCCACAACCACCAGGGACACCCTGCTGTCCCTCTTCGGCGGTCTACAACATCCCTACATCCACCCCGTACTGGACATGGAGTTCTGGGACTCGGGAGCAGCCCTGATATCTCCCCTGAATCCTACCGGTAGCCTACGCGATTTAATCTACGGCACGTCCTGGCMCGAMAGTTGCGACAAGAAGTACGGAGGCAGGGGGGAGGGTCTTCACCTCAGACAGGTGAGTGGATTGCTCTTGTCATGTTTACGGCATACCGCGGGACGATTTTTAAAAGACCTCCAACTCAATTTTTTTAAACGACAACCTCCTACTTGTTGCAGGTAGCCCAACTCTCGTAAAAAGCTTTCTTTGTAGTAGTAATTCACATTAATTTGCTAGAGATGCCTTGTCAAATCTTATCCCCCGTCAAATGATGCTTCATCCGTAAGTTTTTCCGATAATCTTCCTAATCTACCTACTTCCAKTTSGGCCCCATGCTCCATCTCATGATATTGGAATCGATTAATGCCCGTTTTTTCTCAAAACCCTTCATTTTAAGTGCCGGTCTTATAATAAAACGTGTTCCAATCTCGCTAAAAGGCCAGAGGGAACCTCTTTCACTTAATTTCAATTCGTGTGCTAAACGCCCGGAGTTGCGTAAGAAAATAAAAGAGAAAGCAACATAGACACGATGATTTATATAGGCATGCCTCTGGAAGCCAGCAGCCTAGATTTTGATTATGAGGGGGTTTCTTGTAGTTTTGAAAACAAGACGTTATACACCCAATTAGCTGTGATAACAATTATTATGTCGTTGCTGTATGGGGCTTTAAATGACAACAAAAAAAACTTCCCAAAAAAGTTTAGACAATCAAAAATTTGCGTACCATCATATTTATTAGTAATTTGTTCGTAACAATTTTAAACTACAATTATTTAATGAATTACAATTAATTACAGTCAAATACGGTTGCATTTTAAAGCCATTACGAGACCACCAATAATAATGGAAAGAATTACATTATTGTTTTTTCTTTATGCAATTTTTTTAACACTGCTGACAAACAAAGCTTTTATGTGCTTAAGGGATGAATAAACGTCCACCGCGAATAAATAATTTTGTCCGACTGGAGCTTTTGCCCCATACATAAACAAGAGTTGAAAGTGTTTGCATAACCTTGTCGAATATAATCGAACTGGATACTGATGGAACGTCAAAAAAGGTCAAACATAAGTCCCCTAACGTTTGGTAATTGGTTTATATTCAATTTCCTGATCAACGAACGTTAGTTATGAGAAGGTGCATTCGTTGTTTCGTTTCAGCGCGATGGCGTTTGCTTTACGTGTTAATTTTTCAGCAAACGACCTGTTTTTCTGGCATAAGAACCTTTGTTTGAACGTTCAATACATATTTAAACTTCTGCCTTATTTACTGCGATTGATTTTTTTGTCGAATCGGTGCTCGAAGCACTGCTCTTGCAATAGCATTTACGGTGCTGTAATAATCCTTAAACGATAATTAAAATTATGTTTTTTTTATTCAATCTACAATGTTGATTTGTGAAATGCGATTGGAAATGTATGGGTCTGTTCGAGAATTTGTATCTTCCAAATCCTTACAGAGAAGTCAAAGTAGTTACGCCGTTTGATTCCTGATTATTTGACGCATCTTTCAACTCAATTCAACAGCCTGTTCACTCGACATGCTCAAAAAAATGGATCTATACAATGAGGACTGTCTACTAGTTGAATTCGTCATTGATTCAGTTCTACATCGTGTCGCTATTTATAGTCCTTTACTATAATAGCACTATATTTAGTTACGTATCGTGCGTCTTATGTTATATGAATTTTCCTGGTCTATATCACTACAGAACAAGGTAAATCTTTAGCAAAGAAACGTTCTACGATGTTTATAAACTTACATTTCTGTACAATTTCTCTACTCAAACGAACCTGTATTCCAATATTTCAATTGCCCACTCACGCATTATAATTAAATGTTTCTTTCGTGTGGCATTGATATTGAATTTCAGATCCAATGCCTCGGAAGGCAGATCTTAGAAGCCTTGCTCTTTCTACATAACAGAAACTTCCCCCCTTTCTACCACCTACATTCAGGAAACGTGATAATCCAAAACGGAGCAGCCAGACTGGCAGGATTGGAGAACACCCTCTTCGGCTTGTCCCCGCGGTGTCCTGGTGCACCGGCGAACCTCGCCTTCGGGTATCTCCTATTCGAAATGACAGCAGGTTGCAATCGGTCATCTAAAAGTGTCACTGTTCAAAGTAAAGCTCATTTTGTTCTCAGGTTATGAACTTCCTAGCCCCCCGACACCGGGCCACCTAGAACTCGAGTTGGAACSCATGCCTAAGGTCGCAGAGGTCCTGGAGGTCATCTTCTTGGGCAGCAGGAGTCCCTCCTTGGAGGAACTGTTGTGTTTCGATCTGTTCAGGGGGGTGGAACTGCGGGAATTGAGGGGGGCCAGCGGAGTGCAGACCAGAACGTCCCCTGACGTCATGAAGTTGATGGACCTGGTCAGGTGTCCAGTGACTATACCGCCGGTTAGAAGGTAAGTGTTTAGATCGGAAACGAAGTTTAAGGAAAGATCATTTGCAGCGGGAATGATGTCGGTTCTTTATACCTCTGCACTTCATGAGGCACGATCACGATCTTTCCTATTAATTTTTTATTTATTCGCAAAAATCCAAAATTTAAAACCACTATGAGTTCTGCTGAGCATAAAACGAAAATACGCCGACATTATTTTTGGGCGAACTATTAATACGAACGTTTCGAAATGTATTTAGATTCGATCTTTTATAAACGGCGTCTATCGAGAATATATACATTAAAAAAAACGTCTCGTCCAAGGGTGTTTCTTCTGTACATACGTCCTATACTGTTCAAAATACGAAAAAATAACACGTCCTGTAAACATATTTTAGATATCTGCTCTTGAATAATTAGCAACAGTACAGAAGAAACACGCTCGGGAAAGATTTCATAAATAATTGCTGTAGTTAATGCCTCTTTAGCGAACTCTGTTATTGTTTAAGTTTAATCCATAGCTGTTTCTCATGTATCAGTATAGTTATGATGGATTGCCCTTATACTGTAGCCGTCACCGACGGACTTTCATCTCTGGGAAATCTCGTACTGTTATTAATGGAAATTTAATGCGATCATGTTCGCATTCCACAGATTGTTCTGTATATTCTAATAGAAAACGGTGTTAAATCATGCGGACTTGTTTTGCCGGAACTATAATGAATTAAAGTTCAGTTGGATCTTTTTGCTACAGTCTCAAAGCTCACATTAGAATCCATGAATTTCGAGTGTCATTTACGTAAATAAATACTCGTAATTGTAACTGATCAACTGACGGTTAATTAAATAACCCCACCTTCATCAATAAACAATCTGCTATGACGAGACAGAGCTTTTTCTTTGAAAACAAAAAATGCGTGTGTCCAGAAAGCGCATCCATCTTACTATAACTTTTTTTTTGTTTCCGATTCGCTTATTGCATGCAGACTTGAGTTTTCCGATGAACTGGATTCTTGGTTTGCCTAATCTGTTTTAACAATAGGACGGTAGGTCATTCAAGCTTTGTTTTAGTTTCTTTTAGGCCTATATGCAATACTGGTCCCCTGTAACGCTAGTTTTCTTGTAGAAGGGACATTGTTGTAATAGTTGGCAGCAGACTAGAAGATATCTTAGAGGAGGATAGTATGGAAGAAGATAGTGATAGCAATGCTCCACGGTAGTGAAGTGTATCCGTTAGTAGACCTCTTCAGCCAAACCATCTCGGACCAAAAAACTGGTAGTCCGTAGATTTTGTATCAAAGTTGTCGATATTTTCCCAGACACGCAAGAGCAATAATTCCGGGTGTGCTTCAGCAATAATTTGGTGTAACTTACTTTTAGTGCTTATTAGTATATTCCGTCCTAGGTGGACTTCCATTTTGTGCAATAATTAGCAGCATTACATATCGTTTTACCGTCCTGGGTGTAAGAAAATGTCAATTTACCTATATGTGTTTTGTAGCGTTCCAACGAGAGGTCCTCTGATCAAAGTGTACAGAAACGAATGGAAATCAAAACACGTCATTGTTAAAATATTTAGCGATTATTAACAGGGACAATCTGGCAGAAAGTATCATAAATTGTTGTTTACTCGCTGCAGTTTACTTTCTCATAATAAAAATTTAATTACGCAGTATAATAGTTGTTTTATTCCCTGATAATTTCAAGGTAAGTTCCCATTTCTGAAATTAACGAAACTATTGCACGAAATCAGTACAAATCCCTTCTTTGTTTAATTTGAATACGAGCAGATTAAAGCAGGAAGAAAATTTTTTAACAATAAAAATTTTCAATTGATTCTGATGAGCCGGGGAAGTGTGGGAACATGAGGGTAAAGAGCGACGGAGGCCTGGGCAGTGGAGAATCCCCATGATTTCTTAAGGAAAACCAGAGAAAACCTCAAACGCAAATATCTCAGAAACGGTAAGTCGTAGAGCCTGATAAAGTCTGGTATAGATTGTTAGAGTCTGGCACAGTCCGGTAGAGTCTGGGACCCCGAGTTATATACATTTGCTGAATCAGCACGTCAAAACCTATCTCCCTGAGTTATCTCAGATGTTTCATAGATTTTGCAAAAATGGCCATTTTTCTTACCAAAACAATGAATGAAATTGTAGGTTATTGTAAGTTTACTATTTTGTGACCTATTTCGGACCACTTTCAAAGAGAACCGTTGCAGCTAGCGAGCAACTGATGCCAGATTTCGATTTAGGAGATCCAAATTAGTAAAGAAAGTGAATCTCGGCCATCTCCGAGGTGAAATTTTTTTTTGTTGAATTTTGGGTATCGGCCGTTTCCGATTATTCTGCTTTAGAGTTCAAAACTGGATACACTGATGT
>QCXZ01000053.1:33364521-33403673 GCA_025024175.1 Rhyzopertha dominica
TTATTTCAGGTTTTTGGGACTTTGTGAAAATCGACAAAAATTTCATCATTTTGGTCAGAAAAAATGGCGATTTTGCAAAAATTTCAAAACATCTGATAAACTCAGGGAGATAGATCTCGACTTGCTGATTCAGAAAATGTATATAGTTGGGGTCCCAGACTTCCGGTTTAGGAAATAGAAGTGATTTCATACGTTTGATATTTAATCGGCAAGCTATAATTTCTGTCATATTTCCTAACCAAGTCTGACCCCAAGTTAATATAGACTTTCTGATCAGCACGTCGAATCTATCCCCTGAATTATTTCAGGTTTTTTGGAGACTTTGTGAAAATCGACAAAAATTTCATCATTTTGGTCAGAAAAAATGGCGATTTTTGCAAAAATTTCAAAACATCTGATATAACTCAGGGAGATAGATCTCGACTTGCTGATTCAGAAAATGTATATAAGTTGGGGTCCCAGACTTCCGGTTTAGGAAATAGAAGTGATTTCATACGTTTGAATATTTAATCGGCAAGCTATAATATTCTGTCATATTTCCTGAACCGGAAAGTCTGAGACCCCAAGTTAATATAGACTTTCTGAATCAGCAGCGTCGAGATCTATCTGCCTGAATTATTTCAGGTTTTTTGGAGACTTTGTGAAAATCGACAAAATTCATCATTTTGGGTCAGAAAAATGGCGATTTTGCCAAAAATTTCAAAAACATCTTATATAACTCAGGGAGATAGATCTCGACTTGCTGATTCAGAAAATGTATATAAGTTGGGGTCCCAGACTTCCGGTTTAGGAAATAGGAGTGATTTAATGCGTTTGAATATTTAATCGGTAAGCTATAATTTCTGTCATATTTCCTAAACCGGAAGTCTGGGACCACAAGTTAATATAGACTTTCTGATGTAGCACGTCGAGATCTATGTGCCTGAATTATTTCAGGTTTTTTGGAGACTTTGTGAAAATCGACAAAAATTTCATCATTTTGGTCAGAAAAAATGGCGTTTTTTGCAAAAATTTCAAAACATCTGATATAACTCAGGGAGATAGATCTCGACTTGCTGATTCAGAAAATGTATATAAGTTGGGGTCCCAGACTTCCGGTTTAGGAAATAGAAGTGATTTCATACATTTGAATATTTAATCAGCAAGCTATAATTTCTGTCATATTTCCTAAACCGGAAGTCTGGGACCCCAAGTTAATATAGACTTTCTGATTCAGCACGTCGAGATCTATCTGCCTGAATTATTTCAGGTTTTTTGGAGACTTTGTGAAAATCGACAAAAATTTCATCATTTTGGTCAGAAAAAATGGCGATTTTTGCAAAAATTTCAAAACATCTGATATAACTCAGGGAGATAGATCTCGACTTGCTGATTCAGAAAATGTATATAAGTTGGGGTCCCAGACTTCCGGTTTAGGAAATAGAAGTGATTTCATACGTTTGAATATTTAATCGGCAAGCTATAATTTCTGTCATATTTCCTAAACCGGAAGTCTGGGACCCCAAGTTAATATAGACTTTCTGATTCAGCACGTCGAGATCTATCCCCCTGAATTATTTCAGGTTTTTTGGAGACTTTGTGAAAATCGACAAAAATTTCATCTTTTTGGTCAGAAAAAATGGCGATTTTTGCAAAAAATTTCAAAACATCTGATATAACTCAGGGAGATAGATCTCGACTTGCTGATTCAGAAAATGTATATAAGTTGGTGTCCCAGACTTCCGGTTTAGGAAATAATAGGAGTGATTTAATMCGTMTGAATATTTAATCGGTAAGCTATAATTTCTGTCATATTTCCTAAACCGGAAGTCTGGGTCCCCAAGTTAATATAGACTTTCTGAATCAGCACGTCGAGATCTATCTGCCTGAATTATTTCAGGTTTTTTGGAGACTTTGTGAAAATCGACAAAAATTTCATCATTTTGGTTAGAAAAAATGGCGATTTTTGCAAAAATTTCAAAACATCTGATATAACTCAGGGAGATAGATCTCCACTTGCTGATTCAGAAAATGTATATAAGTTGAGGTCCCAGACTTCCGGTTTAGGAAATAGGAGTGATTTCATACGTTTGAATATTTAATCGGCAAGCTATAATTTCTGTCATATTTCCTAAACCGGAAGTCTGGGACCCCAAGTTAATATAGACTTTCTGAATCAGCACGTCGATATCAGTCCCTCTGAATTATTTCAGGTTTTTTGGAGACTTTGTGAAAATCGACAAAAATTTCATCTTTTTGGTCAGAAAAAATGGCGATTTTTGCAAAAATTTCAAAACATCTGATATAACTCAGGGAGATAGAACTCGACTTGCTGATTCAGAAAATGTATATAAGTTGGGGTCCCAGACTTCCGGTTTAGGAAATAGAGGTGATTTCATACGTTTGAATATTTAATCGGCAAGCTATAATTTCTGTCATATTTCCTAAACCGGAAGTCTGGGTCCCCAAGTTAATATAGACTTTCTGAATCAGCACGTCGAGATCTATCTGCCTGAATTATTTCAGGTTTTTTGGAGACTTTGTGAAAATCGACAAAAATTTCATTTTGGTTAGAAAAAATGGCGATTTTTGCAAAAATTTCAAAACATCTGATATAACTCAGGGAGATAGATCTCCACTTGCTGATTCAGAAAATGTATATAAGTTGAGGTCCCAGACTTCCGGTTTAGGAAATAGGAGTGATTTCATACGTTTGAATATTTAATCGCAAGCTATAATTTCTGTCATATTTCCTAAACCGGAAGTCTGGGACCCCAAGTTAATATAGACTTTCTGAATCAGCACGTCGAGATCTATCTGCCTGAATTATTTCAGGTTTTTTGGAGACTTTGTGAAAATCGACAAAAATTTCATCATTTTGGTTTAGAAAAAATGGCGATTTTTGCAAAAATTTCAAAACATCTGATATAACTCAGGGAGATAGATCTCCACTTGCTGATTCAGAAAATGTATATAAGTTGAGGTCCCAGACTTCCGGTTTAGGAAATAGGAGTGATTTCATACGTTTGAATATTTAATCGGCAAGCTATAATTTCTGTCATATTTCCTAAACCGGAAGTCTGGGACCCCAAGTTAATATAGACTTTCTGATTCAGCACGTCGAGATCTATCCCCTGAATTATTTCAGGTTTTTTGGAGACTTTGTGAAAATCGACAAAAATTTCATCATTTTGGTCAGAAAAAATGGCGATTTTTGCAAAAATTTCAAAACATCTGATATAACTCAGGGAGATAGATCTCGACTTGCTGATTCAGAAAATGTATATAAGTTGGGGTCCCAGACTTCCTGTTTAGGAAATAGACGTGATTTCATACGTTTGAATATTTAATCGGCAAGCTATAATTTCTGTCATATTTCCTAAACCGGAAGTCTGGGACCCCAAGCTAATATAGACTTTCTGAATCAGCAGGTCGAGATCTATCTGCCTGAATTATTTCAGGTTTTTTGGAGACTTTGTGAAAATCGACAACAATTTCATCATTTTGGTCAGAAAAAATGGCGATTTTTGCAAAAATTTCAAAACATCTGATATAACTCAGGGAGATAGATCTCGACTTGCTGATTCAGAAAATGTATATAAGTTGGGGTCCCAGACTTCCGGTTTAGGAAATAGGAGTGATTTCATACGTTTGAATATTTAATCGGCAAGCTATAATATTTGTCGTATTTCCTAAACCGGAAGTCTGGGACCCCAAGTTAATATAGACTTTCTGATTCAGCACGTCGAGATCTATCCCCCTGAATTATTTCAGTTTTTTTGGAGACTTTGTGAAAATCGACAAAAATTTCATCATTTTGGTCAGAAAAAATGGCGATTTTTGCAATAATTTCAAAACATCTGATATAACTCAGGGAGATAGATCTCGACTTGCTGATTCAGAAAATGTATATAGTTGGGGTCCCAGGCTTCCGGTTTAGGAAATAGGAGTGATTTCATACGTTTGAATATTTYATCGGCAYGCTATAATTTCTGTCGTATTTCCTAAACCGGAAGTCTGGGACCCCAAGTTAATATAGACTTTCTGAATTCAGCACGTCGAGTTCTATCCCCCTGAATTATTTCAGTTTTTTTGGAGACTTTGTGAAAATCGACAAAAATTTCATCATTTTGGTCAGAAAAAATGGCGATATTTGCAAAAATTTCAAAACATCTGATATAACTCAGGGAGATAGATCTCGACTTGCTGATTCAGAAAATGTATATTAGTTGGGGTCCCGTACTTCCGGTTTAGGAAATAGAAGTGATTTCATACGTTTGAATATTTAATCGGTAAGCTATAATTTCTGTCATATTTCCTAAACCGGAAGTCTGGGACCCCAAGTTAATATAGACTTTCTGAATAAGCACGTCGAGATCTATCCCCCTGAATTATTTCAGGTTTGTTGGAGACTTTGTGAAAATCGACAAAAATTTCATCATTTTGGTCAGAAAAAATGGCGATTTTTGCAAAAATTTCAAAACATCTGATATAACTCAAGGAGATAGATCTCGACTTACTGATTCAGAAAATGTATATAAGTTGGGGTCCCAGACTTCCGGTTTAGGAAATAGAAGTGATTTCATACGTTTGAATATTTAATCGGTAAGCTATAATTTCTGTCATATTTCCTAAACCGGAAGTCTGGGACCCCAAGTTAATATAGACTTTCTGAATAAGCACGTCGAGATCTATCCCCCTGAATTATTTCAGGGTTTTTGGAGACTTTGTGAAAATCGACAAAAATTTCATCATTTTGGTCAGAAAAAATGGCGATTTTTGCAAAAATTTCAAAACATCTGATATAACTCAGGGAGATAGATCTCGACTTACTGATTCAGAAAATGTATATTAGTTGGGGTCCCAGACTTCCGGTTTAGGAAATAGAAGTGATTTCATACGTTTGAATATTTAATCGGCAAGCTATAATTTCTGTCATATTTCCTAAACCGGAAGTCTGGGACCCCAAGTTAATATAGACTTTCTGAATAAGCACGTCGAGATCTATCCCCTGAATTATTTCAGGTTTTTTGGAGACTTTGTGAAAATCGACAAAAATTTCATCATTTTGGTCAGAAAAAATGGCGATTTTTGCAAAAATTTCAAAACATCTGATATAACTCAGGGAGATAGATCTCGACTTACTGATTCAGAAAATGTATATTAGTTGGGGTCCCAGACTTCCGGTTTAGGAAATAGAAGTGATTTCATACGTTTGAATATTTAATCGGCAAGCTATAATTTCTGTCATATTTCCTAAACCGGAAGTCTGGGACCCCAAGTTAATATAGACTTTCTGAATAAGCACGTCGAGATCTATCCTCCTGAATTATTTCAGGTTTTTTGGAGACTTTGTGAAAATCGACAAAAATTTCATCATTTTGGTCAGAAAAAATGGCGATTTTTGCAAAAATTTCAAAACATCTGATATAACTCAGGGAGATAGATCTCGACTTACTGATTCAGAAAATGTATATTAATTGGGGTCCCAGACTTCCGGTTTAGGAAATAGAAGTGATTTCATACGTTTGAATATTTAATCGGCAAGCTATAATTTCTGTCATATTTCCTAAACCGGAAGTCTGGGACCCCAAGTTAATATAGACTTTCTGAATAAGCACGTCGAGATCTATCCCCCTGAATTATTTCAGGTTTTTTGGAGACTTTGTGAAAATCGACAAAAGTTTCATCATTTTAGTCAGAAAAAATGGCGATTTTTGCAAAAATTTCAAAACATCTGATATAACTCAGGGAGATAGATCTCGACTTACTGATTCAGAAAATGTATATTAGTTGGGGTCCCAGACTTCCGGTTTAGGAAATAGAAGTGATTTCATACGTTTGAATATTTAATCGGTAAGCTATAATTTCTGTCATATTTCCTAAACCGGAAGTCTGGGACCCCAAGTTAATATAGACTTTCTGAATAAGCACGTCGAGATCTATCCCCCTGAATTATTTCAGGTTTTTTGGAGACTTTGTGAAAATCGACAAAAATTTCATCATTTTGGTCAGAAAAAATGGCGATTTTTGCAAAAATTTCAAAACATCTGATATAACTCAAGGAGATAGATCTCGACTTACTGATTCAGAAAATGTATATAAGTTGGGGTCCCAGACTTCCGGTTTAGGAAATAGAAGTGATTTCATACGTTTGAATATTTAATCGGTAAGCTATAATTTCTGTCATATTTCCTAAACCGGAAGTCTGGGACCGCAAGTTAATATAGACTTTCTGAATAAGCACGTCGAGATCTATCCCCCTGAATTATTTCAGGTTTTTTGGAGACTTTGTGAAAATCGACAAAAATTTCATCATTTTGGTCAGAAAAAATGGCGATTTTTGCAAAAATTTCAAAACATCTGATATAACTCAGGGAGATAGATCTCGACTTACTGATTCAGAAAATGTATATAAGTTGGGGTCCCAGACTTCCGGTTTAGGAAATAGAAGTGATTTCATACGTTTGAATATTTAATCGGCAAGCTATAATTTCTGTCATATTTCCTAAACCGGAAGTCTGGGACCCCAAGTTAATATAGACTTTCTGAATAAGCACGTCGAGATCTATCCCCCTGAATTATTTCAGGTTTTTTGGAGACTTTGTGAAAATCGACAAAAATTTCATCATTTTGGTCAGAAAAAATGGCGATTTTTGCAAAAATTTGAAAACATCTGATATAACTCAGGGAGATAGATCTCGACTTACTGATTCAGAAAATGTATATTAGTTGGGGTCCCAGACTTCCGGTTTAGGAAATAGAAGTGATTTCATACGTTTGAATATTTAATCGGCAAGCTATAATTTCTGTCATATTTCCTAAACCGGAAGTCTGGGACCCCAAGTTAATATAGACTTTCTGAATAAGCACGTCGAGATCTATCCTCCTGAATTATTTCAGGTTTTTTGGAGACTTTGTGAAAATCGACAAAAATTTCATCATTTTGGTCAGAAAAAATGGCGATTTTTGCAAAAATTTCAAAACATCTGATATAACTCAGGGAGATAGATCTCGACTTACTGATTCAGAAAATGTATATTAGTTGGGGTCCCAGACTTCCGGTTTAGGAAATAGAAGTGATTTCATACGTTTGAATATTTAATCGGCAAGCTATAATTTCTGTCATATTTCCTAAACCGGAAGTCTGGGACCCCAAGTTAATATAGACTTTCTGAATAAGCACGTCGAGATCTATCCCCCTGAATTATTTCAGGTTTTTTGGAGACTTTGTGAAAATCGACATAAATTTCATCATTTTGGTCAGAAAAAATGGCGATTTTTGCAAAAATTTCAAAACATCTGATATAACTCAGGGAGATAGAMCTKGACTTACTGATTCAGAAAATGTATATTAGTTGGGGTCCCAGACTTCCGGTTTAGGAAWTAGYAGTGATTTCATACGTTTGAATATTTAATCGGCAAGCTATAATTTCTGTCATATTTCCTAAACCGGAAGTCTGGGACCCCAAGTTAATATAGACTTTCTGATTCAGCGCGTCGAGATCTATCCCCCTGAATTATTTCAGGTTTTTTGGAGACTTTGTGAAAATCGACAAAAATTTCATCATTTTGGTCAGAAAAAATGGCGATTTTTGCAAAAATTTCAAAACATCTGATATAACTCAGGGAGATAGATCTCGACTTGCTGATTCAGAAAATGTATATAAGTTGGGGTCCCAGACTTCCGGTTTAGGAAATAGAAGTGATTTCATACGTTTGAATATTTAATCGGCAAGCTATAATTTCTGTCATATTTCCTAAACCGGAAGTCTGGGACCCCAAGTTAATATAGACTTTCTGAATAAGCACGTCGAGATCTATCCCCCTGAATTATTTCAGGTTTTTTGGAGACTTTGTGAAAATCAACAAAAATTTCATCATTTTGGTCAGAAAAAATGACGATTTTTGCAAAAATTTCAAAACATCTGATATAACTCAGGGAGATAGATCTCGACTTGCTGATTCAGAAAATGTATATAAGTTGGGGTCCCAGACTTCCGGTCTCCAAAAGTAATTGAGGCAGGTAGATCTCGACGTGCTGATTCAGAAAGTGTGTGTGACTTGGGATCCCACATTTCCTATATTAAATTTGTATATAATACTGAAATATCTTGGGGGAATTCGACCTGGTTGTAAAGATCAATGTGTACTTTTTAATTTGTCCAAACTTTCAAGTGATTTATTACAATCTTCTTCAGGGCTTACTACAACAATAATCCAGTTTACATTAAGTTCACAAGAAGTGGAACAACAACAACATGTTACTTACTAATCTGAGTTTTCAATAGGCAGCTATATTAGGGAAAGGAATCTTCGAAAATTTTTACCAGTATATGCTAAATGTATTACACATATGACACAATCCAGAAATTTTACATACAACATAATGAGGATAACAAATAATGTGACATATATGTCGCAGTCACTAGTCAGATGCACAAACCACTTTTATTTTAATGTCAAATTTCAATGCCTAAAGTTTGTATTATGTAGGTATATTATTAAAAGTTTCTCATATGTTAATGTCAAAAGTGCAGCAATACTTCCTGAAGGTTTATGGTACAATGGATTTCAATTTCAAAAGATTTTAAAAGAAATCGCCAATAACTACTTGAATTTAGGATTTATTAATTTTGTAAAATTTCTGTCGATAACAAATTGTGTATACATTACTTAAATTTTGTGTATCCGATTTCTTATTAATAATGGTATTAGTCTTATTAATTTGGTACATCTCCAAAATTAGTCTTTTATTAGTATTTCGCTCTTCTAAAATTTTGACACTATCCCAATTTATGTTATGGTTGTTGTTTAATACATGTTCTGCTAGAGCACATCTTATACTTTTTGTGTTTATATCACGTTTGTGTAGTGCTAATCTACTAGATAGCCACTGTGAGGTCTGGAAAATATACTTGTCCTCACATGTATCACATTCAATATAATAAACAACCCCCAATTGAAATTTTAATGGAATTTTGGATTTTAATTTTGTAAAAAAACTTAACCTTTTGAAAAATTTCTTATAGCTACTTTTGTGTTTAATTTAGAGAAAGTTCTTATTAATTTTTTTGTTAATCCTGTAATATTGGATTGTTGTTGTAGTAAGCCCTGATGAAGATTGTAATAAATCAATTGAAAGCTTGGCCAAAATAAAAAGTACACATTGATCTTTACCACCAGATCGAATTCCCCCAAGATATTTCAGCTTAATATTGACAAGTAAACGACCGCAAACAAATTCATTCAGTAAAACCTATATGTATAACTAATATACAACCAATATAAATATGTCACTCTCATTGGCTAAATATTGGCGGTTCAACATTAGAAACACATGAAAAAAAACATTGGTCTCAAATTAATTATCAAATCAAATTATAAATTAATGTGATACTTATATATATATATATATATATATATATATATATATATATATATATATACTTATAAACAGTACGTTAATAAGCCCTAGATATTAACAGATCGCTGATGCGCCCGCCATTTCCCGGGCAGATAAAGGAGTATACTGTAGCTTATCTCATTGATTTAGTATGTTAACCCATAGAGGGGCTTGTACAGGGGTAAGTTATAACATGGTCTAAGCTCTAAAAGTAGTAACAGATCGCTATGGAGCCCGAAAATATATTAATGTGACTTTGTAAAGCCTTTTGTATATAAGAAAGGATTAACCGTTCACTGTTTAGCCCAACACCGTTGCCAAATCAGAACTACAGTCAGAACGCATAGATTGTATTTTATTATATTTCAACGAATAAATTAACCTGCGCGCAAGTGTATATCGAGCGGGCTAACCGAGGTTCAATGAAACTAAATATGAAAATGGGATAAACTTCAAATCGGTCTGAAAAATAAATAGTTTTCAAGACTGCATGCTCTCAGAAAGGTATATTTAGGCTAATAGCCTAACGTTAGCATGCTACAGAGTGATTTTTTAAAACTGGTAACATTCGTCATTAGAGATAGAAAATAGTAGTAGTCCTGCAAAATACTTTTCTCACAAAGAATCATCAATGTGTATGATCTATATTTAAACATTAATTGTTTTGCTAATGGAAAATATTTGTAGGTATGCTTTAAATTTTTATCGTACGTGAATAAAAATTGGCAAGTCTAATTTACTTACATAACTAAAACCATATCTTAAACAATATTGCAACATGTACAATACAATTAGAATATATCATTATTAATGTTACATATGTCCTTACAAAACACTTATCTATTCGTATATGATTAACGCATAATGGCTGAAGTTCGCAACAACAGTTGTAATAGCACCGAATAATTATTAATGTGGTACATTCAGCTGCAGGATATGGACAAATTGAAATTACCTATAACTGTAATTAAACAAATTCAAATACATCGTTTATGGTTTCAAGTAGCTTATTTTGTCGCTCTTTTGATGACTAACAGCTTTGACCAAATGTTAGTTATCTATTTGTTAATGTTTTTTTCCAAATAGGTAAGCAAAGAATTTCTAACATATTTATACAATTTTGTAATAATTCAGGTAGCTTCAGGGAAATTACAAAATTTCTAGCTCAAAATTTTGAGAAAAATAATAGGTACCTACTGATTTACCTAAAGTAATCGAACTCTCTCCAAAATGCTTCCAACATTTTGTAATAGCTTATACAATTTTTCATAATTTTTTTTATTAATGCAGGGTGTTTTAAAAAGCACAGCCAATCTTTTGACTTGGTATAATATCTAACGAATTTTAGGCCGATTCAGCTACTATCATTTATATACAACAGTGTACCATTATTAACTTATAGGTTATAATTTATAGCCCTTCAAAGTTGTGTTACATGACTAGGTTTTTTCTAATAACTTTCCAACCGCTGGCGCAAATGTATCGAATTTTTTTAATATTAGTTGCTAACATCAAAAGATACATCTTATAAGTAAAAGTATGATTTTCATCTTCTTACACATTTTTGACTGCTACTACCGTTTTCGAGTAAAATTGCAAAAACCAACTACACGATTGCATAAAAATTAGAAATTTGCCAGTTACTTAAGTGTAGTTCACACAAAAGTTGAGGTTGGCATTTCATGAGTTAATTTGACATTTACATTGCCTTTGAAAATCGTATAGGAAAAACAATCGAATTATTGGTTTCTCCAGCAGAAAATCAGGAAGCTGCATAAGTTCACGTATTTTACATTGATCTGTTGGGAAAACCTATAATTCAATAGTTTTACCTATACGATTTTCAAAGCTAATGTAAACGTCCAATTAATTCATGAAATGACACCCGAAATTTTTATGCGCATTTAATTAACTGATAGATTTAAAATTTTTATGCAATCAAACAGTTGGTTTTTGCAATTTCACACGAAAACGGCAGTAACAATGTAAAATTTGTAAGAGAACAAAAAGTTTGGAATAAAGCAACCTATCATTAATGTGAGATAATAACTTCAAAGAATGACAGACAAAAAATATGTGGACTATAAGTGAATCAGTGTCTTGGTTTACCCCCTTGTATTTACAAGAAAATCATACTTGTAGTTATAAAATCTTTTAATATTCGTAATTGATATCCAACAGCGGTTGGAAGGTCATTAGCAAAAAACCTAGTCATGTAACACAACTATGAAGGGCTATAACTTTTTAATGGTGCACTTGTACATAGATAAAAGTGATTGAATCGGCCTAGAATTCGTCAGAGATTGCTCAGTTAAGAGATTGGGCGCACTTTTAAAAACACCCTGTATAACCCGAGACAATTATGAGGTGCACTGGTAAAATACACACTGGATGTGTGAACGACTTTATTTAGTATATTCTTGGAACAGCCTTCACCAACTTGCAGCACGTCTCCGTATTTATAAAAGAACTTAGTTTTCTTCACAGCTTTTACTAGTTGAAACTGCATTATTAAATATCTATAATGAATAATATTGCACATAAACATCTCTAGATATAAAATATCTGGCTTTCGCCGAGAAAAAGCGGGAAACTCTGTTCAGAAAACGGCTGACCAATCATAAGACAGAACGCATCACACTTCTCTCTCGACCAATAAAACGTCAAGGAACGCTCATTGATAATAATAATAATAATTCTACCCAGACGTTTTGTATTTCACAGCGTGGTTACGTCGCGCAATTGTTACAGAAATCGTTAAACTTTTTTACAGTAACGCCAATTTCCATTTTTCAAGCCTCTCTGTATGCTTTAGCAGTCTGAGTATGTGCAGACTCTAAAAATTCACTTTTAGCGTTACATAATAGTTTAGGGTACTGCACAGGGACACGTACAACAAAATAATAAATAATGTCACCCCGTGGTGTTTAGGGTGCGCGCTGCTTGCGTTGCTGTAGATTAGTACCCGAAACAGAAATTGGGACAAAGCCAGGAGTAATACGACTTAGGTCGTTTTAACAACAATTTATTAACGTCGCCGCCAAAAAATTCAGTTTTTCCAGTTTCATTAATTTCGACCACCAATTACAACAACTATTATTTTCTAACTAATGTCATGTCCGAGGCCAACTCCCTTTTTGGCGGCGACGTTCAGGCAATCGCCTACTGCCACAGTACTCCCTCCCCAATTCATATAAGCCGAACGGAGTGATAACGGCAGTTTTCTCTACGTCTTCTTTTGCCACTGGGATTTGATGATACGCTCTTATAAGGTCCAGTGTGGAATAAATGCTAGTGCCATGCAGTTTATAGAAGTCCGCTAGGTTCGCGACAGGGTATCGGTCAGGTGTAGTGATAGCGTTCAGCCGACGATAATCACCACACGGTCTCCAGGTTCCTGCAGATTTCTTAGGCACCATATGAAGTGGGCTGCTCCATGGGCTGGATGACTGGCGGCATATCCCTTGTTCAAGCATATACTGAAATTCCGCTTGTGCCACTTTCAACATTTGCGGAGACAGTCTACGAGCTTTTTCTTGTACAAGGTGGTCCAGTTGTTTGAATGTGATGAACTACAGTATGCTTTACTTCTTTCGGAATGGGCGAACATCTGCAAACATCGGGAAATTTAGCAATATATCATGGAATACTGACTTGTCACGGCTAATAATATGTACACTTTCTGAACTGCTTGCATTAACCACTCGTGCTGGGGTAGAAATGTTCGTAATACTATCCACAAGACGCCTGTTGCGAATGTCTACCAAGAGTCCGTAGTGTTGTAGAAAATCTGCGCCGAGAATGGGTTTCGTAACGTCTGCTACTATGAATCGCCACTTAAACTGACGTCGTAATCCTAGATTTACACATATTAGTCTGTCACCGAAAGTATTTATTGTTGTACCGTTAGCTGCGTACAATCGCAAATTGTCCGTCGTTAGCTGTCTGTGAATCGCGAATCTTTTCGGTAGCACAGATATTTCCGCGCCTGTGTCTACTAAAAAGGATGTACCATTGTTCTTGTCATTGACGAAGAGGCGGCACTGTGGATTCAAGTCGTCGCTGACCGCTCTCACTGACGGCGACTTGCGTCGTTTTCCGGCATTTTGAATTCGCAGGGTTTTGTGCATTTCCTCGCTTTGGTTCCAAAACGTCGATGGTAAAAGCACTCACCGTACCGTCTTGGGGTTGATGATCTGGTCCTCTTGTACCTGCTTCCTTCTCTACTGCGGGAACGGTAACGTCCTCTTACACACATCTCTTCCACCATTTTTGTTAAGACAGATACTTGTTCTTTGAGGCTGACCAGTTCGTGTGCACTCGCATTGGGTTGATTGAGCGTTGGCAAAGTCGGACCAGCATGCGTTATTGCTGCAACAGACAACGGGTTTCCTGCGCTTACCTCGACTATTTTGTCTGCAATCTCTGCCATCTTGGTTAACGCTACTCCTTGGCTAGCTGACAATATTAATTGCACTTGATTGGGAAGCCGCTGCAACCACAGCGTTCTAAGCACATCGTCCGTGACTTTGTTTGAGGCTAGGGATTTCATTTGCCGAAGGAGTTGAGACGGCTTCTGATCCCCGAGATCCATCTCTGTCAACAGTTTTTTTAGCTGCCGCTCGTTTGAATCCGAAAAAGCATCTATGAGAGCTGACTTAAGGGCATCATATTTTTGAGTCGGTGGTGGTTTCTCCAGGAGATCCGCAACTTGTTGTAGTGTGTTGCAGTCTAAAGCTGATACTACTGCATAATATTTTGAGACGTCCCCTTTGATGTTGTTACTGTAGAACTGTGCTTCAATTTGCATGAACCACAATTTTGGGTTATGAGTCCAGAACGCAGGCACTTTTAAATTTTTTATGCTGTCGGTGTCCGTTCTGTCTGTTTTAAGGGCGGGTGCGGCCATTCCGCTGCCAGATGTTGCTAGTGGTTCGGATTCCGTTTCTGACATTGTTTTCGACCACGCGCTTTACCTTCACTAAAATCACGTACTTTAGCACTACTGACGATGACGTCGGGGTCACCAATGTGGTAATTGGTGGTCGAAATTAATGAAACTGGAAAAACTGAATTGCTGACGTGTTTTTATTTTGAGATACAAAATTCAACTTTTTTATAACAACTATTATTTTTTAACTAATGTCATGTCCGAGGCCAACTCCCTTTTTGGCGGCGACGTTCAGGCAATCGCCTACTGCCACAGGTATATAAAGTAAGTAATAGAACATTAATAAAGGCAAAAGCAATTAAACGAACATTGTTTTTGAATCTAATTATTAGACTGATCTATGATTGAATATTTGCATACGTCACATAGATCGTACGACGCGTAAACTGAATAATAAGTTGAATAGAAGTAAATTTGGAAGAAATTCTCTGTCTGACAATAAATACCGCATGATTCAAAGGTACACCGTACAAAAAAATTGTATTCTTTTGTGTACACCTTGTTTATCTAAGCTGTTTTCTATAAACAATTGTTTGTATATGAGAATATTTAGTGTTACTTCTGCTTTAGTTTTAGTAATACTGTTATGTTATAAGTGAGTTTTATGTTTCGATACTTTTATACTCATGAACTGGAATAAACTATTAAGCGAACTTACTCACTTCTATTTGCCTGTATTTTCACTCTATACTTTCACTAAATCATATCAAGAAATAAAAGAAAAATTAATTATAAGAGCTTTTTTCTGCAATAAATTCTTTTGTGGTCTATTAAATATTCCAGCTTAAAATTTCTTTCTTCACTGCTGTTGGAGAACGCCAAACAATATTAGTCGCACACTATTTTTTTTTACTACATCAATTAACATTTATATACACAGCTAGTACATAAATTATGCCATGTTGAGCCCATCTCAGTGCTAAGAAACTTCAAACGTGCATGAAAATAATTTGTACAGTGTTGTCACATGTCGGGCCACACAGCGTCGCAATAGTATTTTGTAAACAACGTGTATATAAAAGATACAGAAAGCGCCCCCTTGAGCCCGGTTTGGTGAACTATTCCATATGAATTGCACTTATAGACCGGTCATTGTTAAGCCCCCCCAAAAATTTGTTTAAAGACTGCTTTTGACATCAGTTATCGAATAGAGCTTATATACAGTGCCATACGCTAATGAGCCCGACCCTGGGTTCGATAGCGTCATTTTGGGCTCAACAAGATACCATAAGCTTGGGAATCGGGCTAACTAATGACCATCTATATGTCTATATATATATATATATATATATATATATATATATATAAGCTGTATTCAACTTATATAAAGAAAAACGTTAACACTTTGTAGATTCACCCAACATTGCTACCGGGGAATGCGATCGAATATTTATCGGCAAACTATAATTTCTGTCATATTTCCTAAACCGGAAGTCTGGGACCCCAAGTCGTATACATTTTATGAATCGGCACATGAAAATCTATCACCCTGAGTTAGGTATATCAGATGCTTCATAGATTTTGCAAAAATGGCCAGTTTTTCTGACCAAAATAATGAATGAAATTTTTGTGGATTTTCACAAAGTCTCCAAAAATAATTCAGGCAATAAGATCTCGACGTGCTGATTCAGAAAGTGTATGTGACTTGGGATCCCACATTTCCTATATTAAAATTTGTATATAATACTGAAATATCTTGGGGGAATTCGACCTGGTTGTAAAGATCAATGTGTAATTTTTATTTTGGCCAAGCTTTCAAGTGCTTCATTACAATCTTCTTCAGGGCTTACTACAACTACAATCCAGTTTACATTAAGTTTACAAGAAGTGGAACAACAACATGTTACTTACTAATCTGAGTTTTCAATAGGCAGCTATATTAGGGAAAGGAATCTTTGAAAATTTTTACCAGTATATGCTAAATGTATTACACATATAACACAATCCAGAAATTTTACATACAACATAATGAGGATAACAAATAATGTGACATATATGTCGCAGCCACTAGTCGGATTCACAAACCACTTTTATTTTAATTTCAAATTTCAATGCCTAAACTTTTTATTATTTAGGTATATTATTAAAAGTTTCTCGTATGTTAATGTCAAAATTGCAGCAATACTTCCTGAAGGTTTATGGTACAATGGTTTTCAATTTCAAAAGATTTTAAAAGAAATCGCCAATAACTACTTGAATTTAGGATTTATTAATTTTGTAAAATTTCTGTCGATAACAAATATGTGTATATATTACTTAAATTTTGTGTATCCGATTTTTTACTAATAACGTTATTAGTCTTATTAATTTGGTACTTCTCCAAAATTAGTTTTTATTAGTATTTCGCTCTTTTTCTAAAATTTTGACACTATCCCAATTTATGTTATGGTTGTTGTTTAATACATGTTCTGCTAGAGCACATCTTATACTTTTTGTGTTTATACCACTTTTATGTAGTGTTAATCTACTAGATAGCCATTGTGAGGTCTGGCCAATATACTTGTCCTCACATGTATCACATTCTAAACAATAAACAACCCCCAATTGAAATGTTAATAGAATTTTGAATATTAATTTTGTAAAGAAACTTGAACCTTTTTAAAAATTTCTTATAGCTACTTTTATGTTTAATTTATGGAAAGTTCTTATTAATATTAATAAAAAGTAATCTTCTAAAAATCATCGCGCATATGTTTTTCTAGCATGATGTTCTTGGTGTAGGCCTTGTAATTTGCTTCGCGTTGTAGAATCCCGATTTTGGAAATGGTGATTTCTTCAGCTTGACTGTTCTTGCATATGATGGTAATCGATTGTTGGTTGGAAATAGTGAATAACCATCGGTTGTCTCGTAGATGATGCCATAGTTCCGTCGTTGCCATTAGATTCCTGATTTTGCAAGTTTTCGGAATAGATTTTGTTGTTTTTCTGAAGAGCTTGGCTTCATTTTTCTTTGTGATTGGTAGATTCTTGCAGATCCAATAGGTATAGTTTGTTTCGTAGACTTTTAAATCTTGCATTATACAAAGCAGATTTTGGCAATATTCTTATCATTCAACTTGTAAGTTTTATTCGACAACAAAGTTTTGAAGAACAGAAATTATATTCACACCATGCACGAAAGATTTAGCTGTAAAGTTTTGTGTTTAAATGTATTCTAATTCTACTATCTTCAGCGTATGAAATACATCATGCGTAAATACATCTCTTTTTTCTTAACGAAAGGGCCCACTTCAGTCTCAAAACCCCGAAAATTTTCGAAAATTGGACGTGTGCAATGTAAATACGGCTTTTTTGAATACCAAGGTGGCCATGGAAAACGCCGAGAAATCAGTCACACGGCTAAGCGTCAGTAGTCTTGGAAAGCTCGGCGTGCGCGTGCAGCTTCCCAAATTTTCACAAAAATTGGGTGGAAAATTCGGACCGCGGAGTGAAACGGACCGTTTCGTAGTGATTTAGTGACGTGGTGCTTCGACTAATCTAGTTTTGGCCACCTTATCGGGTTCGCACGGGAAGATATACCGGTGAGTTTAGTTATTACTTTTTATCGCGTAGGAATCGCGTTGAAACACCTTGTATAGGTAAATTACGCACTTGTTCGTTGCGTTTATGTGATTGTAGTTTCGAAATTCGTTTAAATAGGATGGTTTAATTAAGTTTTGTACGATAAATGCTTCGTCCAGTTCAAAACACGGTAAAAAACTTGCATGGATGCGGAGGTAAAAACGCTACGACGCGGTGCTGGTTTTTTTCATACGCCAGCGGTCGTCAAACGGTTAAATAATCTAAAACTGGTTGTTTCGCTTATACGGCATGGGATTTTTAGTATTGTAGTTAGCTTGCTCACATAGCTAAATACTTTCAATATTTTCGTTATGTTGGATATCCAAAATCTAAATACCAGCACAGAAGTTTTAAAACATAATTCAGTACTTTTTATCTGTACCACCATAATAAACAAGAACTACGTAGGAGGTTTCTACACTGCATATTTTTTGTCACTATTTAATTCATTTATTTACGTATAAATGTATTCCATGTGACACTGATCTGACCTAGTTATTTATATTTGTAAATCACTATTGCCGTCTACATAAGTAGCTTCTTCCACAAACATACTTTTAAAGCAAGTTTTAATGGCACGATCAAGGTTTTTAATAATGAGTGAAATTAACAATAAATCCCAATGTTGAGCTGGCAATTCGAGTTTCGTTAATGATATAATGTGTTGATTATATATTATATTTCCTGATGCGTGGAAGATTTCTGCTGTCAGGCCGGAAGCCAAACTACCCGTTTCCACAGAGCTTAAGGACGGACACCAGGCCAATTAACATTTTACCAATTCTTTCAAAAGTAGACTTTTCAAGAGCATTCGATGTTGTTAATTATCAGATACTTTACGCCATTTTGGAACATATTATTATTGGGCAAGCAGCTTTATTTATATAATAGACTTCAGTCTGTTAATTTAGATAGCAATTCCTCTGCTTACGGTGGTAGTGTGGTGTCCCTCAGGTCTCTCTGTTAGGACACAGATATACATCTGTAATAACCAAAAAGGACAGATATCCATAATATAAATATTAGATGCAAAGACGCTATTACTCTACCAAAACGTAATCATATTTATTATTCGCAGCTTTTCATACAGAATATAAAAGATCCACAACTCACTAACAGTAAAACTAAGAAATACGGGACTAGACTCATTTAAAATAAAACGTGTTATGTAGGTACTTGTATATTAATTTAAACAAGCATCACTTTCATTAATTTATTTATTAATTAGTAGATTGCAACTCCTACATTACTTGCATGTCAAGTGTCTCCTGCTTACCTGACTCTCAGCTACTAGATAATCTAAATAATAATGTTACTACTATTATTAGCTTAATGAAAATGCTAGTTGTATTTAAAGAAAAAGTGTTTATGTTCAAAGCAAGGGTGATGTTGTGTAGTAGTAATATTATTATTTAGATTATCTAGTAGCTGAGAGTCAGGTATGCAGGTGACACTTGACATGCAAGTAATGTAGGAGTTGCAATTTACTAATTAATAAATAAATTAATGAAAGTGATGCTTGTTTAAATTAATATGCAAGTACATAACAAAACTACAATAATCTATTTAAAAAAACTGAACAGTTCTGATTGACATTTACTAATTCTTCCTGTATATATTTTTTTCACCTATACATCGTTCATCTAAATTGAGATAACTGCTTTTTTTCGTTTTTTATTGTTTTTCACCTCCACGGCTCTCATCAATAACAACTTTATACACAGGTGTGTATACGAGTAAAATTCTAAATTTGTTTTTCTTTTCATTTTTACGGTTGAGTGGAAGAGAAGGGCGATGCCACTAATCATAAGTGTCATTTGCCACTAAAATTTGCCGTTTTGCCCTGCTACGAATCCTGCTATTCAGAGTCATAATAATACAATAATAATAATACAATATACAATAAAATACAATACACTAATACAATATAATGTACATAATACATCAATGTAGTGAGCAAATGACGAATTATTATTATTATTATTATTATTATGGTTATTACTATTATTATTTTTCTAAATATACTTTTTTTGAGCATAGTCAGAATTTATAAAAAAAAAACAGTTCATACAAACAATCAACCTTTAAAGAGAATATAAAGTTATGTCAGTAGATGACCTCTAAGGAGATAGACAAATCTAAAATCTGTGTACATAGTACACACATGGTATCAATGCTTCAGTATGCCATGAAGCATGATACATTAGGACCTTAGTCCCTGCATGACGTTTCAGTGCATTGTTAATAGCTGCAAAAAAATAATTAATCAATAGTTTCCTAGTTAGGTAGGCACATAGTCTAAAAGGATATCGTACCCTACACGTTGTCCCGACTTTGCCCCTAAACAGTTATCCAAATTGGTATAAGCTTTTTTGCATTTTTTGCTTGAATTCGGTTATTTCTATGATGTATAAAAGAACGGCCAAGTCACGTACTAACTATTTTGATCGTAAAATGGTCTACAGTAAAAGAATGCATCAACCGAATGTAGAATTGATGAAAAAAAATGAAGCTTTATACTTTTCATTACACTGCGACTTTTTGAATCACCCACGTATGCACTAATCGCTCAAAAAGATAAAACGGGAATCTTTAGAAACCATGTCTCCAAAAATTTAAACCCAAAACGGGCCTCTATTAAATTTTCTCCGCTAAATGAAATACTCCTAGTGTTTACGTTCTTGCGAGCACTTTTTTTGCGGCGTATCCTGGCGTACGTGAGCAATTATTGAGCAAAAAAAGGACCAGTCCATTTGCGGGCCGGGTGAAGTAGCTTTTAATGCGTCGTTTATTGAATTAGTATAGCCGATGATAACTGCGCGTGAGGATGTGCCGGTGAATACGGGGTGTTTTTCAAGATTCGTTTTCGAAATTATTGACTTTTGAGTGTTTGTGACGTATGTGAACTGATGGTGGATGGTGGACGCCACACTGCATTGTAAGCGATTTTTTTTATACTTGATGGTATACGCGCGATCGAAATTTTCGCTAGCAGGAATTGTTGATTTCATCTCGCAAGAACATTTTCTGTTATGTACTCAACCCAAGCTTCGAAGAATTTCATAACTTAAGTGAATTCTGAAACAATCAAGCACGTAGGTCGAAATAGAAATTCGCTCGAAATAGGCTTTTGAAAGGCACAATGTAGAGTCGTTAGATAGCATACGTTAATTTTTTTATAATGAAACACAATTTTTCTTAAAAAAATATACGTAAACCCTTAGCTTAGCTTAGTTTTAATTTTCTTGTGTAATTCTTCAATTGTCAATGTAAAATTATTTTTCACGCCTCGTAAATCATACGTCGTATTAAATTTGCCTGATCATCTTTGGATGAAAATACACCTTTGTGTATCTTTTTAACTGTCCTATTAGACCTGTTGTTTGTTAAAATCGAAAATTCTTTTGTTATTAAAAATTCAATTGACTTGACCAATAAACTTAAGAATTTCGAAATTCCCCAGAACTCTTTACTTGTATCTTTCGATGTCATTTATTTATTTCCTTGGATACCTCCAAAAGATTGTCTTGAAATATTGAATCGCAGAGGAGCACACTACCGGCGTTCATGTTCGATCTGTCATTCGACAACAAGAAGAGGTACAAGTTGATCGAGCAGGAGATGAACGAACAGGCCGAGATGATTAACGATCTGAAGTGTATGGGAGCTTCGCACGGTACTATCGAACTGGAACTCTGAAGAGATTGCACGAGTTGGAAGCCATGGTGTACAAGGATGTCAGAAGGTAAGCGAAACTGTGTTTTTTTTGAGCCTTTTCATTTTCTTCTGGGACTTGGAAACGTACCGTTCAAAATAAAATCTGTCACATATCGTTAGAGCCAGCTTCCATAATATTATTTCAATTAAGTATACATTCAGCTAAACTGTAGTAGTTGTACGGGCTGTTAGAATATTTTTTAGGTGATCAAAAGAGTAAATTTAATTGAATTTTCATATACATCATTAGTTCAAAGCTATTTTTTGTTCATTATCCAAATCATGTTTGTCAAGGGTACAAACTTGTAACTCCTTTCTGTATTTTTTTCAAAACTGTAAGCCAATAATTGAGTATCTTTGGAACATTTAAAATCGTGTATTCTTGAAGTCGTAAAGCGAATCTCTCTCCTCCATGTGGCCGTTACACATTCACCGTTTCTCTTCTACAGGGATATGATTCAACGACATAACCACCAAACTTACTTATTATGCCCTAAAAAAAAAACTACAATTAATGAAAGTAAATAATTAACAAAAAGACGCTATCCATATGCAAATGGCAAAATTGTAAATTATAAATAACAAGAAAAAAATGTATAAAGAAGAGTTCCATTTGTAAATATAGTAAGTTAAATTTCCGCAGTCTCCGAATTATAGTAATGACTGATGAATTATATATCTTTTTAATTTTTTTATGGAGTTTCCACTACCAGTAATCATTTTTAAATTGTTAGGCGGTTATTCAAAATTTGAACTACTACAGTAAAGTAATAGAATAAAGTTATAAACGATTAAGGAATTTTTTAACGGAAGAATGAACTGGCCTTTTTCAGACGTCACTTCGTTCCTGCAATCCGACCAAGGCAACTACGTCTATGCCAGTTTTCCGGTAGACGTAGTCGTCTATTTCCACATGCAGCTCAGCACGTTCAGGTTCAGCTTCAGCTGCCTCCCGGTATCTCGAGTGGAGTGTATGTTGCAGCTGCCGTTGCTGGACATAGTTTTCAGCTCGAAAAGGGCCGAAGACGAGCTGTTGCACAGGTGAACATTGGGCATTTGGAAAAGTGCGAATCGTACACTTTTTGTTTTGTTTTCAGCGAATTCGACGACGGCACGCCAAATACGACGGTCGGTGTACATATTTCATCCGTACGGCGGCAAGAAGTCCGCCCTCAAAGAGGCGCAATGGTCCCCGTTATCGGACAGCAAGAGGTGTACGGAGGGACAAGAGGATTAGAGCTACAATTTGTGGCCAAATACTGTAAGTTTCAGTTTGAATTATTATTAACTTWTAGTGCCTAGATAATTTCTTGGYTTTTACAACAAAAAAAAAAACTAGCTTCGTATATATAATTTCTCAACAGGCGTTCTCTTTTGTTACAGGAAGTCTTATCGTAGGGGGTAAGACTGCATGATGCAGTATTTGGCCGGGTGAGTGCTAGTTATAATTTTCTATTCTTACTTGGGCATTCCAAATGTGTAAAGCATTTTATTATTTTCAAAATCATTTCAATCAGGGAATTTTGATTTGTAAAGGGAGGGGGGGGGTTTTATATGCAGGCATGTATCATCTTTTCTATGAATATTTTTGCAAGTAATTAAAATGTTTTTCTTCCAGCTTAATCGGTTTCGGTAACAGACTACGGGGTCTGTTCGCGTTGTTAGGTCGGTAGTGTAATCAGCAGATGCTGTTCGCTTTAAAAATGAGAAGTTTAGTTTACGTTTCGTGTCCGTTAGTGCGGGGCCTTTCTTTGTTGCTAGTTCATAAACGTTAGTGATTCAAGTATCGCGTGTGGCTATAAATTTAACTAATTCACTCGATTAAAATAAATAGTGCTGGACTTTTATTTCCGGTGCACCGAGGGACAATAGAGGATTAGAGCTACGTCATGTGGCCAAATACTGTAAGTTTCAGTCTGAATTATTTATTATTAACTTGTAGTGCCTAGATAATTTCTTGGATTTTACAACAAAAAAAAACTGGCTTCGTATATATAATTTCTCAACAGTCGTTCTCTTTTGTTACAGGAAGTCTTATCGTAGGGGGTAAGACTGCATGATGCAGTATTTGGCCGGGTGAGTGCTTTTCATAAGATTTTTGTTTTAAGAAATCGGAGCGATTTAATGCGTTCGAATCTTTATCGGCAAACTATAATTTCTGTCATATTTCCTAAACCACAGAAGTCTGGGACCATACATTTTATAAATCGGCACCACAAAAGAATTCAACCTGGTGGTAAAGATCAATGTGTACTCTTTATTTTGGCCAAGCTTTCAATTGATTTATTGCAATCTTCTTCAGGGCTTACTACAACAATAATCCAGTTTACATTAAGAGTACAAGAAGTGGAACAACAACATGTTACTTACTAACCTGAGTTTTCAATAGGCAGCTGTATTAGGGAAATTTATCTTCGAAAATTTTAACCAGTATATGCTAAATAATGTATTACACATATAACACAATCCAGAAATTTTACATACATCATAATGAGGATAACAAATAATGTGACATATATGTCGCAGTCACTAGTGTCAGATTCACAAACCACTTTTATTTTAATTTCAAATTTCAATGCCTAAACTTTTTATTATGTAGGTATATTATTAAAAGTTTCTCATATGTCAATGTCAAAATTGCGGCAATACTTCCTGAAGGTTTATGGTACAATGGATTTCAATTTCAAAAGATTTTAAAAGAAATCGCCAATAACTACTTAAATTTAGGATTTATTAATTTTGTAAAATTTCTGTCGATAACAAATATGTGTATATATTACTTAAATTTTGTGTATCCGTTTTTTTATTAATAACGTTATTAGTCTTATTAATTTAGTACATCTCCAAAATTAGTCTTTTATTAGTATTTCACTCTTTTTCTAAAATTTTGACACTATCCCAACTTATGTTATGGTTGTTGTTTAATACATGTTCTGCTAGAGCACATCTTATACTTTTTGTGTTTATATCACTTTTGTGTAGTGCTAATCTATTAGATAGCAATTGTGAGATCTGGCCAATAAACTTTTCCTCACATGTATCACATTCTTAAAAATAAACAACCCCCGATTGAAATTTTAATGGAATTTTGGATATTAATTTTGTAAACAAACTTGAATCTTTTTGAACCTTTTCAAAAATTTCTTATAGCTACTTTTATGTTTAATTTATGGAAACTTCTTATTAATTTCTTTGTTAATCCTGCAATATTGGATTGTTGTTGTAGTAAGCCCTGAAGAAGATTGTAATAAATCAATTGAAAGCTTGGCCAAAATAAAAAGTACACATTGATCTTTACCACCAGATCGAATTCCCCCAAGATATTTCAGCTTAATATTGACAAGTAAAGGACCACAAACAATTTCATTCAGTAAAACCTATATGTATAACTAATATACAACCAATATAAAATATGTAACTCTCATTGGCTAAATATTGGCGGTTCAACATTAGAAACACATGAAAAAAAAACATTGGTCTCAAATTAATTATCAAATCAAATTATTTATTAATGTGATACTTATATATATATATATAAGCAGTATTCAACTTATATAAAGAAAAACGTTAACACTTTGTAGATTCACCCAACATTGCTACCGGATAATGCGATCGAATATTTATCGGCAAACTATAATTTCTGTCATATTTCCTAAACCGGAAGTCTGGGACCCCAAGTTGTATACATTTTATGAATCGGCACATCAATATCTATCACCCTGAGTTAGGTATATCAGATGCTTCATAGATTTTGCAAAAATGGCCATATTTTCTGACCAAAATAATGAATGAAATTTTTGTCGATTTTCACAAAGTCTCCAAAAAACCTGAAATAATTCAGGCAATKAGATCTCGACGTGCTGATTCAGAAGGTGTATGTGACTTGTGATCCCACACTTCCTATATTAAAATTTGTATATAATACTGAAATATCTTGGGGGAATTCGACCTGGTTGTAAAGATCAATGTGTACTTTTTAATTTGTCCCAACTTTCAAGTGATTTATTACAATCTTCTTCGGGGCTTACTACAACAATAATCCAGTTTACATTAAGTTTACAAGAAGTGAAACAACAACAACATGTTACTTACTAATCTGAGTTTTCAATAGGTAGCTATATTAGGGAAATTTATCTTCGAAAATTTTAACCAGTATATGCTAAATGTATTACACATATAACACAATCCAGAAATTTTACATACATCATAATGAGGATAACAAATAATGTGACATATATGTCGCAGTCACTAGTGTCAGATTCACAAACCACTTTTATTTTAATTTCAAATTTCAATGCTTAAACTTTTTATTATGTAGGTATATTATTAAAAGTTTCTCATATGTCAATGTCAAAATTGCAGCAATACTTCCTGAAGGTTTATGGTACAATGGATTTCAATTTCAAAAGATTTTAAAAGAAATCGCCAATAACTACTTAAATTTAGGATTTATTATCCGATTTTTTATTAATAACGTTATTAGTCTTATTAATTTGGTACATCTCCAAAATTAGTCTTTTATTAGTATTCACTCTTTTTCAAAAATTTTGACACTATCCCAACTTATGTTATGGTTGTTGTTTAATACATGTTCTGCTAGAGCACATCTTATACTTTTTGTGTTTATATCACTTTTGTGTAGTGCTAAACTACTAGATAGCAATTGTGAGATCTGGCCAATAAACTTTTCCTCACGTGTATCACATTCTTAAAAATAAACAACCCCCGATTGAAATTTTAATGGAATTTTGGATATTAATTTTGTAAACAAACTTGAACCTTTTTAAAAATTTCTTATAGCTACTTTTATGTTTCTTATTAATTTCTTTGTTAATCCTGTAATATTGGATTGTTGTTGTAGTAAGCCCTGAAGAAGACTGTAATAAATCAATTGAAAGCTTGGCCAAAATAAAAAGTACACATTGATCTTTACCACCAGATCGAATTCCCCCAAGATATTTCAGCTTAATATTGACAAGTAAACGACCGCAAACAATTTCATTCAGTAAAACCTATATGTATAACTAATATACAACCAATATAAAATATGTAACTATTGGCTAAATATTGGCGGTTCAACATTAGAAACACATGAAAAAAAACATTGGTCTCAAATTAATTATCAAATCAAATTATTTATTAATGTGAAACTTATTATATATAAGCAGTATTCAACTTATATAAAGAAAAACGTTAACACTTTGTAGATGCACCCAACATTGCTACCGGGGAATGCGATCGAATATTTATCGGCAAACTATAATTTCTGTCATATTCCGTAAACCGGAAGTCTGGGACCCCAAGTTGTATACATTTTATGAATCGGCACATCAAAATCTATGACCCTGAGTTAGGTATATCAGATGCTTCATAGATTTTGCAAAAATGACCATATTTTCTGACCAAAATAATGAATGAAATTTTTGTCGATTTTCACAAATTCTCCAAAAAACCTGAAATAATTCAGGCAATAAGATCTCGACGTGCTGATTCAGAAAGTGTATGTGACTTGGGATCCCACACTTCCTATATTAAAATTTGTATATAATACTGAAATATCTTGGGGGAATTCGACCTGGTTGTAAGGATCAATGTGTAATTTTTATTTTGGCCAAGCTTTCAAGTTCTTTATTACAATCTTCTTCAGGGCTTACTACAACAATAATCCAGTTTACATTAAGTTTACAAGAAGTGGAACAACAACATCATGTTACTTACTAATCTGAGTTTTCAATAGGCAGCTATATTAGGGAAAGGAATCCTCGAAAATTTTTATCAGTATATGCTAAATGTATTACACATATAACACAAGGCAGAAATTTTACATACAACATAATGAGGATAACAAATAATGTGACATATATGTCGCAGTCACTAGTCAGATTCACAAACCACTTTTATTTTAATTTCAAATTTCAATGCCTAAACTTTTTATTATGTTTTATTATATTATTAAAAGTTCCTCATATGTTAATGTCAAAATTGCAGCAATACTTCCTGAAGGTTTATGGTACAATGAATTTCAATTTCAAAAGATTTTAAAGAAATCGCCAATAACTACTTGAATTTAGGATTTATTAAATTGTGTAAAATTTCTGTCGATAACAAATATGTGTATATATTACTTAAATTTTGTGTATCCGATTTTTTACTAATAACGTTATTAGTCTTATTAATTTGGTACATCTCCAAAATTAGTCTTTCATTAGTATTTCGCTCTTTTTCTAAAATTTTGACACTATCCCAATTTATGTTATGGTTGTTGTTTAATACATGTTCTGCTAGAGTACATCTTATACTTTTTGTGTTTATATCACTTTTGTGTAGTGCTAAACTACTAGATAGCAATTGTGAGATCTGGCCAATAAACTTTTCCTCACGTGTATCACATTCTTAAAAATAAACAACCCCCGTTTGAAATTTTAATAGAATTTTGGATTTTAATTTTGTAAAAAAAGTTAACCTTTTGAAAAATTTCTTATGGCTACTTTTGTGTTTAATTTAGAGAAAGTTCTTATTAATTTTTTTGTTAATCCTGTAATATTGGATTGTTGTTGTAGTAAGCCCTGAAGAAAATTATAATAAATCATTTGAAAGCTTGGCCAAAATAAAAAGTACACATTGATCTTTACCACCAGATCGAATTCCCCCAAGATATTTCAGCTTAATATTGACAAGTAAACGACCGCAAACAATTTCATTCAGTAAAACCTATATGTATAACTAATATACAACCAATATAAAATATGTAACTCTCATTGGCTAAATATTGGCGGTTCAACATTAGAAACACATGAAAAAAAAACATTGGTCTCAAGTTAATTATCAAATCAAATTATTTATTAATGTGGTACTTATATATATAAGCAGTATTCAACTTATATAAAGAAAAACGTTAACACTTTGTAGATTCACCCAACATTGCTACCGGATAATGCGATCGAATATTTATCGGCAAACTATAATTTCTGTCATATTTCCTAAACCGGAAGTCTGGGACCCCAAGTTGTATACATTTTATGAATCGGCACATCAATACCTATCACCCTGAGTTAGGTATATCAGATGCTTCATAGATTTTGCAAAAATGGCCGTATTTTCTGACCAAAATAATGAATGAAATTTTTGTCGATTTTCACAAAGTCTCCATAAAACCTGAAATAATTCAGGCAATAAGATCTCGACGTGCTGATTCAGAAAGTGTATGTGACTTGTGATCCCACACTTCCTATATTAAAATTTGTATATAATACTGAAATATCTTGGGGGAATTCGACCTGGTTGTAAAGATCAATGTGTACTTTTTAATTTGTCCAAACTTTCAAGTGATTTATTACAATCTTCTTCAGGGCTTAATACAACAATAATCCAGTTTACATTAAGTTTACAAGAAGTGAAACAACAACAACATGTTACTTACTAATCTGAGTTTTCAATAGGCAGCTATATTAGGGAAAGGAATCCTCGAAAATTTTTATTAAATGTATTACACATATAACACAAGCCAGAAATTGAGGATAACAAATAATGTGACATATATGTCGCAGTCACTAGTCAGATTCACAAACCACTTTTATTTTAATTTCAAATTTCAATGCCTAAAGTTTTTATTATGTAGGTATATTATTAAAAGTTTCTCATATGTTAATGTCAAAATTGCAGCAATACTTCCTGAAGGTTTATGGTACAATGGATTTCTTATTAATTTCTTTGTTAATCCTGTAATATTGGATTGTTGTTGTAGTAAGCCCTGAAGAAGATTGTAATAAATCAATTGAAAGCTTGGCCAAAATAAAAAGTACACATTGATCTTTACCACTAGATCGAATTCCCCCAAGATATATATATATATATATATATATATATATATATATATATAAGCAGTATTCAACTTATATAAAGAAAAACGTTAACACTTTGTAGATTCACCCAACATTGCTACCGGATAATGCGATCGAATGTTTATCGGCAAACTATAATTTCTGTCATATTTCCTAAACCGGAAGTCTGGGACCCCAAGTTGTATACATTTTATGAATCGGCACATCAATATCTATCACCCTGAGTTAGGTATATCAGATGCTTCATAGATTTTGCAAAAATGGCCAGTTTTTCTGACCAAAATAATGAATGAAATTTTTGTGGATTTTCACAAAGTCTCCAAAAATAATTCAGGCAATAAGATCTCGACATGCTGATTCAGAAAGTGTATGTGACTTGGGATCCCACACTTCCTATATTAAAATTTGTATATAATACTGAAATATCTTGGGGGAATTCGACCTGGTTGTAAAGATCAATGTGTACTACTAGATAGCAATTGTGAGATCTGGCCAATAAACTTTTCCTCACGTGTATCACATTCTTAAAAATAAACAACCCCCGATTGAAATTTTAATAGAATTTTGGATTTTAATTTTGTAAAAAAACTTAACCTTTTGAAAAATTTCTTATGGCTACTTTTGTGTTTAATTTAGAGAAAGTTCTTATTAATTTTTTTGTTAATCCTGTAATATTGGATTGTTGTTGTAGTAAGCCCTGAAGAAAATTATAATAAATCATTTGAAAGCTTGGCCAAAATAAAAAGTACACATTGATCTTTACCACCAGATCGAATTCCCCCAAGATATTTCAGCTTAATATTGACAAGTAAACGACCACAAACAATTTCATTCAGTAAAACCTATATGTATAACTAATATACAACCAATATAAAATATGTAACTCTCATTGGCTAAATATTGGCGGTTCAATATTAGAAACACATGAAAAAAAATATTGGTCTCAAATTAAATATTAAATCAAATTATTTATTAATGTGATACTTATATATATAAACTGTATTCAACTTATATAAAGAAAAACGTTAACACTTTGTAGATTCACCCAACATTGCTACCGGGGAATGTGATCGAATATTTATCGGCAAACTATAATTTCTGTCATATTTCCCAAACCGGAAGTCTGGGACACCAAGTCGTATACATTTTATGAATCGGCACATCAAAATCTATCACCCTGAGTTAGGTATATCAGATGCTTCATAGATTTTGCAAAAATGGCCACTTTTTCTGACCAAAATAATGAATGAAATTTTTGTTGATTTACACAAAAGTTTCCAAAAATAATTCAGGCAGGTAGATCTCGACGTGCTGATTCAGAAAGTTTATGTGACTTGGGATTCCACACTTCCTATATTAAAATTTGTATTTAATACTGAAATATCTTGGGGGAATTCGACCTGGTTGTAAAGATCAATGTGTAATTTTTATTTTGGCCAAGCTTTCAAGTGCTTCATTACAATCTTCTTCAGGGCTTACTACAACAACAATCCAGTTTACATTAAGTTTACAAGAAGTGGAACAACATGTTACTTACTAATCTGAGTTTTCAATAGGCAGCTATATTAGGGAAAGGAATCTTTGAAAATTTTTACCAGTATATGCTAAATGTATTACACATACAACACAATCCAGAAATTTTACATACAACATAATGAGGATAACAAATAATGTGACATATATGTCGCAGCCACTAGTCAGATTCACAAACCACTTTTATTTTAATTTCAAATTTCAATGCCTAAACTTTTTATTATTTAGGTATATTATTAAAAGTTTCTCGTATGTTAATGTCAAAATTGCAGCAATACTTCCTGAAGGTTTATGGTACAATGGATTTCAATTTCAAAAGATTTTAAAAGAAATCGCCAATAACTACTTGAATTTAGGACTTATTAATTTTGTAAAATTTCTGTCGATAACAAATATGTGTATATATTACTTAAATTTTGTGTATTCGATTTTTTACTAATAACGTTATTAGTCTTATTAATTTGGTACATCTCCAAAATTAGTCTTTCATTAGTATTTCGCTCTTTTTCTAAAATTTTGACACTATCCCAATTTATGTTATGGTTGTTGTTTAATACATGTTCTGCTAGAGCACATCTTATACTTTTTGTGTTTATACCACTTTTGTGTAGTGTTAATCTACTAGATAGCCATTGTGAGGTCTGGCCAATATACTTGTCCTCACCTGTATCACATTCTAAACAATAAACAACCCCCAATTGAAATGTTAATAGAATTTTGGATATTAATTTTGTAAAGAAACTTGAACCTTTTTAAAAATTTCTTATAGCTACTTTTATGTTTAATTTATGGAAAGTTCTTATTAATATTAATAAAAAGTAATCTTCTAAAAATCATCGCGCATATGTTTTTCTAGCATGATGTTCTTGGTGTAGGCCTTGTAATTTGCTTCGCGTTGTAGAATCCCGATTTTGGAAATGGTGATTTCTTCAGCTTGACTGTTTTTGCATATGATGGTAATCGATTGTTGGTTGGAAATAGTGAATAACCATCGGTTGTCTCGTAGATGATGCCATTAGATTCCTGATTTTGCAAGTTTTCGGAATAGATTTTGTTGTTTTTCTGAAGAGCTTGGCTTCATTTTTCTTTGTGATTGGTAGATTCTTGCAGATCCAATAGGTATAGTTTATTTCATAGACTTTTAAATCTTCCATTATACAAAGCAGATTTTGGCAATATTCTCATCATTCAACTTGTAAGTTTTATTCGACAACAAAGTTTTGAAGAACAGAAATTACCTATATTCACACCATGCACGAAAGATTTAGCTGTAAAGTTTTGTGTATAAATATATTCTAATTCTACTATCTTCAGCGTATGAAATACATCATGCGTAAATACATCTCTTTTTTCTTAACGAAAGGGCCCACTTCAGTCTCAAAGCCCCGAAAATTTTCGAAAATTGGACGTGTGCAATGTAAATACGGCTTTTTTGAATACCAAGGTGGCCATGGAAAACGCCGAGAAATCAGTCACACGGCTAAGCGTCAGTAGTCTTGGAAAGCTCGGCGTGAGCGGTCAGGTTCCCAAATTTTCACAAAAATTGGGTGGAAAATTCGGACCGCGGAGTGAAACGGACCGTTTCGTAGTGATTTAGTGACGTGGTGCTTCGACTAATCTAATTTTGGCCACCTTATCGGGTTCGCACGGGAAGATATACCGGTGAGTTTAGTTATTACTTTTTATCGCGTAGGAATCGCGTTGAAACACCTTGTATAGGTAAATTACGCACTTGTTCGTTGCGTTTATGTGATTGTGGTTTCGAAATTCGTTTAAATAGGATGGTTTAATTAAGTTTTGTACGATAAATGCTTCGTCCAGTTCAAAACACGGTAAAAAACTTGCATGGATGCGGAGGTAAAAACGCTACGACGCGGTGCTGTTTTTTTTTCATACGCCAGCGGTCGTCAAACGGTTAAATAATCTAAAACTGGTTGCTTCGCTTATACGGCATGGGATTTTTAGTAGTGTAGTTAGCTTGCTCACATAGCTAAATACTTTCAATATTTTCGTTATGTTGGATATCCAAAATCTAAATACCAGCACAGAAGTTTTAAAACATAATTCAGTACTTTTTATCTGTACCACCATAATAAACAAGAACTACGTAGGAGGTTTCTACACTGCATATTTTTTTGTCACTATTTAATTCATTTATTTACGTATAAATGTATTCCATGTGACACTGATCTGACCTAGTTATTTATGTTTGTAAATCAGTATTGCCGTCTACATAAGTAGCTTCTTCCACAAACATACTTTTAAAGCAAGTTTTAATGGCACGATCAAGGTTTTTAATAACGAGTGAAATTAACAATAAATCCCAATGTTGAGTTGGCAATTCGAGTTTCGTTAATGATATAATGTGTTGATTATATATTACATTTCCTGATGCGTGGAAGATTTCTGCTGTCAGGCCGGAAGCCAAACTACCCGTTTCCACAGAGCTTAAGGACGGACACCAGGCCAATTAACATTTTACCAATTCTTTCGAAAGTAGACTTTTCAAGAGCATTCGATGTTGTTAATTATCAGATACTTTACGCCATTTTGGAACATATTGTTATTGGGCAAGCAGCTTTATTTATATAATAGACTTCAGTCTGTTAATTTAGATAGCAATTCCTCTGCTTACGGTGGTAGTGTGGTGTCCCTCAGGGCTCTCTGTTAGGACACAGATATACATCTGTAATAACCAAAAAGGACAGATATCCATAATATAAATATTAGATGCAAAGACGCTATTACTCTACCAAAACGTAATAATATTTTTTATTCGCAGCTTTTCATACAGAATATAAAAGATCCACAACTCACTAACAGTAAAACTAAGAAATACGGGACTAGACTCATTTAAAATAAAACGTGTTATGTAGGTACTTGTATATTAATTTAAACAAGCATCACTTTCATTAATTTATTTATTAATTAGTAGATTGCAACTCCTACATTACTTGCATGTCAAGTGTCTCCTGCTTACCTGACTCTCAGCTACTAGATAATATAAATAATAATGTTACTACTATTATTAGCTTAATGAAAATGCTAGTTGTATTTAAAGAAAAAGTGTTTATGTTCAAAGCAAGGGTGATGTTGTGTAGTAGTAATATTATTATTTAGATTATCTAGTAGCTGAGAGTCAGGTATGCAGGTGACACTTGACATGCAAGTAATGTAGGATTTGCAATTTACTAATTAATAAATAAATTAATGAAAGTGATGCTTGTTTAAATTAATATGCAAGTACATAACAAAACTACAATAATCTATTTAAAAAAAACTGAACAGTTCTTATTGACATTTACTAATTCTTCCTGTATATATTTTTTTCACCTATACATCGTTCATCTAAATTGAGATAACTGCTTTTTTTCGTTTTTTATTGTTTTTCACCTCCACGGCTCTCATCAATAACAACTTTATACACAGGTGTGTATACGAGTAAAATTCTAAATTTGTTTTTCTTTTCATTTTTACGGTTGAGTGGAAGAGAAGGGCGATGCCACTAATCATAAGTGTCATTTGCCACTAAAATTTGCCGTTTTGCCCTGCTACGAATCCTGCTATTCAGAGTCATAATAATAATACAATAATAATAATACAATATACAATAAAATACAATACACTAATACAATATAATGTACATAATACATCAATGTAGTGAGCAAATGACGAATTAATATTATTATTATTATGGTTATTACTATTATTATTTTTCTAAATATACTTTTTTTGAGCATAGTCAGAATTTATAAAAAAAAAACAGTTCGAGGACGTACGTCCTCATACAAACAATCAATCTTTAAAGAGAATATAAAGTTATGTCAGTAGATGACCTCTATAAGGAGATAGACAAATCTAAAATCTGTGTACATAGTACACACATGGTATAATCAATGCTTCAGTATGCCATGAAGCATGATACATTAGGACCTTAGTCCCTGCATGACGTTTCAGTGCATTGTTAATAGCTGCAAAAAAATAATTAATCAATAGTTTCCTAGTTAGGTAGGCACATAGTCTAAAAGGATATTGTACCCTACGCCTTGTCCCGACTTTGACCCTAAACAGTTATCCAAATTGGTATAAGCTTTTTTGCATTTTTTGCTTGAATTCGGTTATCTCTATGATGTATAAAAGAACGGCCAAGTCACGTACTAACTATTTTGATCGTAAAATGGTCTACAGTAAAAGAATGCATCAACCGAATGTAGAATTGATGAAAAAAAATGAAGCTTCATACTTTTCATTACACTGCGACTTTTTAGATCACCCACGTATGCACTAATCGCTCAAAAAGATAAAACGGGAATCTTTAGAAAAAAATGTCTCCAAAAATTTAAACCCAAAACTGGCCTCTATTAAATTTTCTCCGCTAAATGAAATACTCCTAGTGTTTACGTTCTTGCGAGCACTTTTTTTGCGGCGTATCCTGGCGTACGTGAGCAATTATTGGGCAAAAAAAGGACCAGTCCATATGCGGGCCGGGTGAAGTAGCTTTTAATGCGTCGTTTATTGAATTAGTATAGCCGATGATAACTGCGCGTGAGGATGTGCCGGTGAATACGGGGTGTTTTTCAAGATTCGTTTTCGAAATTATTGACTTTTGAGTGTTTGTGACGTATGTGAATTGATGGTGGATGGTGGACGCCACACTGCATTGTAAGCGATTTTTTTATACTTGATGGTATACGCGCGATCGAAATTTTCGCTAGCAGGAATTGTTGATTTCATCTCGCATGAACATTTTCTGTTATGTACTCAACCCAAGCTTCGAAGAATTTCATAACTTAAGTGAATTCTGAAACAATCAAGCACGTAGGTCGAAATAGAAATTCGCTCGAAATAGGCTTTTGAAAGGCACAGTGTAGAGTCGTTAGATACCATACGTTTATTTTTTTATAATGAAACACCATTTTTCTTAAAAAATATACGTAAACCCTTAAGCTTAGTTTTAATTTTCTTGTGTAATTCTTCAATTGTCAATGTAAAATTATTTTTCACGCCTCGTAAATCATACGTCGTATTAAATTTGCCTGATCATCTTTGGATGAAAATACACCTTAGTGTATCTTTTAACTGTCCTATTAGACCTGTTGTTTGTTAAAATCGAAAATTCTTTTGTTATTAAAAATTCAATTGACTTGACCAGTAAACTTAAGAATTTCGAAATTCCCCAGAACTCTTTACTTGTATCTTTCGATGTCAATTATTTATTTCCTTGGATACCTCCAAAAGATTGTCTTGAAATATTGAATAATCTGCCGTTAAATTGTAACTTACCTGTGTTTCAAAAAATAATTTGYTTTCTTTAAATGAATTTGTTTTAAATCAAAATTCCGGTCTAGGAAATAGGAGTAATTTAATACGTTTGAATATTTAATCGGCAAGCTATAATATCTGTCATATTTCCTAAACCGGAAGTCTGAGACCCCAAGTTAATATAGACTTTCTGAATCAGCAGGTCGAGATCTATCTGCCTGAATTATTTCAGGTTTTTTGGAGACTTTGTGAAAATCGACAAAAATTTCATCATTTTGGTCAGAAAAAATGGCGATTTTTGCAAAAATTTCAAAACATCTGATATAACTCAGGGAGATAGATCTCGACTTGCTGATTCAGAAAATGTATATAAGTTGGGGTCCCAGACTTCCGGTTTAGGAAATAGGAGTGATTTAATGCGTTTGAATATTTAATCGGTAAGCTATAATTTCTGTCATATTTCCTAAACCGGAAGTCTGGGACCCCAAGTTAATATAGACTTTCTGATTTAGCACGTCGAGATCTATCCCCCTGAATTATTTCAGGTTTTTTGGAGACTTTGTGAAAATCGACAAAAATTTCATCATTTTGGTCAGAAAAAATGGCGATTTTTGCAAAAATTTCAAAACATCTGATATAACTCAGGGAGATAGATCTCGACTTGCTGATTCAGAAAATGTATATAAGTTGGGGTCCCAGACTTCCGGTTTAGGAAATAGGAGTGATTTAATGCGTTTGAATATTTAATCGGTAAGCTATAATTTCTGTCATATTTCCTAAACCGGAAGTCTGGGTCCCCAAGTTAATATAGACTTTCTGAATCAGCACGTCGAGATCTATCTGCCTGAAATATTTCAGGTTTTTTGGAGACTTTGTGAAAATCGACAAAAATTTCATCATTTTGGTTAGAAAAAATGGCGATTTTTGCAAAAATTTCAAAACATCTGATATAACTCAGGGATATAGATCTCCACTTGCTGATTCAGAAAATGTATATAAGTTGAGGTCCCAGACTTCCGGTTTAGGAAATAGGAGTGATTTCATACGTTTGAATATTTAATCGGCAAGCTATAATTTCTGTCATATTTCCTAAACCGGAAGTCTGGGACCCCAAGTTAATATAGACTTTCTGAATCAGCACGTCGAGATCTGTCCCCCTGAATTATTTCAGGTTTTTTTGGAGACTTTGTGAAAATCGACAAAAATTTCATCATTTTGGTCAGAAAAAATGGCGATTTTTGCAAAAATTTCAAAACATCTGATATAACTCAGGGAGATAGATCTCGACTTGCTGATTCAGAAAATGTATATAAGTTGGTGTCCCAGACTTCCGGTTTAGGAAATAGGACTGATTTAATGTGTTTGAATATTTAATCGGCAAGCTATAATATCTGTCATATTTCCTAAACCGGAAGTCTGAGACCCCAAGTTAATATAGACTTTCTGAATCAGCAGGTCGAGATCTATCTGCCTGAATTATTTCAGGTTTTTTGGAGACTTTGTGAAAATCGACAAAAATTTCATCATTTTGGTCAGAAAAAATGGCGATTTTTGCAAAAATTTCAAAACATCTGATATAACTCAGGGAGATAGATCTCGACTTGCTGATTCAGAAAATGTATATAAGTTGGGGTCCCAGACTTCCGGTTTAGGAAATAGGAGTGATTTAATGCGTTTGAATATTTAATCGGTAAGCTATAATTTCTGTCATATTTCCTAAACCGGAAGTCTGGGACCCCAAGTTAATATAGACTTTCTGATTTAGCACGTCGAGATCTATCCCCTGAATTATTTCAGGTTTTTTGGAGACTTTGTGAAAATCGACAAAAATTTCATCATTTTGGTCAGAAAAAATGGCGATTTTTGCAAAAATTTCAAAACATCTGATATAACTCAGGGAGATAGATCTCGACTTGCTGATTCAGAAAATGTATATAAGTTGGGGTCCCAGACTTCCGGTTTAGGAAATAGGAGTGATTTAATGCGTTTGAATATTTAATCGGTAAGCTATAATTTCTGTCATATTTCCTAAACCGGAAGTCTGGGTCCCCAAGTTAATATAGACTTTCTGAATCAGCACGTCGAGATCTATCTGCCTGAAATATTTCAGGTTTTTTGGAGACTTTGTGAAAATCGACAAAAATTTCATCATTTTGGTTAGAAAAAATGGCGATTTTTGCAAAAATTTCAAAATATCTGATATAACTCAGGGAGATAGATCTCCACTTGCTGATTCAGAAAATGTATATAAGTTGAGGTCCCAGACTTCCGGTTTAGGAAATAGGAGTGATTTCATACGTTTGAATATTTAATCGGCAAGCTATAATTTCTGTCATATTTCCTAAACCGGAAGTCTGGGACCCCAAGTTAATATAGACTTTCTGATTCAGCACGTCGAGATCTATCCCTGAATTATTTCAGGTTTTTTGGAGACTTTGTGAAAATCGACAAAAATTTCATCATTTTGGTCAGAAAAAATGGCGATTTTTGCAAAATTTCAAAACATCTGATATAACTCAGGGAGATAGATCTCGACTTGCTGATTCAGAAATGTATATAAGTTGGGTCCCAGACTTCCGGTTTAGGAAATAGGAGTGATTTCATACGTTTGAATATTTAATCGGCAAGCTATAATTCTGTCATATTTCCTAAACCGGAAGTCTGGGACCCCAAGTTAATATAGACTTTCTGATCAGCACGTCGAGATCTATCTGCCTGAATTATTTCAGGTTTTTTGGAGACTTTGTGAAAATCGACAAAAATTTCATCATTTTGGTCAGAAAAAATGGCGATTTTTGCAAAAATTTCAAAACATCTGATATAACTCAGGGAGATAGATCTCGACTTGCTGATTCAGAAAATGTATATAAGTGGGTCCCAGACTTCCGGTTTAGGAAATAGG